>NW_019168492.1:23013106-23613106 GCF_002303985.1 Durio zibethinus
AAAAAAAAATGGTAAATAGTCAGTGATTTGTAAATTTCATATTTATCGGTAGGTGGGATTCAAAATTGAATAGAAAATTTTAGATAAGTGAGGTTATGAACTAAAAAACAGAAAAAAAAAGGGTTGGATAGGATGGTTGGTGAACATTAGTATAATTTTCAGCTAGACATATCCAGCAGTCTCTAATGATGCAGTATATAGTATATTAAGTTTACCATGGAAACATCGTGTGTGGGTAACTAATCGATTGTTTATTCGAGCAATACCATGCCTTTAAAATTGGCCACTTTACTGTACATTGCTATTATATCTTTATCTCTTTTCACAGTATCTCATAACTATTCCATAAATGAGGTGTCTGATCAATAGAAGGGACTTAAATGTGGCGTGCTTTCAAGTGTTTGTCAAATCCAAATATCGTCAATCTCAAAATCTTTTGGTGCTAGTGGAAACATCCAGGGACCTTCATCATGAGCCATATCCAAACCCAGACTTGAGAAATCTCTTTCAGTCTGATAGAGAGATTATTAAGGATTGCAAGCAACCCAGTGCCAGTCCAAAACTTTTTCAACTTGTTTTTGTTAACAAACAAATTTTTACTAGCAGAAGAAAGATATTCTCAAGTGTACTTTATCTTATGTTTCGAGGGAAAAATTTTGTAGCTAGCTTGGACTTTATACACTATACATTGATGATAATTTTATCCTTGCAAACCAATTTTCATCCTTGGTAAAAAGGCTAAGCTATTTTTTTGCCATAATTATTTGGGGATTCTTTATCATTTATGTATGAAAATAAAATAAATTTTAAATTTTTATATAAAAATATTTATTTGAATTGATTGAATTAAATTTTTAAAATTTTTAATTACAATAGAATCAGCTTATTATTTATTAAAATGCTGATCACAAATTTAAAATAAAGCAATACAATAGTACTTTGGGATCTTCTTAAAATTAATTCTTTTGCTGCAAAATTAACAAGTCAGCCTCAATGCCTCAATGTAGAAAAATATCAGAGCAGACATAATGGCTATCTCTATCTAGCTGAACTTTTTAACACCTTCCCTCTTAGTGGGGAACACCTCTTTTGTGGCCAGAAAAACTCACATTGCTGGCTCAACCGAAAGCAAAAAAACTAACATGGGTTTCTACAAGACAAGGAATAATTTCTTTAAAAAAAAAAAAAGAAGAAAATGAAACAAGTTCATCTCTATTTGTTGAAATTTCAATTCCTTAATTACAAAGAAAATCTCACCAATTACAGATTTAAGGATTCTTCTGAATCCCTTTTTCTTGGATTATAATTAGGTTATGACCCATTATTAAGATTTTATGATAGGATTTTTTAACTTCTGTTAGCCCTCTTTTATGACAAAAAAAAAAAAAAAAAATTGGGTGTTGGACCAGAAATGGATTATGGTGTGGTTCTTAATCGTCATGGAAAATTTGTCAATATTAGAAATATGTGTGGTTGATGTAAAAAGAACAGACAATTATAAAGTTTGAAAAATGAAGCTAAAGTACCTTAGGGCTCTCCTTGCCCAATGAACTGTTACATTTTGCATTTGGAAGATCAAAAGATTTGAGACTAAAAGGTAAAGAGGTTGTGACAATACAAAAGAAAAAGAATGGCCTTGTCTTAAAAGGTTTTATATTTCCTGATGTTTCCTTTGAAAGACACAAAGGGTGGTTCTAACACCACCCGCACATCATTCGCTACAAACCTTCATTCACCAATGGGCTTTTGATGGCCTGTAATCCGTACAGGAAATTGCCAACAATGGACACAACAAAAGCAACCCATAAAGTAACAAACCCAAAATAATTGACACAACAAAAGCAACCCACAAAGTGACAAACCCAAAACAATTGACTACATTGTCATGAGCTTAAAGGCCCATGTATTCTTATAGTAAATAATAGCATTTTATGACTGAATATTTAAGAATTTTAAGGTTTTATTTGGGCGAGTGGTGAGATTAAAAAAAAAAAAAAATTATTATAATTGTGATAAAAAATTAATAAAATATTTATGTTGAATGAATTTTATTAAAATTAATATTTAAATTTAACTGATGATGCGATGATTTTAATTATAACATATCAAAATACACTAAAATTTAAATATAATCATGAAACACGATTGTGGTTTAATGAATGATACTTTTAAGTTTTTTTTTTTTTTTTTTTTTTGCAAAAATACAGTCCTTTTAAATTGTGACTTGTTTTTTCACCATCAAGCAAATGTCAGGGATGGCATTGAAGCTAATGGAAAGAAGAGGTGGTCAGATGGTAGGTGCAATCAGAAAAAAATGCATTCAAAGGTAAGAACTAACACCAGACTAATGAGTAATGAGAAACAAAAATGGCTGAGACAAAGCATGAGCAAGTTTTTAGCAGGGTTTAATTATTCAATCGAAACTCAACTGCAAGTTATATATTAATTTGGACAGCAAAGGACTCATTCACAAGTCACTATCTCATCAATTCCAAAAACCAAATTTCATATTTGGATCAATTTTCTATGAACTAATTCCAGCTAGTAGTACTTTTTCCTTTTTCTCTGATTTATTGTGGATTTCATTTGCCATAGATGTTTGGTTTGTTTAATCATTATTCTACATCTCTTACTTTTGTTGCTCAAAATTGACTAGGAGAAAATTTCCATAACAAAGAAAAAATTAAGAATGATGGATCATTTAAATCTAAATTATAATGACAGTGTTGTTGAAAGGAACAGAAGGCTCTGGTCCAGGGGAAAAGAGGCCATTGATACACTTTAACATCAAAGAGCTTAGTTGGAAGTTGGTTTAGAGTTTGAACAGGGATTTGAAAAAACGATGATGGCCTGTTCTTGCCATTTTTATTTAAAAATTAATGATGATCTTGGTAGGTAAGACTAGGGAAAAAATAGTTTTAAGAAAGAGGAGAGGTGGGAAAGCTAAAAGAAATAAACCATACAACTTCAATGGTTGAATGTTTTTATGTAATTTAATCCCTTTTTTTTTTTTTTTGTTGCACCAAAATTATGAGTATTTGGTTTTGTATTCACTTAATTAAATATTTGTAGACAATTATTTTATTCCCAAAAAGAAAAAATAACAATAATAATAAAATTAAAAAAAAAAAAAGGAGAAGATCGAATATTGTTTCAATCAAGCTGCCAAAAAATTTTTGTTCTTCCCCAAGTGGAGCATTAAATGCGCTGAAAACTCACCTGTCATTGCCTAATTTTGGCAACGAGATTTTAGCCACAAAATCAATACAATTTAGGAAACTTTGTTTCAATCCCATATATTTTGGGATTTGAAAAGGGGGTCTTTACAAATTGCTAAGAAAATTTAACAACGAGAACACACAAGGGAAGGAAGAGAACACTATCAGAAAAAAAGATACAGAGTAATTTTTTTGGCTTTACAAGGTTATAGCAATTAAAAAAAAACGTATACAGGCATCAAAAAAAAATTACATCCTCAAAAGAGGAACCAACAACGAAAAAAAAAAAACAATTTCAAAAAAAAAATCGAGAATGAGATCCTTGATCTAGGCCATTTAAGATTTTTCTGAAAAAATCTAATTTAGGAAAATTGTTTAGGAAGAGATCAAAAGGATTGTTTTAGAATTTTTTAGAAATTTTTTAAAATTATTTTGAGTCATCAAAAATTGAAAAACTTTAAATTTTTCGATAATCAAAAACTAAAAATTTGATCAACTTTTAGAAATCTTTGAATGTTTCAACGTCAATCGAAGATTTTGACCATCGATACATAATGATAACCAATCAAAATTTGAACTCCACCGTGGTTGATGAGGGAGTTGGAATTTTAGACAGACATAATTTGATTTTTAGAGAGAAAGTGAAAAAAAAAAAACACAAAAAAGTCTTTAAAGGTTACCAAAATGACGTCATTTTGGCGTCTTGACCTGTATCGACCTGCGCATAATTTGTGCTTCGACTTGTTGACAACCCAACCTATATGTAAGTTTTTTGTTCATTTTATTTTTATTTTCTAATTTTTGTTATTTATTTAAGATTTTTTTACAATTTACAATTTATAATATTTATATATATTTACTACAAATAAATAAATATTAGTAATAATAAAAAAAGTAAAACAATAAAAAAACAAATAAATACTAAGATTTTAATTTAAAATAAAAATGATAAAAAATATTATTATTATTAAGAAAAAGTAAAAAGAGCTTTATTTTTCCATAATTTTACTAGTAGAAATATTTCTTAAATTTCGTCAAAATGTTGAGATAATTCAATACATTTTTTTTGCTAAAAAATAATAATATTAATAACAATTATTTATTTAAATAAATATTTTTTAAAATATAATTTTTAAAGAAAATTAAAAAAGTTTAATTTTTTTAATGCAAGTAAAATATATATATATAAATTTTACCGATGAGTCGAAATAATGTAGAAATTATTTTAAAATAAAAATTTGTTTCAATTAAAAAAAACAGTACCAATGCATAATAAAAATAAAAGGGTTTGTTTAAAAAAAAAACAAAAAAAAATTAGATTTTATTGAAAAATCAAGATAATCTAAAAAATTATTTTCACTAAATAAATATTTATTTAAATAATAAAAAAATAAACAATAAAAAATAATAAAAGTGCTTTTTTAAATAAATCTTTTAATTGTTATAAAAAATATATTTTTGAATTTTCCCATAGAGTTGAGATAATTCAAAAAAAAAAATAAAAAAAGAGTTATTTTTTTGCCAAATAAAGATTTATTTAAATAAAAAAAATGACAATAGTAAGTAGTAAATAATAACAGAAAAAAACAAACAACCATGATAAAAATTAATTAAATGTTTAGTTAAATCTTTCTAGTAAAAATTTTAAGAAAAAATGGGAGAATCTCATTTTTCTTAATTATCATCAATAAAAAATAATTTTTAGAATCTCATTAGAAAGTTTGGGTGATCTTAAAATCAACTTAAAAATTTTTAGGATTTCGCCAAAAGATAATCTTGAAATCTGTTTAATAAATTTTAAGATTTTGTAAAAAAATTAAGATAATTTTAAAATTAGTTTTAATAAATAAATAAAATATCTTATGATGAAATTTTGAAAAATTTTGTGAATAGACAATTTTTTAAAAATATTTTCTAAATAAAGATTTGCTATAAATTTCATCAAAAAGTTGAAGAATTTATAAAATAGGAAAATAATAATAATACTCATTTCATAACAAAAAATGTTTCCATAAATAAATTTTAAGAAATTAAATTTAAATATTTTAAAAGACTATATCATTAAAATTAAAAGATGAGATATGTTCAATTGGTATCATTATGTGAACGAGGGACGTGGGGGTGTTAATAAAATATTTTTCACTCGTAATTATACTCTTAGATTCAATCCCGTCTTTTAATAAATCTTAATTAATTTTAAAATTTTTATTAAAAGATGATATTTTTAATAATCAATCACACTTTATAAAAAAAAATTGATGATAACTTTGAAAAAATTTTTATTCAAGTTAAGTGATCGAGTTTTTTGGATAAAAAATTGTTATGATAATATTATTTTATTAAAAACTTTAAATTGAATTGGTTAATGCAATATTTCTATATGAAATAAATAAAATTTTAAATTTTAATATTTATAATTTTTTATTATTTTTAATCTGTAAAATTTTTTATAAAATATAATATATCATTAAAGTACATAAAATTGATGTATAATATTATCCACGTTAAGTACCGTTAAGCATCCAAAGCCTTGCAAAAAACCAAGACCTCCCTTTGACTATTAGAAAAAAAGACAAAAAAATAAGGTATGTATTACAAGTACAAGTCTCGAAAGCTAATCTTAGATGGAAAGACACCAACTTCCATACTGTTTGGTCGTATTTTCCGTGAAAATCGATTTTCTTGGAGAATGGGGTTTCCATTTATATGTCATTATCTCACTAATTACCATACACTGGACCATCTCTTAATGTTTTTTGAAAAACTCATTTGTTTGGTTCCCCCAGGCTTTTCACAAGTAAAAACCTGCAGGGTAAAATTGCTTTAGGGTTATGTTTGTTTGTCTCAGGCAGACATCATCTGCTGTAAGCTAATTCATTTTTGGCACACACCTTTAGCTTTTGGACTCATGCCATCATCCTCCATTTATTAACGCATGGGGAATATAATTTAACTAATTGAAATATTTTATGTGTAAGATTTAATTTAATTATTTTAAAAAAGTACTATTTAATAAATTTAAAATTTAAATTTAAATTTTTGTAATTTTTTTCAATTCTCATATTATTATATTTTTTATAAAATATTTTTATATTAAAATTATATATTTGACAGTAAAAAGTGAAAACCATAATATTTTTTTAAATAATAACCTTAATTAATCAACATCTCTCTCGAAGAATGAGTTCCCATCTCCAGCTTTTGCAAAACCAACGGCTTTGATTTTCAAAAATCGAGAGAGGAAAACATGGCAAGAAATTTCGGGCCCTTCGCATTAAATTTTCATCACTCTCCCAAGCAAAGTCGAGTTTGTAAATACATGGGAGAAAAACGTTATCTTCCAGCTATGGTAATAGAAAAGGAGCCCCCGAAAATTGCAATATATCCAACCCACAATCAGATTTTTTTTTGTATATCCCACCCATATAGCATTAATTAATTATTATTTCCCCTTGCTATAAGTGTGAGGATTAATTTAATTTATTATTATTATTTTTAAGAAAAGCATGGCTCACGGTTTAGAAGCTTCGGCGCTGAGAAGAATCCTAGGCTTTTTGTCCCCGAGATTGAAGCCAAAATTCTTGAACATGGAGCACTGCCGACGATTTAGATTAATCTGATTTTGTTTTATGCTAATATTAAAAGTATTAATCAATTATTTTACTTGATAATTACTCGAGTTTGAGATTAAAAAAATCATTTAGAAAGGCTTGAATCTTAGTATAAAGAGCTCTTTCAAGCATATATAATAAAATATTTTTTAATTTTTTAAAATTATATTTATAATCAAATATTGTATTTATATAATAAATTATTATAAAAATAATTAAATCAATAGAAAATTACTTATTTATAAGAAGCCGAAAATGTAGATTTGAGAATAACAAATTCTACTCACTATTTAAGGAATAGTGAATCATATATCACTTTCAAAGAGAAAATGAAAGGAATTATAATACAAATACAACGGTCCCTTCTTCTTCAGCCACCACTCGTTTCCCCTCCATGGCTCCGATATTCTCCTTCGCCCACTGAAAAACATGTGCATTTCTTGTTTTTTTCCTCATAACATTTACTCTACTTGAAACAGAAAGAAAAGGCAAAAAATATGATAGCAAATATTAGGCAATGAGTCGAGGAGGAGTCCCCACACTTTATTTCTTTTTTTTTTTTCCTCGAAATTAACTTTTTTAATTCGCTTTATCTGAAAATCATTTTGTAAGTTGTTAGAAAGCTGAGTTATACGTAGGAAGGATTTGTAAACATTCAGAAATTTGAACCTGCTTTTTCTCGTCATTTTTTAATTATATATGTTTTAATATACAAAAAAAAAATAGACAAGCTAAATTAACAACTAATTACATAATATATAATTAGACGAAATTTACATCTAGTAAAATTTGAATATGAATTCTAAAGATTTTAAAACTTCTTACTGTGTTTTTCTGTATAAAAATGACAATTTGAAAAAAAATAAATTAAAATATTAATATTTAAAATTTAAATCTATTTAATGTTAATTATAATATATTATATTTTATTTGAAAAATAATAATTGTTAGATAAGATTTAGATCATTAAATTTGATGTTGTTAAAAATTATGAGAAATATTCTCAAATTTGTGTTAGATAATATTGCTGCAGGCTGCAGCTGCAAATGATACTACGAGCGAGAGTAGGACGATGCCATTGTCCAGGCTGGAATTGTACCTATCAGACGAAAATGACTATTCAATTTGAAATCAACGGCTGTGATCTCTCTATCATATGTCAGGACATCCCAGGCACAACGTTAAAATAAATCCAATGGTAGATATTGCTCAATCATATCATCTGCACGTGTACGTTCATAATTTGCTTTGCATGATACCTAATTACCATCGTCTATATATATTTTTCCAGACATGATTTAAATGAAATTCCTTTTACTATGGAAATTTCCCTATACTACAAAAGCTCTATTTTCATCAATTGCAAATGACATATTGGCATGTGCATCATCGTCTAAGGATGGTTCATTTGAACATGCAATGAGATTAATTATTATAACAATAAAATTAAATATTATAATAATAAAATTAAAATTAATAATGAAATACATATAAATATAAAAATAATAATAACATTGAAATAAAAAAAATGCGATTAAAAACATTAATTTAAAGATGAATTAAAAATTATTTTGATACATATATTAATTTTATTTAACATTTAAAATATAAAAATTTAATTACTTAGGGTACAAGTAGACAAAACACTAATAATACCTGTACAAATAAAATGCTATTTTAAAATTTATTAAAATTATTTTAGTTTTAATAAATTTTTAAATGGAAAAAATTGAATTAAAAAATATTAATGGAAACTGGGTGCTAGAGCAACTGCACCCCTTTTTCCTTCCCCACGAGTGGAGATTACTTATTTCACTGGTGCCGCCAGGCAACCAGGCAACATGGCTGCCATGGAATACAAAGAGACCTAAACATTGAACTGGAGTCCTGCTTGGCAACACAGAAAGAAAGGGAAAAAGAATAAGCAAAGAATTTAAGAAAATAACGAAAGAAAGTTCACTGTCATTTCTGAACATTAGTGGTATAAACAATATTCCAATATTGAATAAAACATCTAATTAAAAGAAGAAGAAGAAGAAGAAGCATCATCTTTATCTTTAATGATTTCCTTTTCTGCCTCTCATAATGAAGATAAACAATGAGTATCGTCAATCTCTTCCTCAGCTTCTAATGAAGATACGCATGGAGTGGTTGTTGAAGAATCATCAGAGGAAGAAGAAGAAGTGTAAAAAGATAAAGGAGAAGAAGGAGAGTGAGAGCAATTAGAACAAGAAGGAATACAAGTTGAAGAACTAGCAAGTTTTACAATTAAATCAATGAAGGCACCAAGGATGTAGCCATGATTGCCTTTACCATTTGCTCTCAAATACCAACACAGAAGTTCTTCTAGACCTTCCCTATGTTTTAACCCCTGAGCTTCTACCATTTCTTCCATGGACTTCCTGAAATCAACATACGGATCTTGAGAATCCATTGACAAGACCACACTGTCTTTAAAAGGTAGCTCAATACCCGGCTTTGCCTCTTCCAAGATTGAACTAGTCTCTCCGGGCTCAAAAAACAGCCTCTCTGACCTTAAACCCCGAATGACAGTCTCGACAGGATCACCCCCAGATTCGTCAGATGCTGTTGAGAAGCTTGCTGTTTCGGAAGAGTTGGAGAACCATGGCTCGGGTGTTTCAGCTTCGATGATGGCATCTAAATAAGCTGAGTTGATGGTCTTCAACAAGCTGTCGTCTTTTCTGAAAGAGAGAGTTCTCGGCTGGTGACAGGAAGGCCACGGCCAAGAGGATTTTGCTTGTACGCTGTTGTTCTTGGAGAAGAAAGGGAGCTTCGTTTTCTTCCCCATATGACCTTTGTTCTTCCTTTGATTTACTATTCTCAATTTCTCTTAAATTTCTGATAAATATAAGAGTTGGGTGGCCATTGTGTGTTTCAAATGGTTAAAATTTTTTGAAAATTTTATGTAATTCTTTTATGTGGGCATTAATGGGCGAGTCAGAGCTAAGATCTGTGGGCTGTGGGAGGGAAGATTTTAAAGGAAGAAGATTGATGGGGTACGTTCTTCCTACTCTTTCTTCAGCTTTAAAATTTATTATTTCAGTTGAACTCATTTATTACATTATTAATATTATAGTACTTCTTCTACTGTATAGTAATATATTTAAATTAATTTCCTTTCCTTCAAAAACACTTGACGGGGCAATTTTGCATAAACTTAGTTGGCTATAATCAACATATTGCCCTTTTGCACCGGTGTTCTATATAATAATATTCTCACGACTCTCCAATTATTTACCCTTTATATATATATATATATATATATCAATTAAAGGCCAGGGTGCTTAATTTGGGATAATAATGAGCCATTAAAACCCCTATCCATTAGTGAAAAGTTGTAAAACCCCCAAGAAATTAAGTGGATGACAAATCCCAACCAAACCTACATTTAGGAAACTAATTATTTTACCAAAAATGGAAACTAATTCCATTGAAAGAATATATACATTTGCATGACAAAATGTAGCTGTCTTTCTCGTAAAAGTTTACATTAGCTAAATTATTAATCGTGTTAAACTTTTAATTTTAATGATAAAAAATCAAATCTTAATAACTTAAAATATAAAAAGATTGAAGTATAAAAAAATTTTTGAACTAAAATTAAATAATAATCCAATACTTTATCATTTTATTGCAATTAATTAAATTTTTAAAAATTTATTTTCACTAAATTGAGTTTTTATTAAACGTCATCACCAATTTTCATTTAATTTAGAGTTCAATTGAATAAAATAAGGGCTCAATTAGATAAAAATAAATATTTAAGAACTTAATAAATTGTAATAAAAGATACGAACTTTGATAATTATTTAATTTTAATATGATGATTTTTTTAATCTTTAAATTTAAATAAAAAATAATGAGAAGCTTGTTGCAAAGTCTACAAATATTTTTTCTGTTGGTTCTAAGGGGAACAGATGGTAAACCCTCGACCTGGAAAAAGTCTATGAGAGTCGATCCTCAATTATCAACATGAAAGGATGTGAAAAAGAAAAAAAAGAAACCCCAAAATCAATAGCATGCCGGCATTATTACGTATTTATCACATCAATGTTTAGATTTGAGAATGAAACATGTAGAAATGTTTGAAATATTTTTAACTCATGCGACAATATCATTTGAAAAGTACGATAGCAAACGGTCATTTTTTTACCCTACTACAGAATTTGTATGTGATATTGTCTATATAAATACATATAGACACATAGACTGTCAGATTTATATATATTTTTACAATTTTATGACATTAAAATCTGTTATATTTGAGATATATAGACGTTACACTAGTAAAGATCAAACTTCAACCTAGCTAGGTCAAAACTAGACATTATTTTTTAGTTGCAGCAATTAAGGTGTTTACATAATGCAGGGTTATATTTATCTAGTTATGTTGGTGTTGTTAAAGACAAAATCTGTAGCTGTTCATGGTGAAGTTCAATAAAAAAACCTATCAATCAAAAGAATTAGGATTTTTATTTTATTTTTTTATTATTTTATTATATTGATTTGATCGTCAAAACAAGTATTGAAAATTCAACTTGGGATGCCTTTTTATTATTTTTATTTTACAAATCTTCCGATTAAATGTCATGCATTATATGAACAACCACAATAAATTTTGCTCTCAGCAGATGTTAAGAGAAAAAAATTATATGAAAGGTTTACTCCAGTTGCATGCTAATTTTTATCCCTTGGCATATAAAATATGTGAAAATGGTTATAAATTTTTATAGTTTGATCATGGATAAAAAGACAAAAAATTAGGCCATAAAATTTTTTTTGGCGGGTTGGGAACTTCAATGCACTGTGGACTGCTCTTTTATTGCTGTTTTACTAAAGTCAGAGAACATTTATTTGTTTGAAATAGGGATTTTGTGAGAAAGTTACGTCAAGAATGGGGAAGGAAACAGTGTATTTGGAGGGAAAGAAAGAAAAGTTCAAAAACCCTAGCTAGTTAAAGCAATAAGAAACAAAAATAATAAAATATGGAGGCATATGGGGATGAAAATCACGTGTAAGTAACTCTCTATCACGTGCTTTCCTTCTGCTTTCCAAAGAAAAGATTGGGACCTGAGAGAGACTGTTTTATTTGTTTCTTCTTCCATTTTATATTGGATTGGTCGATTTTATGTTCTTTACAGCAAAAAAACAGAGATGAGAACTTAAATCAATTCCAGCTTGAAAATGGGAGTTGTTAGTTATTACCTTCCAAATTTTGTACATATGTTGTTAGGATTAAGATCCTATTTCCCAAAAGCAATAATAGAATGAGTTAAGAAAAAATTAACGCACAATATTTATATAATGATTTACTGAGAATTACATTCATTTTGCAGTCGCTACACATTAGATTTATATATTGATTTGCGTATTTACTTTACACAAAAACAATCAATATCAAATACCTAATAATTAGGTTCCACACAACTTAAACGTATGTACCAAAAAAGAATATGAAAGAGAGAAACTTCATCCCCCCACCATGCATGTGATCTCGTTAGAAAAAATAAATAAAAAAAAAAAATAATAAAAGAGAATTTTGATTTTGAAACGTAAAATTTTTTTTTAAAAGTAATTATATCTTTAGTATGCAACTAACCCTTAATCTCTTTAATCAGAAATAGTAAAAATAGTTATATTAAAAGATTTATTTATAATAAATGAACAGATATAAACTTTTATTAAAATAGATATGATATTTTATATAATCATGATTTTTACGAACAATAATCTATTTAAATTAAAATAGTTATGACTATTTATCATATGAGAATTGTTTTTGTTCTAACATAATTATTTAAAACATGAATAAAATTAATGTAAAAATTAACTTTACACATCAATAATTAAATCTTTTTATCCAATGTGTGATGCACCACATTCTAAACCATCAACAATCCCCCACTAGTTTGAAATGTTGGTGCTATATTTTTTAACATTTCATACAAATAAATATTATAAATACAATAAGATATCTCTTGATTTAAACATTCAATTAGCATATATATCTTAGAATTCTAACGAAGTTGATGGTGTTCGGGGATTAAATCTCAACTTTTAATGTTAAAATTAAAGATATAACACACATAATACTTATTTATTCTTCTGTCAGAGGTTTATAATCGCTTTTAGTACTATTATAGCCATGTGCTTATCTTATCCATAAATATTTATAAAAGAGACTTCAATTTTTCTTATTGAAGTGACACTATTTCTATGTTTATATAGGTAGAGTTTTCATTATGTCTCCATTACTTTAAACATTTAAAACTCTATTAAGAGTATAAAAATTCATCTTTTCCATGCAATGGATCACACTGATTTCTAAAATTTGAATGAATTTTACTAGTGCTTAACAGACATATAACAATAACTTGCTTTTAGCCATTAAACTTTGTAATTAGAAGTTACTATTTCAAAGTTGGGTTCCCATTATTAGTGTCTAATAGTAAGGATTTAAATCCATTCAACTTCTAGTATTACTAACCAAATATCTTGGAATTCAATTTTTTTTATGGTAATTACCCTCACTTAAGATTAACTCTCTAATATAATCATTTCAAGCTAATATGTCCAAAATTTTTATTTTGTATATTATTTATATGCTCCAAACATTATTACCTCATTTTTATTATTTTAAGAAATAGTTGGTTTTAGTTGTGGCCACAACTCTATACTCATAAATTTCAACCATTCTATTTTTATACTTTTATATATCTTTAATACAATTATATTTTTAGTACAATTAGATAAATTTAATGAATAAATTAAACCATTTTAGTCTTTTTATGATTTTACTTTAACAAGTGTCTAAACTTATTAGCTTGTATAATTTGTTCATAAAATTATACTAAAATCTTACAACACTATGTGATAATTTTTATTTATTTTTTATTTCTTATCACCTCTACCATGTGCAAGCATGCATTTTTTAATTAAAGAATATCTCATTCAATTATCAATATATTATATTTACTTAATCAAGTTGCTATTTCATTTATCTTTTTACTATTTTGTATTTTTTTTTTAAGTAAGAGGCATTGAAATCCACCCTTAATAAAATATAACTAGCAAATATTCTATATCATAATATTTTTTTTCATAAAAGTTTCAAAACTTTTATATTTTAACTCAATATAAAAGTTTACATGAATAAGCAAATTTCAAATATAATCATATTTATATAGTCTCTTTTTAAGACTTTTTATGTCAATTTATAAATACTTATATGAATCTATTTTATCATAGAGACTATTAATATATTTTTTTTACGAAGAACAAAACCATTTTCATCACTTAAATGGATAAAATAGCATTTTTTTGTTATTATAAAAGTTTTCATATTCACAAGATCTTTGAATCACTAATGGCTTTCAAAGTAAATATACTTTAAAATTTTTACTATATTTCAAAACTTTTAATAAAATCATAGATGATAAATCATTTGTACAATCTATAAATTATACCATATACATAACAAAAAATCATCACAATGTGATCAAGATTGTGGCATTAATTTTAGCTTATGGTTATTCTAAGCCAACCATAATAATCTACGTTTTACCTACAAATCATGTAGATTTGGCTATTGAAGTTATCTCATTTATAGTGATGGTTTTTAGTGAAAACCAATTATCTCAAATGTTATTATGAGTTTTTAATGCATATATTAATTACATTGGGATATAGTTTACATGTGAGTAAAGAATCTCATATCATTAAAAAATCTAAATGAGATATCCTATATATGCATGAATGACCCAAGAGCCTAATAGCTTAAGTTTTTGAGCTTAAGTGGTGTCCAACATGTATGTATGAGCTCTCTGATGTGTTATCATGGACTCCAAGTGTGATTTATCACCTCGACAAGTGGTATCAGAGATAAGATTACGACGGGTTCAAGTCTCAGTGGTGTTGTCTAGAAGGAGATTGTTGGCAGATCGAATGTTGGTTGCATTCTTCAACTCTATGTGTTCGAACATCGGTATTAAAAGGTTCGACTTGGATGCAGAGAGTCTATGATAATATACAAAAGTAAAACACCTAAGTAGACGATGTGTTGAGTCAATATGAAATGTAAACTTGAGGAAACACCGAGACAACTTAAGAAGCCAGGTTAAGTGCAATGCCTTAGCCCAAAAGTGCACTAGGAATATATGATCATGGATAGTTAATAACTGTCCTTTACACATGTTCCAATGATTTATTGTATAGTATTATTGATATCATAAGTGATCTATCAAAGTTTTTTCTTTTTTTTTTTTTTTAATGAAAGAGATCTATCGAAATTTGAAGTACTTTAATAGAAAAAAAAATCATCAAAATAACTTTTGTTTTTTGGCCACATGGACAATGTTGCAATATTGGAAATTGGTGTATAATCCAACATAAGATGATCGTTTTCAAAAAGGAGTGAAAGATGGGCCATTATCATATCTCTTGCTTTTAAAAATTTGTAGGGACCATATTTAAATCCTTGCATATTTTCTATATTCACGATTGAACTTATTTAAAAAAATAATAATAATAATATAAAATTTTTTTTTTCAAAAAATCATCTAAATTTTAACATAATTTTTTCTTTAAAAAAAAAAAATCTAACTTGAAAGAGCAACATGGCATTTATCTGCCATATTTATATTACATCCAATATTGAGGATTCTTTGTGCGGGAGAAATTACAAATTAATCTGTTCACAAGTTAAGTTACTCGTCAGATCTGTGGGCTTGGTTGTACTTGAGCAAGCCTTGAGTAAAATTTTTGAACTCAAGCTTAATTCATGAAAATATTTTTTATTAAATAATTAATTTTAATTAAAATATATATTGAAAATATTATGATATTATTATAAAATATTTTAATAATAAATTTAAATTAACTAGATTTAAATGATTTTTAATGGATGGATTAGATTTTAAGAAATCATTTGAGGTTATTCGGATCTATTCGGATTCCAATAACTCAACACCCATATCTATGGATATCTCTACTACAAACCTGTGACATTCAACGCAAATTTAAAATTAAAGTATTAATACTTACAATTTTTTTTTTTAATCTCAGACTTTGATCTCTTTATACCCAACCAAAAAAAAAAAAAACATAAGCTATTTTGACTTTGTAACAGAATCCTAGCTAATTATACCATGTTAATTATAGCAGAGTTTTCTTTTCACTTTGAAACAGTGGGTGAATCACATGAAGAAGGAATTTTTCTCCCTCTTTTGCTTTGGTTTCATTGATCATTTTGTCATATACACAAAATGTTGATGAACCATTTCATTTTCATGAGGTTGTTTGTTAAGGGTACAAATACATGTGCCAGTCACAATTTATACAGCATGATTTGGCCTGAGCTGAGTCATGACTTGGTGGATATGATGACCGAGATGTCAGTCTCATCAATCTGCTTAATCAAGAATATAGAATATCACATTCTCTGACAAGACTCTCTAATAACACCCAAACCGGATCCAGTTCTTCAGGATTAATATGCAAATGCAAGCCAATCCTGGAGTAGAACAATACTGTTAGGATCATTGGTCCCATGGATTCCATTTTTTTTTTGTTGTTGATAGATTCCTTCATTTTTGCAAGTAGACAAAATTATATATGAAGGTCAATGGGCTTTAAATAGATTCTTTTTTCAGGCCCTGCTTTCATCCGCGATCACAGAAACTTTGGACCATCTGAGGACAGCTAAATTGCAAAAAATAGTTGACCTGCAATGAAAAGATTTCCAACCCAACGTTCAGTTTCTGGTTTTTCTTTGTTCATGGAGTTTATAATTCGACAAAAATGTTGGCATTATAGTGAATTATCTGTTACCATATTCTATAAATTGGCCAGTGAGGAGACACCTAGCAAAACTTCAGACCTGAATGCCACCTTTTAGGGATGGCTACATGAATCACTTGACTTAAATTCTGAGTTCAAATTGAACCAAATTGCGAGTAATTCAGAGCTAAGTTTCTTCTTTCAATGATGAACCAGTGAGAGAACATCAAATTTTGGAATAAGGGAAAGGAACATAAACAGACAATTTTATGTATGTACTGCAAGCAGAATTATTCTGCAAGAAAGAAATAAATATTACGAACCAGAATGAATGCTAGAATTTCTGTTCAAATCAGACAAAATCCTGCAAGACAATCACATACCTAGAAAAGTAAAGGCCTGAAGGGACTATCATGCACAAATCAACAGACGTATTCAACTCAATCTAAGGCATGGTTGGCAACTTTAAATATCAACACTTATACCCCTGCTCATGAATCAACCCCTAACCAGCCCAAATTTTGCATGTGTATTATATTTTGTAAAGCATACTCAACATTTTTAGCGCCAGGCGCTTGATTGAACAAACAGAAAAGGAGTTTCTTGTATACTTTTGCAATCCAGATTCCTCCTTCGTGCCACCTTGTCTCTCTTTTCTTTTTTCTTATTTCAAATTGAATATAACACTTAAACCTAGGATCTAACATTATCCCATTCTATCTTCTAGCCATGTGAGTCATAATTCAATACACAATGATATTATACTATTTATATTTTCAAAATTGTTATCATTTTCTGTTCCACCCTTGGCCCTTGATCCATTTTATAGATAAATCCATTTCAAAAGTTCGTCATTTAGGTAAGAAAATCATTGATTTATATTCTTTTTTTTTTACTTAATGGCCTAACTATTGGAATTAAGAGTCAAGCATTCCTCACAACAGACACCCGACTGATGACCATTTATATTTTTATACACAATGTTACCAAAGAAAACATATCATAGTGCAAGAGAAGAGAAATACTCAAGACAAGATCCTTCATATAGAGCTGACCTTACGTGGTGGGAAAAGACCTTTTCATTGTTGTTACTTTGGGAATCAAAAGACACTTTCCTTCATTTTGCTGAATACAAAGATAGCATTCATCAAATCACTCCTGAATCTGAATTAAACAAAGACAATAAAAGTTTTCCTATATGTAATGTGTAATTTGCAAGTCAAGTGTGCTGAATAGTTGCAGTTGTTTTAACCTCTGATATTGACCCACTGCTAAGGTTCAAGCAAGTTTAATGCTGGACATCAAATGGGCTAGACCCCAGAACTTCATTTTACTTCTAACTAAATTCCCAGCACCAAATTTCTTATTTCCGATGGGTATTTTAGTACAGGCAAAACAACACATCTGTAAGTTCATTTCTGGCATCCACAAACTTCTATACTTAATTATCAACAATGCCAATCATAAGTTCTGAAAGAACCTAAACATTAAGACCTTTACCCTTTATGTGGGAGACATCCACAAGCTAAACAATTTTCTTTGACAGACAAAAAGATCCTCCAGAAGTAACATATTTTCAACTGCTTAATCATCAGGTACAAATTTAAGAGGGCAAATATACAGATATCTAAGTTGTTATTTTCTTCTTTCCTATGGCCAACATGCTAGAAAAATCTGCAATGAAGCCAAAGGCCTTAAAGTGACTTTTATTGCAAGAATCAGTTTGGCAAAATCATAAATGCAAGTATTTGCATCGGTATTCAGATTTACTGACTTTCAGAAGCAAGGCATTACTTAAGAATCAAATATCTACAATGTACAAGAAATATTTCTCAGTGTTAAAACAATATGCTCTGCAACATGCATTAAAAGATCACAAACCAATGCTTTCCATGAGTGGTGAGCTCTGCATAAGCAAGCATAAAAATAAATAGATTTTTTAAGATTAGCCATAAAATTTTTAATTCTCAGCAACCAAACGCAAAATACTTGAATACTATTCACAAAGCAAAATTCGCATGTAACTACATGCCTTCTTGCCGTTTTCAAATTATAATTGTTAGACCTTATCATGAAAAGTTGAAAACATCTCAAGCTCATATGAAATAAAACATATATAACAAACTATAACCATCTCAATCAAGACAGTTATGTTAATTAAATTGATAAAAGACGCCAGTTGTAACTGTTAGTTATGAGCAATGTTGAGTGCCTCAAATTCTATGTTGTGCATAGGCATCCATACCTGTCTTAGGAAATGACGATGATGAAGCATCAGCATTCGGCAGAGAGAAGTTCAAAGGCGACATTACTCTGGTGCTGCACTGAAAACAGCAAGTGCAAACCACTGTGGTAAGTCACTGAACTTTCTGAATATACTATCACTTAAAGAAAAACCTGACGACACCATCAACAGTGGAATCACACAGTTTAGTTTACACTCAGTTCATAATTGTTAATCCATCATACTTCTTTCCATCAAGAGAGAGAGAGAGAGAGAGAGGATCACCAGTATACTTCTAAACTGGAGGCAATGCAAGCAATTCAGCTACACACAGTTGAGTCCACCATAAAATATATCAACCATCAAAGTATTATCATAATGCATTTCTATACTTCAAATGAGGGAGTTGAAGATTTTGCTTTAAGGAAATGCCTTTCTATGGTTAGAATACAGGACTCAAATGCAAAAGATCAGCATGGACTACAGGCAATCAACTGGATTATAGCAACAATCATAAAAAATAAATACCCTGGATAACCATGACCAATGACCATTACTAATGCCACTCAACTCATACATTCTTTCCTCCCAAAGAAAAAACTCATACGCACTCAAAAAATAATTTGCAGAAAAATAAATTATAGGTTACAAAGACTGCCACTTTCGGGGAGTAAGGGCAAATGTCTTGACTGTTTAATTTCTGACATGTATATCACATTAAATAGCAAGAAGGGTGTGTGTGTGTGTTCTGAAATAAGTAGCAAAGTCACGACTTGACAGGTATGAATCTCTCTCCTTTATGTTCAATAATAATAATAAGGGTTTGAGTTGAGGCTAAAAATCAACTCTCAGTGGTCAAACATGCAAACAAGTCAATCTATTAGTAGTTTTCAGCTGTAAGCAAGGAAGTAACCTTGCAATTACATATATGAATTAGTTTAAACAACATGTCTGGATAGCTGGTCTTTTAGCAATAATACCTATTAAGATCTTAGCTAATTAAAAGTAGCACATAGCACAAGACTGTCCCTGAAGGTGCAAGCCTGAACTTGAATGGTTTAATAGCTGTGAGGGAAACACATGTTACCCAGAGTATAACCACTTGAAGAACACTGCACAAATTTTACAAATCAAGAGACATGGATTGAGATCCCTAATGTTTAGGGTTATCCTCCTTGCTTGCCATTGTTTATAGTTCTTATAGGATTGGTATATTCTTACCATATCTTCTCAGCTCTAGTTTTAATCTTTATTCATGCCATTGCTCTCCATAGGGAAAGAACATAAAACAGTTACAAACTAGACTCAATGAGAAAAATCCCTTTCTAAATATTCTTAGGTGACTAATACCGAGATGGTCGGTATCATAAATTCATTTTAGTCCACTTGACTCTATCTATCTCGTTTTGCACTTGTTCTTAATATGTATTCATCCTTTAGGTCAACCAATAATGGACACAGAGAATACATTCTTCCCTCTAAGATTCCTATTTTATATGACAACAAATTTGAAGCACTTCCAAATTCTAATCCAGATTACTGTGAAGAAAATCAAGTTAACCAAGGTAATAATTGGGGAACTTTTAAGTTGATAACCGCATCTGTCAAGTAAACATATTGCGACCAATTCAAAAGCCAAGGAAACCACCACGAATTCTCTTACAAGATGCATAAACAAGGAAAAGAGCAATTGGCTATATCCTAACCCCAAAATTTGCATCCTTAAACCAACAACAATCTTCTGGCTAATGTAGCCTCCTCCATTACCCAGAGCAGTCTAAATTGCAAATTTGATGTTGAACTGACAGTTCCAGGATCATAAAGTTGAAACTGGAAGTTTGCTGTTCACTTCAGATACCAACTAAAATCTTTTGACCTTCAAAATAAGTTTAAAAAAACCAGAGTCAGTTACAGTTAGTTCAGTCTTCCAATTAAATCATCAGAAAACACTTTTATCTCCTAAATCCTGCATCAACCTTTCTCAGCAGCCTATGGCATTACCCAACTGTGAAAGCTAAAATTTCAAGCCCTTCTTATCAATACATCTTCCTTCAAAGTGCAAAGCTTCATTTCAAACAAACTAATAAAGAGATAAAGCTTTCACTTTCACATTCATCCCAACGAATAAACAAAATACATCTTTCAAGTTCTAGTAAAATTCTGAAGAAATTTCCAAGTTCCACCTTGTGCCAGTGCCCAATATACACCACCAAATGCAGTGCAACTGAATTCACACATGGTCCAGCTTTACCTCCCTGAACCGCCTAAGTCCAACCACATGCTTTCTCTTGCTGTTTCTTACCATTAAAATAAACATCTAACAAAAATATAAAACAAGAAATATAAATTCGCAACATGGGGAAAATGTGAAATTGAAAGTATTAAGCTGAACTACTTTTAGTATTGACGATTGATCAATAACCCACAAAATGTGTAGAAAAATCTAACTGCCTAGAAACAATTGCGCAAAGAATCTACAATTGCAATGAGGTTTCCTTCAAACAAGAAGACATCAAAAGAAATTTTTTAAAATTCATGAAGAGTCAACTTCTAAACCATAAAGAACATTGGCATACTTCTCAATGGGATCCCCCTTCCCAAAATACCTTTTCTTGACCTCCAACCACGCGTCCAACGTCAGCAAGCTATCGGAACCGGCCTGATGACTCTTCCCAATCGCTCGCTTCACCCCCAGTGCTTTAGACGCACGGTCAAGCCCTCCATATAATCCAGCGCAGAACCTCATCAAGTGTTTGACGTCGTAAACTCTGTCTCCAAAGAACAAGCACACGAGGTTCAGGAACTTAGTGAGTTGATCCGGTAATAGCTCGCTCGTTAAGCATTTCACGAGGTATCCGAAATCGTACGCGCAGTGGAAAGTCACCCACGTAACGGCGTCGTTCAAGAGGAGTCCCGAAGACATCATCAGTTCCGCGAACCGGACCGAGTCAATCCCAAGTTCCCGGTTCTTTTCGAAATCTATGCCCTGACGACGGAGAAGCTCGAGGGAATCATGAGCATGGACATCATTCGCGACATCGAAATCTTTGAAATTGAATTCCCAAATGAACCGGTTTTCGGTGCCAAGATCTGGTAAATTTCCGTCACCGTCCGATAAAGTGATGCCGAGTTGGATAAGCTTGAGTAAATTGACATTCGCTTGGAGGCTTCTATAATGCGCCTTTGCATCACCCGGCCGGACGTATTGGCTACCACTGGGTGAAGTCGGCCTGATGACAACGCCGGGAAACTCGGTGTCCATGGAAATGATCGGAAAGCCGTCGATTATGGATCTGATTAATTCGAATTCGGACTCCAAATTGTCGGACCAAACGGAACGTACCACGACCACCTCTCGTCCAGGAGGTGATTTATCAGACATTTTCTCGGATCTTTTTCAAGGAAATCCGTCGCAGCTTCAATCAAGACGTTCCTTCTTTTCCTTTCCTTGGATTTAAATTGCGATTTGAAATTTTAGTTTGGGCTTTAGGGCTTATTTTTGCGGAAGAACCGAGAGATAAAGACCTGTGGGAAGAAAGGCTTTTTTTTTTAAAAAAAATTATTTAAATTAATGATTAATTAATTTAATGAAAGGAGTAATTATTTTTTCCAATTTAAAAAACGGTTGGGAGGATAAAACAAAAACGAAAGAAATGCCATGGTTAATATCAAAGTTTTACTGCCGGCTTGGTGTGTGTTTGCGGCGATTAAGCCATATTTTAGGTGGTTTAATTAAAAATATTAAATAAATATTTGGCATTTTTATAATTTTGATCATAAGGTTTTCGAGATTTTACTGTCCAAAATATTTTAAATTTAATTGAACAATTGTCATTTTATTTCAAATGATTAATGTTTAAGATTCAAATTTTATTTCTTTTGAATAATATAAAATTTCAAACTTCATCTTATCCACTTTTAGTGAAATTTTTAAATTCCACCAATAAAATTTAAACAATAACAGTAACATATATCCATTTAAGATACGTTAAAAAATTTTAAAAACTAAATGAAAAATACATAGGTCAATTTTTATCTTTGCTCGTAAAATATTTTAATTTGTAAACAATATATAAAAAAAGAGTTTTATAAAATTATAATATATATATATATATTGTTTAAAAAAACAGTTTTTGTTTTTGTTTTGTTTTTGTTTTTTTTTGTGATTCCAACGGTGATGCATTTGCAATTTGCATTAGCTGATGCTGATTCAATAAATATGACTCTCAGAGCACTTGTTTTCAAAAAAGTAATCAGGAATTTTTCACGATACAACCTACAAAAAAAAATGCTTGATAAGAAAGTTGATTCTGTTGAGTTGTTTTCATCTTTTTTTTTTTTCTTTTCTTTTTGTTTTCTTTGCAAATGATTAACGGCGTAGATGATGACGTGAATACTAACTACTAAGAACAAAAACGTTTCATAAGAATGAAACCACCCACCAATCAATCCAGGAAGTCTAGCACCATTTCATAAGAAAACATCAAATACTAAAATGACAACAAAACACCAAAATAACAAACGGATAACACTTTTTCTTTCCTAAGATTCTAGTCTCTTTTCTTCTCTCTTTTGCTTGTTTCAGTAGGATTAACATGGATGAAAAACTTGTCCCCCAAAAAGATATGCATAAACCATAAGGCATAACCTGTCCTCAACCTGGGCTTCCTCTCATTTGGAAGCATGATTTGCATGACACAGGTCAAAGCCGCAGGCTGCATTGCTCGATCGCCGGAGATAGCTGGCCTTGAGCAATCAACCTAAGCGGGTTTTTACAGCAGAAGTGGCACAATTCCTGTGTCTCACCCCTTTTTAATCTTTGGTGAGAAAGATATTTGTGTTCTTCTTTTTTTTTTTTTTTTTTTGAACTTTTTAGTGAATGAGGAATAAAGAGATCAAAGAACATGTAAATTCTGAAAAGCTACTAAAATAAAGGGGAAAAAAGTGCTAGAGCTTAAACAATAATCAAAAGGGTATTTTTAATATTTGACACACGGATAAATTCCCATTAAAACAGCATCTCTTCAACAGAGTTCGACAAAAAAAAAGGATAAAGAAGATGAAGCCAAGGAGAAGTAATTGGAGAAGCCTTTTTCAGGCATTACCCAGTATTTTCTTAACTTAAACAGGATCAACAAGCATTACAAACTATATAGCTTACCACAAATCTAACTCCAGGATATCTATATGAACTAGAGAGCTAGAAGTAGGTACCCTCGGTAGGTTGGACCAGCTTTCGGTTATGTGGGGCTGCCATCTCCTTTTTCAGCTGTGTCAGTATATCCTCCATAGTATACTCCCTCTGCCAATTTGCAAGAAGTCCAAACTTCTTTGGTTCCACCTGTTGCCATTGGATACCATCAAATTCTTGTCACTAGGTTTTCTGTCATCATACTGATAACAATATAAATAATACAATTGTACAAATTAGAATGCCCTGGATAGTTGAATTACTTCTAAAATTTTGAGCACCCGAATTCCATGTCTATGGAAAGGGGGGTAATTTACACAATAGAACGTACCAGATTGCACTGTTGTCAAACCAGTGAATAGTTAAAATAACCAATAGATTAAAAGCAGCATAAGATTAACCAACAGATATGAAATAAAATAAACTGATCATTGCACTGCAAATGAACGCAACATTATTAGTGTACCACTCCAGTTTCGTGGTTAACGCAAGTAATGTTAATCCTTGAATGAAAACGGACGCTTGGAGGCTTCTCAGGATAATCTTTATCACAAAACAGCTTCAGCTGATATATTCGACCTTCATGCACAGTCTGACAACATGAAAAACAAAAATCACTACAAAGGAAGAAATAGAAATGCATATACAAAATGATAGTTTTCATAATCCCCCAGCAAAACCATTGTTCAGTTCAAAAGCAATAAGAGTAAGGTAATCCCAAAGACAAGAACCAGGATGCCACAATGCTAATAATTTGTGAAATGAATTATGAGCAACAATAAGATAGGAGGGTAATCCATTACAAATCAGCAGATCTTTTACACCCTTGGCTTAATAATTAAAACAAAAACTGAGAACAAGCATTAAGTTCTCTGTTTTTGTCAAAAGCTGGGTTTTAGTACTCAATGCTTCAGAAGATTCAGATATGATTGTCCATAACAAACACAAAATTTCATCTAAAGGAAGAACTCCAAAATATATGATTTATTGACAAAAAAGGAAAAGAAAAATAAATTACATTGTGCGGACCAATAATGGTGCCAGTCCAAGAGCGCATATAAATATCATCTCCGTCATCCATTCCATAACTGACAGTACCATCTCCAATACCTTTTTCTCCACGCTCAAGCTCCTCCAGCAACCTGAAGTTCCGAGGCACTGCCAAAAGAACTTATAATACTCAAGATCTGTTATGCTAATAACATATACAGACCTAGCATTGGGCTTAATTCCAACAAATTTCATCTCCAAAAAGGAAAGGTAATTAATTATTCCGTTTCAATCATGTAGCATGATTACCAATCCAATTGCATAAGCATAATCATAGTACACCTGCCACATATTAATTACTTCTCTCACTTAGACTCAATGATTATGGAGGAAGTAGCTCCAAAAACTTCTTGTATATCAGTTTATATCAGCAGTTAGCACAAGCTTGTACTAGTTTCATTTTATTCTACCTAATTGTAAATAGGGACAAAAATCCCTAGAGATTCATCGGTAATGACACTAAGCAGTAAACATACTTAGGGCACCATATAAATAAGCAAAAAATTTTAGCACAAAGTTCTCCTCATCTCAACCTAAGTTAATATGCACTTCTTAATTATTTCTAAGCCATTAATGGACATTCATTAAACACCCTAGTCTCCAGTTATTACAATCTCCTCCAGCTCAAGGCTCACACTTAAATGTCTATAGAAGTTTGATGATCCATGTAGTATACAAGGGAAAAAGAAGCGACACGGACAATGACAAGAGTGATTTGTCTCTAATGTCCCTTTTTTTAAAGGGCTCCTAATAAGCCTAGCAACCGACAAATGAGTAGTTATGAAAAGCTATCAATAAAAAATATGTTTAGTCCCCCAATGGCAACTGTTCAAATAAGGGAGAGATTACAACTTTTACCAGCCTAAAGCAGCACAAATTTTATACACCAAAAGAACTTCATTATCATCAATGCATATATAGTTTACTAGTAAGAGAAAAAAAAAAGTAGCAAATACTCAAAGACATGCACAATTCTATATTCTTTGATTCAAGATTTTCCATGCAAAACATATTCAATCAACTATTAGAGCAGAAATCATCAAACATTTATATAAAATTTCATATAGCAGTCTCCACGAGAAGTCTCAATTTGTCAAATATATGGCTATTCAGAAAAAGAGAAAAGATATAATTTTAAAAATAATCATTAATAAACCAAAACAGAACATTCATCATAAAATTAAAACATCATAAGATAGCCAAACAACATGCTTTAAATTGTTAAACACATACTCACGCTAGGCAAAAAGATTCATTTTTTACATCGAATATAACAGTAATGAAAACAACCTGAAAACAAATACAAAAATTAACAGCTAACAAAAACTTTAAATAGATAAAAAACCCAAAAAACAATAGAGGGAATTCCATCAATTTCTTATCTTAATCAATAATCCATATAAATAAACCAAACCCACGAATAATATATGACTATATGTGAAAGAAACGATAAAACAACAAAATCTAAGAAACCCACGAAATGGATTCTAGGAATGATTAATAAAAACGCAAGATCAAATCGAGAAACAAGGAGGGAGATAAAATAAAGAGGAGAAGGGAGAAGGGGATCGAAAAGCTGACCCACGACACTCGATCCTCCTGAGCCAAGCGTCATGGATGATTCACTGGACGGTTTTGTTTGATGGGTTCGGAGAGATCTGATCGATGAGAGAGAGAGAGAGAGAGAGAGAGAGAGAGAGCTAACGAGGAGCCAGAGTACAAATTATTGTGAAGAAAGGCGACGAAAGGCAAAGCTATGGGGAAGTAGGGACCATCTGATTTTTTTTATTTTCTATTTATTAATTAAAATAATAAAAATATATTCCTAATAGACTAATAGTGATTCTAATTAGAATATCAAATATAATAAGAAAATTAAAAAAAAAAACAGAAAAAGGATAATGAAAATGAAAAATTGTGAAATACTCCTTGGTATGGATACTAGTGGATTGGTATTAACACATGATTTCATCATATAGCCATGCTTAATGAGCTTTTTGCTTTTGGAAAAATTTAGATTCACTTTTTTTAGGGTTAGTGTTATAAATAGATTTTAAATTATAATATAATATTTAAATTTAAAATTTTTTTAATTTAATATTTAAATTATAAATTTATTAATTAATATGATACTATTTATAATATAATTAATTTCAAATGATAACATATAACGAATAAATAATTTTTTAAATATTGTATTCGTTATTATATTCATATTTTAAATATTACATTAAATATTTTTAAATTTTAAATATTATATTAAATATTTTTTATAATTCAAAAATTATTCATGATATTAATCCTTATTTGATGAATTGTTAATTTATTTTTTTAAGTTTAAGATATATTTTTAATTCTTTTTATCTTATTATTTATTTGATTGTAAAAAGATATTACGAGTATAAATTCTTTTAAATTCGAATATTTAAAATATCAATTTTAATAACATATCAACTAGTTTAAAAATCATTCAACTCAAAATTATGAGAAAATTTTTATTTTTATAAAAAAAATCCATAATTTAAAAATAAAATAATACTATAAATATTAAATTAAAATTTATCAAATATCATTTATAAAAATGACCGATGAACAAATAAGATTAAGGGACAGATTTCAAAAATTATTAATTTAATAATAAGTAAACCTACAAATTAAAATTCTTTTAAATACATGGATAATTTTTTTTTATATTAGACATCTTTTTAAAATTTTGAGTATTTATTGTCAAGAACTTTTAAATTTTGAAGTATATAATAGATTGAAGTATAGAATAGTTGTAAAAATTTGTTAAATAAATATTTATATTTATAACTCTCACTATATCTATTATAATTAAACTCAATTTAATTATTTTTCATATAAAGTATATTGATAATTTAAAGTTTTCTTAAATAATTTAAAAATAGGATTTAAGAAATAATTTAAAAAATTTAAAACAGTAAGTAATCCATAATATTCTAGGTGCCTTTTGAAAAAAGGTGTAGAATAATGGAGCAAGGTTTTTGTTAATTACTTCTCTCAGAAAACGACGAAGGGCGTTGAAGTCGATTGACCATAAAGTGGAAGGTCCTGCGCATGGTCCACACTCAAAGACTCTTCAGTCTTCAACACCAGATTCACGCCACACCAGTCCTTCAAGAAAGAAAGAAAGAAAGAAAGACAGAAAGATTTCTACCAAACACTAACTCTTTGTCTCCGCTATTTTCCACTGCTTTTGTTCGGTATCTCTGCATTTCTTTTAAGTTTTCTATTCTTTACTGTTTTCCTTATCTGGGTTTCTCTTAGTTTATTAGATGATTAACTGGAGATGATGCTATTGTTTATGCGTATTAGATGTTTGATAAAGTGCCTATAAGAAACGGAAACCTTTCCCCTTTTTTTGTATTTTGTTTTGTTTTCCAACAAAATGCTTGGTTCAAGTTAAGGATAACTTCTGTTTAGTTTTTTTCTTTTTTTTTTTATGGGTGGTTTTTCCTTTCTAAGTTCTTATCTTTAGGTTGCTTCTTTGCTGTTAACTGGGTTGATTGAGAAGCTGAATATATGAAGTATGGATTGGAAAGAAGTAAAAAAAACTTTATAATTGTTGTTGTTAAAGGTTTGCCTTTCCGAGTCCAATCAAACTCATAAATACTTGTACTAATTTGACTGACTTGTCATTTTCAACTATACTTCATCTGATATATGCATTGGAGTTGTTGTATGTGCCCATACTTTAGTGACATATTTTTCCCCCGATGGCTATTTAGATTTTAAGTTTCAAATCTCTTTAGTGTATGCAGTAGCTCACATGAATCAATGAAATTGTGATGTTTTTGGGTTTTAAACTCAGTTGGGTCCTGCTCAATGTCCGTTATAATCAATGTAAATCTGAAGGAGTAATTGGCCCTTCTTCTTGTTGTTGAATTTTTGGATAACTTTGTCTGCATCACTATTATTGTTGGCAATGCAAATTGAATGATGTCTACCACTTATTTATTAAGGCAGTATAAAAAATTGTTTCTTTTGACCTGTCTGAGTATTGTATAGTTTGTTAGCATGGAAGCATTATTATTTCTTGCAACTATTAACACCAAAATGAAGTGTGCATAATGCTACATTGTTTAAACTTGTGCAGTGTGTATATAAGTTGATTTTCTTTCTTGTAAGGGAGTAATTATTCTTCTCTTTCTTGTCTAATATTTTTGTTGTAGATGTCTTTGTATATTGGCCGTCTATCATCTCGCACTCGTGGGGATGAACTTGAGTGTGTTTTCCGAAGGTTTGGAAGATGCAATGTACGGCTGAAAGGTGGCTATGGATTTGTTGTGTATGACTACCCTTCAAATGCAGAGAAAGCTTTGAGAGCACTTCAGGGAAGAAATATATGTGGGGAGCCATTAACTCTCACATGGTCAAATAAACAACCTAGATGTTTCAAAAAATTTGCTAGGGCTTCCTATGATCATGAGCCACTTAGAGTTAGGAGTTCTGCTGGAGGTGGAGATTACGGGAATAGAAAATTGGATTTAAATGTTCAGCAAGATTACAATATGAGAATTGAACAACTGGACGGTCATGGTGTCAGGCTTAATTCTCCTGATTTGCTTAATGCGGAGGTAGACTACCATCAAAGCCATTTTAAAGTATACACAGGGGAAGACAATCATAACTATGGGGAAGATTTGCTGAATGAAGGTGGTGAAGTTGAACCAAACCTGATTGACGGTGATAGGTGGGATGGGCAATGCTATGATCGGTCTAATAGTAATGATGTTGAGCATGACATGGAATTTGACCGCTACATAGGTTATGACAGAAATGATGACAATGAAAACCCTCAAATTGTGTATCCCAGTAGTTCTCCTGCTGCACAAAGCCCTCAAGAGAAAATAGCAAGAGAGCTGATAGGTGAAGGAACTATGAACCGTCCTGAGGATTCAAAAGCACATCAAACTTGTTACAGCTGCGGTGCCCTGGGTCACAAAAAGCATAATTGTCCCCGTGGAAATAATTCAGGCTCTAGGTTTGACCTCAAACATGACAATGACACTGGTAAAGGAGGTAGAGGACAAGGTGGCCTGGCAAGTTTTGGATCCAGTTCTCGGGCTAAGATGCGACAAGATAAGGATCCTGTAAGAAAAAAGCGATTCAAAGATACCAGAAAAGCATCTGCTTCAGTAATGTATAGGAGATTGATAGAGAATGGAAACTCCCTTGTTGCAAAGGAAACTGATAGGGCTTGGGAAAAGGACTATGGAGGAAAGAAGAGAGGTAGGAGAGGTGGAACTCCTAAAACACATAGTTCAAAGAAAGCAAAGCCAATTTCTTCTCCACATTGTCCTGATTACGGTGGATCCAGATCACGTTCAAAATCTAGATCCATAAAGCATATGCCAAGGTCAATTTCACGGTCTACATCAAGATCCATATCATCTAGAGCACAATCGTCGTCAAACAATTTGAGATCCAGTTCACATTATTCAAGATCCAGAAGTTCTAAGTCTAGCTCAAGGTCAAGCACTCCTACATCATTGTCTTTGTCTGTATCCCTTGGTAGGCCTTTACCATCATCCCCAAACAAAGGGCAGTTGAATGCGAAAGGCACTTCGGGTAAGTCTAACTCTCCAGAATCCAAGGAGATTATGGTTGGAGGGGAACCAGCAGAAGGTGATTTTGACTTGGAGAATGCAAAATTTGAAAATAGAGTGGCTCCAGTGAATATTGAAAATGCCGGGACATCTGGCAAAGCAGAAAATGAAGTGGAAAAGGACCAAGCTATGCAGCGAGGTAACAGTGATAATCATATGACACCCAGGTCAGTGGCTCAAGTTAAAAATTCAAGCACACCCCTTTCAGAGAGAGGTGCTCTTGCTTCTGGGAGTTTGTCTCCAGAGAGCTTGAGAGAGATCAAGGGTGGTCAAGATTTTGATGCACTGACAACAGAGGATGTGATAGTAGCACCTGTAAAAACTGATTCAGAGCTTACCTGTGGCAGCTCAATATCTTTGGAGGAGTTGTGTATGGTCATGAAGCATTATGGCCTAGAACCTCCAGATGAAAATGAAAGGCATCAATCTGCGGAAGCCTACTTTGGTTCTGCTCGCTTGTGGCCTTGGCAGATTGTCTATTACAGGAGGTTGAAGAAAGGTCCTATTTCTACTGAGAACTATGCCAGGCGAGTTGCACAAAATGAAGAATTTGGTATTGTTGACAAGTATATCAGAAGCAGCAGTGGATGGGGAGAACTGAATCACCCTTGAAAAGCTTTGTGAATTTTGTGACAGCTTATTTTATGTCCTTAGAGCGCCTCAACATTTTGGCCCTATTTTATAGTATGGGTTGCATATTTTGCAAGATAAAGATCTGAACAGGTAATTTTCTAGAAAGTATGCAATGTGGTTACCCTAACTGTACTGCTAGAATCAATATAATATCGTCTTTTTCCTTATAAAAATAATTTTATACTAGTATGATAGGTTTTGAGTGGTAGTATTATGCATATTTCAATATCTGAAATTTTTTGCCCTCTTTGCAATGTCCTGTATTAACCATCAAGGCTTCCCCTGTTGTGGCTAATTTGTAAAGCTTCTTAGCTCTTCCTTTCAATATTATAATGCACTTTAATTCTCAAGCTCAATGTTGAATACTTTTACCTTTAACTTGATTGTTTCATATCTAATTGTTTTCCCTTAGAAGTATTAAAATTTTGTTTTGTTTGTGGTTTCTATTGCACTATTTATTGTTGCTTCTTACAGATATGTTACCATTATTATCTATCTAATTTTAGGGATAAATTCTTGTAAATATATAGCTGCTCAGAAATATGGTTTAAACAATATATGAAAGGTTTGATATTTTTTATGCATCCTGTCCTGCAAAGGCATGTATTTAGAAATTTCACCATTGGACATGAGCTAGAAGGTGGTTCATTTTACTTGTCTAACAAAGGTGTATTGAAGTGAGAATTTCAAAGTTTTAGAGGTTATCATATAAAGGTGAAGCACCACAAGAACAGATGACCTTTGTGCTTGTTTAACTTCAGTTTGTATGGTAATGCTTACATACAAAACTAATGTGATTGTAAAGACTAAAATATTGTGATCTGGACAATGTGAGATATGATCATGAGCTGAATAGTTTCCAGATTGAAGCATTTTCATAGATTTATCTAAGGTGAGTTGAGTATGCAGCAGTGTTCAGAATAAAAGCATTATATATGACATGTTCATGGATCCTTGCAGGTTTTTATTGAATACGCTTCAATTAGTTTAAGAAAGTCAAAGCATTGTTCAAATAAGTTCTAGTGGACCTGAATCATATGAGTTAAATGAACTGGGCTGCAAACCAGTGTCAGACTATTACTGACAAGTTTCTTTGGCTTTTTCTAAGCATGTTTTAATTTTAATTAATCCTCAAATCCATATAACGTTGGGAGTCAAAAGTTGTCTTTCCTATCTGAAAGTCATAATGGTGTGGATATATGTTGTTTAATATGTGTGATAAGGAAGCAGCAGATTCCCATAAAATGTGAAAATCATAACTGAAAATTAAAAGTAATTTCTTCTAATGCAAAACTTTTAGTAGGTTGGTTGCTAATGCTATTATGAAATAATCTTTTTACTTTGACAAGTCAGTTGATAAAGTGTTTACCATTTGGCAGGTTTTCTGCTATGAATTCAAACTATTTGGCAATTGGCATCAAATGCATACAAATTGAGAAAAAAAAAAAGCATAAAATGCATTAGCATCTATTCTAGAAAGTTTTCTCCATCTATTTTCTTGGGAATGAAACTTGATATCTGGAATTCTGGCTGGAGTTAAGGTGATCCAAGAGTATTTCTCATATCAGAAAAAAACATTTGAATGATTTTTCTTGGATAAATTGGTTACTATTCTGTTAGGTAAATAGTTTGTATGGTATTTTAATCAATCTATTTGTTGCATGCTATCTTGAAAGTTCTGGGGAATTTGGTGGGAATACTTTTAGTATGCAGGCTAGCTGTTTGCTGAAGCAGAAAGAAAGCAATAGGTTATAACCATCATCTTCCCTTCCTCCTTTCTTTTATCTAGCTGATGTTGATATATATTTACTTGTCTCTTTGCGATTTATGTCGTAAATTGACCCTAAATATAATGACTTGAGAATTTCATGTGACCTTTCACCAGTAAAATGTTTGACATTTTTGTCAGTTCATGTGCTCACTGCTCCTAAAAGGTAGGGTTTTTCCTCTACTATATAAGTCGAGAGTTGATGGTGTGGTCTTATACAGTGGTTTCAATGGCTTGCTTGGCCTTATCATTCAATCTCTTCCCCATATTCTAAAAATAGTCTCGATAAATTGGTTTTCCAGTTAAATAAAGTTATTAGTTTTTCATACATGAGATGCATGCAAACACATGGCGAAGAATAGAGTGAGTAGCATGTTCTAGTGTAGTTGATAATGATTTATTCTATATGTAGTATTATTGTGACATAGAGGAAGAATATTTTGAATAAAGAACAACAGGTTTGGCATGAATGATTCTTTTTGTTTCAGTTATTGTCTTGAACTTAGATCCTTTAAATCACTGCTGATTTTGAAACGAGTCATTTATCTCTTCAGAGATTTATAATTGGTTTGTTGCACCAGTAGCACCTATGTTTCATAACAAATATTGTTTCTGAATCTTTGCTTGGTCAGAAATATATTTCAGGTACGAGGTCTGGTAGATTAATGATTATTGCCATCAAACTGTAGTTAAGAAAAAACTCATGCCAAACTTTGTTACTGTCATTTGGTACAATTCGATATTGGTTTTAGGCAATGACTGAACGGATGAGGTTGAAACTAAGATTTATATGGTATCAGAAACTAAAAATTTCTGTTATTGATTGATTAGATTCCTAATTCAAAATCTGACAAGGAACTGAACAATCAAACCTTTCAGTTACTGTTGCATATTGTAGTTTGTTTGGCATCTTCATATCAATTAGAAGATGTTGTATTCCAGCTTATTGATTGCACTGTTCCTACTTGAACTCTCTCCCTGCCTATTTATGAGTTGCCATGCTGCATTTTTTTTCCTAAGATTATTTTTAGAAAATTGAAGTTATTTCTCTTCTGGTGATGCTCTTCACCATTATTTTTCTGTGACTTTGAAATTATGATAACAGACAAATGATGCCTGTTTTATATTCCCTATGCTAGTGCTACTAGATTTCAAGAGGGTTGAAAAGACAGAAAAAGAAATTGAATTGAATGGTCTGAAAATGGACAAAGAAGTAGAGAAAGGGTTACAAAAGTGGATAATGGCAGCAGATATGTGGCATTTAGTGAGTGATGACAACAGAGTGAAAATGAATGCAAAAATGAAGAGATTGGAATTAAATTTGTATTTATCATATGATGTAACACCCCTTCATTATTCTCAACCGCCTCAATTACTCTATGCATTTATGTGTTTTAATGGTCTTTCAATCTAATATGGTTCCGCCTTGTTTTTCAATGCTCGAACTACCCAACCTTGCTCCCCTTCATTTACCCAATTACCCCTTTTCTTCTTTTTTTCTTTAATAAACTCTTTCTAGTTTTAAGTTTGGATTCTGTTAATGAGTACTCTTAAGAATTTATTTATTAAATAGCAAGGGATTTTTGGACTTTGTGCTTTGTTTAGTATTTTTTTTTTGGGTTGATTTAAATAAATTTATTTATGTAGCAGGTTAATAAATTAGGTTTTGGATCAGTTAAGATAATTTGATATTGTTTTTTGCTTCCTGAATCCTGATATCTATGGAAGGAAACTGTATGGTGAGGAATTCTGTTTTAAGTGGTGACTCTGGCTAAATTTTACAGACAATTGAAGCTCAGGATTTAGCCCATTGGATTTGCAATTGGCAGAAGCAGGAAACTCCCCTGGCCCTGAGGCAAAAAAGAAAGAGAGCTTCATTTGGCGTTTGATTCGTGCAAGTTGTTAACTTTGGTGGATGATTTAAGCCCTATTCTCTTATCAAAAAGCAACGATAGCTAGCTGAGAACTGAGAAGGCAATCATGACATGGTGGGCCAAAAGTCTGTAGTAGCATGACATGATGCTCTCAAGTACTAGAAAATCTAACCTTTGTTTTGTCATGGGATTCTACCCATGTTTTAGGGATCAGGTAAAATTTCAGTGATCATTCTTTTTCACTTAGTTGAACTGAGCGTTGCGTCATTGCCCCATCAACAACTGACGTGGCATTTTCTGATATGATATAAACCCAAAAAAAAAAAAGTGAAACCAAACAAAGACTAGAATTGAGAAAACACACCACTTTTGCCTACGAAATATTTTTTCCCTTGTTCCTAGGAAAATTTGGGCAGTTTCAGCTGTTAAACCAGTTTACAGTAGTCTTCTGCTAAAGAGTGAAGAAACCCCCCAAAAAAAAAGTGAGACACTCACTACCATAAACGCCCATATTCTATGTTCTATGATTAGGAACCCTCCCCCCCCCAAAAAAAAAAAAAGAAAACGAAAGTGCTATTCGTGCTCCACCTTTTTTTATCACTAACAATTTTTGCTCTCCGAGGAGCTTGTAGAAAGGAAAAAAAAAGGTGCAGGGCCAATAGCTCTATCTGAGAAAAATAAAGGGTAACATTTAAGGAAGGGAGCTATAACTTAAAGTCCTGATAGCCGACACTAAAATATGCAAAAGGGCCGGGGGGGGAGGGAGGGGGAGGGGAAGGGGAAGGGGAAGATGCAAGTCTAACTCTTTCTAGTCTTGTTAGTGGCAGTAGTATCATGGAGGAAATCAAGCAAAACGGTGCTCTTGCATTTGGGGCATTTAGGGTCATCCTCTGACAGCATCACGTACATCAGGCACCTTGGGCACCCTACCAGCACCATTGATGTTGTCTCAGGGCTGCTTGAGTATCTGACAGTGCTAGTGTCAACGTCCTGGTTCATCTCTGATGACACGCATGAGCTTGGAGGAGATGTCGGTGACACGATAGCTGATCGGCTTGGTGATTCCACTCTTGGATTAAGCCTTGGAGGTGATAGGTTCAGCTTCAACTCAAGCTTGGGACCATTTCTGCGACTCATCTTTGTATGTTTACGTATATAATTAACCTGAATGAAACATGTAAGAGAACCCCCAAAGAAAAACAGAAAAAGGAAGTTAGTTCAATATATATAACAATTGAATTGTATTGAAAAATTTTACCATAGGAGAAAAAAAAAAGATTGAATGTTAGTTACCTTGAAGGTTAAGGAACCTTAGGCAGTGTAGGATTAGGAGGAGAAAAGAGAGGCTGTCCTGGTACTCTAAGAAGTGAGTGATGAGAGGTGGGAAAAGGAGGGTGGGCTAGGCTGAAGGCCTGAAACCCTGAGGAAATCCTCTTCTTGCAGAATCAAAAAACAAGGTGAGGGATTGGAGTGGGGAAGTGGTGAGGGGTTTGAAGCAGAAAGAGCAACATATATAAGGGGAGAAATGAAGGGAGAGAGATGGGTTTTATTTAAAGCATAATTAAATTGTAGTGGGGAGAGGTGGAGGTGTAGGTTAGAGAGAGAGAATGGAATTGAAGGATTGGTAGAAGAAGAGTGAATTGAGGCCAGGAAATGTATTAATGGTTTGGAAAAATCCCAAGAAGTAATGCAGAAGGAGGAAAATCGCAGTAAAAATTATTGCAATTACAAAAAGTGCAGGGAGGAAAGGAAAGGAAAGGAAAAGGAAAGCCTTCATTCATTGCTTTCTTAAGTGATTTCGACTGTATTATATGCAAGTAATCCCCAACGGCTTTTATGGCTAAAACCCCAGATTTTAAAACAACCAACACAAAGGCCACCTAAGAATTTAATATCAAACACCAAGAAATTTAATGGCAGCTAAACCCAATTTAAATGTTCAACAGAAGTCAGATAATTAAAAATGAACAACACCCACAATGATATTAATGGCAACACCACCAAATTTTCATAGGAAACATACCAGAGTCAAGGCTTCCCTCTCTCCTCCAATTTACAGGATTAAATCTTTTGGCCACCAAACTGCCCCTGCTTGCTTTCATTTCGATCCCTTGCTTCAGAGTTCCGCTAAGAACATTCAAGTTTCAACCAGTGAGAAGTCCATTCTTTGATTAAAAGCACTACTAATTTTCCATTCAAAGAAACAATATTTGATCTTTCCCTTCCTTCAAACACTGGTAAAGCTCATCAAATTTGTCCATTTTCATTCACAAACTTTTTATGGGGATACCATTTTCCAAGTTTATGGCTTCCTTTGACCGTTTCCATGTGATATTATTATTATTATTATATTATATATAAGAAATTATCATATTTAGATTTATTAAATATTATTTTAAAAAATAATTATAAGTATAAATTAATTAATTAAAATTTTAAATTCAATTCGCTTTTATTTTTAATAGTACAATATTGACCCTGCAAATTTTGTTAGACATGATGTGTTTTTCTTCTTCTCAATTATGGGGTCATTGAATTCCACGTGGTTAAGATTCATTAATTTTGCATTTAATGAGATGTTACGGCTTTACTACTTATAGTCAATTCCCTCAACATCTTATCAGGTGAGAAAACTAAGGATGAGTAAATTCCACCCTTTCACCATTTGCCAAACGTTCGTTCCATACCAATTGTTACATCTAATAATGTCAGACTCGACATAATTATATAATACAAAAATATATTAAAAAAATCATATATATATATATATTAAAAAAATATAATTCGAATTTATTTGTATTAATATAAATTTTGATACGATAATATTTTATATATGTTAATATATTTAAATATGTGTAAAAAATAAAAAATATATTTAGATAAAATGTATTATCGATATATATTTAACATATGATATAATACAAAAAATATTTTAAATTTAATCTTATCATAAAAATACATATTCAACATATTTAATATATTTTTTTAGATTTATTTTAATTTAATATAAACATAAAAAAGTTATTTTATTTTTAATCTTTTAATTATAATACTTAATTAGCTATTTAATACTATATAATGATTATTTTAAACATCTAATTATGATAATTATTTAATAATTATTGTAAAATTATTTTTTATATTAATAAGGTAAATACAATATAGATTTAATATTAATCTTACACATCATTATTTTATTCTTTAATTTTTAATTATTTATTATTTTGAATTTGATACTAAAAACTATTATAATTATGTAATATATATTAAAATTTAAATATATATTGAATACATATTAAATGGATATAAATTTTTTTTTTAATATGTAAGTATTTTTTTATATTATTAATTGTCAAGTTTATTAAGTTGTAAATTATGAATAGTTTATAGTTATTTATTATTTTAGTCGTAATTTTTATATATTTGCATTAGTCATGTCTATTTATGTATATTCGTGTTAGTCATGTTTATTATTATATATTTGTGTTATTCCTATTTATTTATATCGTATTTAAATAGATTGATTATATACGTATTAATTATGTTGTGTCGCACGTAACATGTATAATAAACGTTGTAGACACCTTAATCTATTTGAGGGTCTATAAGATTTGAATTTTGTTAATAAAAAGATAAAAAATAATAAAAAATAAAAAAAGCGAAAACTAAAAAAAGGTGTTGAGTTTGTGTGAAAGTGTATAAGAAGTTTAAGTTGGATTAAAATTTAGAGTTAAAACTCAGAAAGGATTAAAATTTTTTCTGAGTTTTAGGTTCTGATCCCTATAAATACACAGAAACACAAACAACAGAAAAGTAGAAAGCAAAAAAAAATTTTGAAAATTTTTTTGAGTAAAAAAATTTGAAAATTTTTTTGAGTAAAAAAATTTTTTTCTGGGAATTTTTTAAAAAATTTTAGATTTCGACGAAATTTTTTTGGCATCGGTTGAATTATTTGGTGACTTTTTCAGCACCAATTGAATTTTTTGACAAGTTTCTTAGAATCCGGTTGAAGATTCCGCATTGATTGAATTTTTCGATGAATTTTCGGCTATCCAACCCAGATTCTTACGGGATTTCTAGAATCCGATGAATAATTCAATCAGAGTTCATTTGGGTTAAAAAGAGAGGGAGAAAAAAGAAAAAGAAAAAGAGAGAAGGGGAAAGTGAAATATAAGGAAAAAAGGCTAGGTGCTACCTTTTATATCAGCTCTAAAACGATATCATTTTGACATTTTAATTTAACCTAAGATTCGCACGTTTTACTACTAGGCGACTCGATCCAAACGCTCGACCCACCTTCAACCTACATCCCTACCTTTGGCTCCAGTTGAGCCGAGCAGCAAACCCAGCCACTAAGCTGAGCCTCTAAGCTGTCTCCTGAACTTGAAGCCGAGCCGCATCGAGCTATTCCAGTAGAGCCATTTCGTTTTTTGGTTTTTTTTTATTCTTTTGGTATTATTTATTTATGTGTTTATTTTTTTAGTATTTTTACATGATTAAATTTAGAAAAAGAATAAAAAAATAAAAAATATATTTTTAGAATAAGTATTAATTATCCATTGATGAAATTTATAAAAAATTTAAATGGTAAATTTTTATAAAATTCTTAGATGAGAATTTTGTATAAATTGGTCCCAAATTGTATAATAATTTAGATAAAATTTTAATAACAATAATTAATATTTATTTTCAAACAAAAAAATAAAAAATAAAAAATTTTGGGTGAAAATATTTGACAATTATTCAAGAATGAGAGTCTTAGAAATTTCAAATAATAAATTCATAAGAAATCTCTAAGTGAGAAATTTTTTTTAAATTTGTCTCAAATGGTGGAAGAATTTAAATGAAATTTCAATAAAAAATAATTGTCATATTATTTTCCTTCCGAAAAAAAAATAAAAAGAATTTCTAAATAAACCCAAATAGTGAAAAATTTAAAAATTTCAAAAAAAAAAATTTAATTGACCTAAATAATGAAAAATTTAGAAACAAAAAAAAAAATAAAGAGAATTTCTAAATAGCCCCAAATGCTGAAAAATTTTAAATTTTTTAAAAGAGAAAATATTTCTAAGTTGGTCCAAATTGTGGAATAATTAAATGTATTTTCAATAAAAAATAATTAAATATTTTTTTGATGACAGAGCCTCTTTAAGAAAACAAATGAGATTCTTGAATATTATTAAGGTAAGAGAATATTTTTAAAAATTTTACTAAATTGATAGAAGAATCTTATAAATTATTTTAAATATTTAATATAAAAGTTTGAAACTATTAAACTCAAAACCCTAGGATAAATTAAAAATATACAATACTTCGATGAACATGTGGGGGTATTATAACCTTCTTTATATGTAACCGAATTTTTGAACCTTATTCTAGTTTATAGATTTAAACCTATTCTTTTAGGGACTCTTAGTCAAACTTAAAAGCTTCTTAAGATAATAGATTCTTTAGGTGACCAATCACACTTAGATAAAAAAGATTTGTGATGATTTCATTTATTAAGTTTAACTATAGATTTATAGATCTATATGTTATGACAAACGTATCGTATTCGTATTTAAAATTTAAACACTTTTTATAATTTGTGTCATATTCGTATTTTAATAATTCATATCATTACATGTATCAAATATGATACAAAATCACAATGTAAAAATACGAATTGTTAGATCTACCAATTACCTTTATGCTTCGACAAAAAGAAAAAAATAAAAAAACTGAAGTCCTGTCAAAGAATTTGTGAAATTTTGACAATTGATTCTAATTATCCAACATGTTTTATTATCAAGTTTTAAGCTTCATAGTTAGGAAGAATTCTGGTAAAAGAAAAGGAAAGAAAATCAGTTGTCGTTTTCAGCTTTGTTTTTTAGGTACTTGAACTCAAGGTATATAAACCATTATCCCCTAGCCGGGCTCTCACTTTGGACAAGGTAATGTTGTGGATAATGTTTCAATAATTTTTTTTTACTCTTCCAAGATTTTAAAAGCATACTCCCCCTAATTGGACCAACATTTACCAAACAATTGTTCTTACTTTTTCCATGATTTCCTAATGACCATACTATAAATATTTTATTTTTCAAGTTTCATTTAAAATGTAAAATTACTAATGCTTCATCTTATACTTTATCTTGATGATCGTTGAAAATAAAATCTCATCACATTATTACATCATTTTGGGATTGAATTCTTAAATCTCTTTTCATCGATTATCTAAATGAAGTCTTAATTCAACCATCTTTTATCAAATCTGAAAAAAAGAATTGAATTTGAGATTTTTTATTTAGAGGAAACACGAAAATGGGAAATGCAAGTGCTAAAGAAAGTGCTCTCTCTCTCTCTCTATGTATATATATATATATATTATATATATATGTATTAATCAAATGTTTGGTTTCAAAGCAAAAAACCTTCTAGCAAAGCAAAAAATGGATTTTGGAAGGACTTTAGGGGGAAAAAATAAAGAAAATAATAGGGGTATCATTATATATAAGATTTTGTTGGTGATAATGGAGTGATTGAGTTGTTCATCATTAATGGTCCCAAATTACCATATAAGCAAAAGAATTGTGGTCAAGTTTTCAAGTTATTTACTGATACAAACATACATGTTTCAAATATGAAAATGTCAAAAAGGGATTTGAAGTTGAAAAACCCACATTTGACATTTGTAAAGAAAGATTGGTTGCTTAATTTTTTTTGCTTCCATAAATAGGAATAAAGGTTTTTGTCTTGTAGAAGCGATAAGCCATTGCTTCTACTAATTAGGAATAACAATTTAACCCGTTCCAACGAGTTCTGACATAATCTTATTTTATATGATTGATTTATTTTTTTAAAAAATCAGAATTGGGGTTAGATCAGACAACAGTAAAAAAAAATTATAATCAAATTTTAAGCAAACTCACTTCGACCTGACCCGATATATAAAAATTATTTTTTTAGTTTTTAATTTAATTTAATTTAATATTTATATTTATTTAATTTTATATTTACATTAAAAAATATTTTATACTTAAAAAATAATATTTTATTAATTTTGAGTCGGATTAGATCAAATATGATTTATGTAATGTCAGGTTCAGATATTTTAGGTATAAAGTCAAGTTGGATTCAAGATGAGCAAAAATCCATCCCAACTCAATCCGTTGCCATCCTTACTATTAATCAAGCAATCCCTTATCATAAATATGGAAAATTTGAATTAGTGAAAAAATGTCCACTTGGTTAATACAATAAATAGTATGTTGATTTCGTTTATTTAAATAATAGGGTATCAACAAAGGGCATTTATGTTGGAGCCACTGAAGGCCAAAATGCCAATGGAACTTCTTCATTATTCCATTTTATATTAAGCCACCTTTGGATAAGTATGTCTTTAAATCACCCTTTAATTTATACCATTGCAATTTTGGGTTATTCTACAATTTCAAATTTTCGTTCAGTGGTACTGTAATCGACTGCATGATTGAATGTTTCAAATTCAAACTCCAATCATAACTTAAAAAAAAAAAAAAAGAAATTAATTTTGAGATTAATTCAATGGTAAAAATAGCAAGTTAGCTAACCATCTCTCATAATGGTAATTTTTTTCTAAAGAGTAATGTCATTTTGTTCGACATTTTGATCTTAATATACCTTTAAACCTTTTTTTATAATATTGAAATTCAACTATATTTAGTGTAAAAAGTAAATAAATATTAAAATTCACGTTAGCAAAATCAATATTATATCAACAAAGTTAACATTACATCAATAAAATTAATGAAAAATAATTTGCTTCATTAGTAATTAGATTAATATTATCAAATTCAACTTATATAAAGACAAAATTTTTATGAATTATGTAGAGGGTTAAAATTCAAAATTTATATCAGTACAATGACTATTTGTATAATTTGACATAAATTATATCATGTCTTATAGATTTTTTATCTTAGTAGGTAAATAACATTAGATCTATTAATTCAAATAAACACATATTTTGATTTTTATTAAATTAATATATAATATTTATTAAAATTTTAAATCACGTTACTTTTATATATTATCATCGTATTGTATTTAAAATTATAACATCTAAATAATATCCAACATACAACAAGAGGAGGTGTTGTCCCAATACCATAAAACAAAAAGAAACTTTGGATAAGGTTTTCTTACATTAATGATGCATCATCATAATACATTAATTTTAGGAAAAAATTTATACTCAGCATTAATGTATTTAAAAGTATCACGTTGAAACTATAAATTTAACCAGCTAACAGTTTAATAGAATTATTTAACAATAAATTTGTCAACTCATTATTATTCCCCTATTAAAAGATTTTCTTTGTCAAACTATAAATTTTTTTCAAAAATGAAACTCCAAATTCAATGTGTATAATTTATTTTCAAAACATAACATGGAGGAAGAGGGACATTTTCATCTATATATAACTTTATCTTGTTTGGGTTTTGGAAAAAAAAAAAAAGAGTAATTTGTTTCAAAGGGACATCTCAAGCTTAGAATTTGCTACTTTATTTAAGAGATTTCAAGTTTCATTAATCATCAGAAGAGTAGATTTACAGGATGTAAGAATTATTGTATAATCCAAAATGCAATGAATATTTATGTAAATAAGCATAATTTTTCAGAATAATTTTTTATGTATATATTTAAAATAAATAAATTGTTCAATCCTTAAAATTAAAATAAAATTATACCATGAAAATATGATGCATTCGAGATTAACATCAACAAAAAGCCATCATATTGAATTTTAAATTTAAAATTACTTACAACAAATTAAATGAATTGTTGATCAAACCAATATAATTTCTCAAACGAGTTAAACAACAAAGAAATTAATAAAAATGGAATTGAATTTATAATATGAGTTTATATTTAATATATTAGTATATAAACTCAATACATTATCACTAAATTAAATAATACCACTTAATTAAGGAACACATATTAATCTTTAAAATAAATATAAAAAAATTAATAACTCGTTAATAAATTGGTATTATATAATTTAATTACTTCATTAATAAGATGATATTATCTAATTTATTGATAATGTATAAAATCTATACACTGACAGTACATCAAATATAAATATAATATGAGTTTATATTTAATATACTGTCAGTGATAAACTTTATAAATGTCACTAAATTAAATGATGCCACCTAATTAATGGATAAATATCAACCGTTAAAATAAAATATATAAAAATTAATATTTTAAAAAATTAACTCATTAATAAGATGGTATTATAAAGTGACATTGCATCAAATATAAATGTAATTTTTTCTCTTTTTTTTTTTTGTTTTTAACACATGAGACAAATTGCTGTGATTTTTATCTAGACTCCAATCATGAAGCAATAAAATTTCAGGGCCGAAATGAGAGTGCAAATGCACCCGCCGCAATGGTGTGGTGCTGCAGGCGGTGAAAAAGAGCAGCCACCATATTTGTTATTTCGGTGCCAAGGCATCCCTGCCAAGCTGTCTAGTTGGCTTTAAGATCGAATAGGTACTTTAAAATATACCCAAAAAAAAAAAAAAAGAGAGAGAGAGGTTTAGTTAGAGCTGTGCAACAAAAGGGGTTTCTCCTTACTTTCTAGTAAGGCCACCAACTCTCCTTTATTTCTCTAAATTAATCGTTGTTTGAAATTAATGGGTCACTAGGAATAAATGTAACTTTCAATATTTGCAACTCAAAGTTTAAATTCACAGTTGCATGAGGCCAAAGATGAATCAATTCCTTGTACCAAAAACAGAATGAATTCCCTTAATACTTGGATTTATAACCCTTTCCCCCTCTCTTATATAATTGTCAATGTTTAAATTCTTATTTTTTTGGTAGGTCGGAAATAACAATGTAAAGATTGTTGGGCTGCACCCGTTACAAGATATATATTATCTGCTCCAAGAAGCTTGGAAGCTTGACTTTAAAAAAAAAAATGTCTCGATACGAAAGATTTATATTTTCTTGTAAAGTTATAATTCAGTATTTGATTATTAAATGTAGGATTGTTCCCCCCTCAACAAACATTAAACAAAAATGAATGTGAATATAAAGAGGAATAAATATGAAAAAAAATAAAAACATTGCAAATTAATATATAATTTTCTTTAAAATTCAAATGTATCCTTAAAAGATAACTGACCAAACCAGCAGCAGTATATATTTTCTGCAGCAGAAAATAAAAATAATAGGTGTGATGTTATTAATGTACGACTAACCATATTGAAGTCTCTTCACCTCTTTCAGCAGAGGCTGTTGATGAATTTACAACATTCTGTAAGAGTTTGGGCTTTTATCTTGGGAAGAGACCATACAGTTAGATATGGTCATCATATAACCTAGTTATTGTTTGTTTCCCTTTTTTTTTTTTTTTTTTTTTTTTTCAAAAGAGCTGCCATTTGGCTCCATTCCATGTCTTTTTAATTTTTTTTTTTTTTTTTAATTCTATATCTTGATATACATATGAAAGTAGAGTAATTAAAAAGTTGAAAGAAGTCAACTGTTCTTGTCTCTATTTGATAGGTAATTTAGGAAAAGATTTTGCAAGAATGATTAACTTTTTAATTGAAGATAAAAGAATTTTTTAAAAATATATTAAATCCTCCTCCCCACCCCCCACCCCCCCCAATCTATGAAAAACTGATGAGTTGCATATGTTTATGAGATCAATAGATCATCCTTCAATGCTGCTTTTAAAACTCTTTTAATGAACATCATATATATATATATATATATGCTTTAATTTTAGTTTTAATCTCATTTCAAAAAGTTCAAAAGCATCAAATACTCATGTTTCGATAAATTATTCCAAAGGAATTATACAGGTGATAACGATTCGATTCGATTTAAATCAAATTTAATTTAATTTGTTTAAATAATATATAAAATTATAAATTTTTAAAATTAGATATAAATTCAAATCAATTTTTATATAATTCGATCTAAATTAAATTCTCTAAATTTAGTTCATCGATTTTTAATTTAATTTTTTTTTGTTTTTAAATATTATTTTAGTGTAATTTTTAATATATTTAAATAAATTTAGATACAAAATAATTTTAATTTTATAAAAATTTAAAAATATATAAAAAACTAATAAAAATATATAATTTAATTCAATTTATTTATTTATTTTGATTTTTTATCTTTTGATCATAAATTTGAATCTAATATATACATTTAATATCTAAATTTAAATTAAAAAAAAAAAGCAAAATAATCCAAACTAAATTGAACATTATAATTTTAAATTAATTTTTAATATTTTCAATTTTATTCCTCACCCATAAGAGGAAGACTATGATTTGAAGGTTTTTAGTCCACGGTCTATAAACCATGCATTACGGGCTTCCAGCAAATGCATGTGCTAGTATGAAACTTCATCACTGGTAACAGCAATTTAAGACAGCAGTGGTCCAGCCTTCAATTGCATACTCTATACGTCTTATAAAAATAAGTAACTATATAAATGAAAAATATAACTAGTGTACCAGTTTATTTAAGGTTTTCAGATCAAATCGGCAAGTGTGCAAATTGGATAGGGCTAAGCAATGAATCTTCTTTGAAATTTTCTTCTTGGGGTTGATGCTTATGCGTAGATCGACAAATAGATAAAGATTGAATGGAGCTAGAGAGAGGGTGAGATACAAGAATGAGCTAATGCTTTGAAATGAATTAGGCAAAAATTAATTATTTTAGAATCGACAATACCGTGTTTGGCATGAAAGAAAGAGGAAGAATAGGAGCGTGTGAGGAAAAATTATTTTATTTTCTTCATTTGATAGGAGAAAAATATGAGAAAAAAATATAAGTGAATTTGCACCTTTAATCCCTTTCTTTCCTTTTATTTTTCATCCTTCAGTGAAAAAAAATTTATTTCCCCTCTTTTTTTTCCTCACTTTTTTCCCTTTCATTTTCCTTCCTACCAAACATATTGTGTGCAAGAGAAAATTTTGGAAACAAAGGGCGGCAACTTTCTTAAGGATGATATTTGATTTTGATGGGGGCTACTAGGGTTTGAAAATGCACATTAGCACATGTCCTGTTTTCATCAAGAGTCTGCCAACTAATGATATAATTGCATATGAGTAAATCTATTGAGAGGTTCATGAGATGGGTGTGAGGTTATGGCTGATGTACACAAGACATTAAGAAAATCCTACCCCTTTTCGGAATCGTAATCGACAAGTAATTACAGAATTACCACCATCCGGAACAAATTCTAGTGCTTGAATCTTCTCTTCACCAGATCAACCATTCTCCATCCTGGATTAGAAAACGAAATTTGCTCAAGTGGCAGTGACAAACGTTGAATGACAGTTACTACAATGCACAAAAAGAAAGTAAGAAAAGAGCAGCTGATCAAGCAATTCAGGTTGTAATTGATCCATGAATCGGCCCTAGTTCAGCCAATTCCTTAACATATGCTCAATCGAACTTCAACTAAAGAAAGTGAACAAGTGATCATGAATGACTGCACCATAGTATCATTAATTTATAGATAAGAGGGAAGAATAGGGAAAAAAGAGGAATCTACTTCACCGTACAATCCAGAAAGGTTAGTTGCAGGGATGGGCTCGAAATTGCACAAGTACATATTTATATAGATGCTGAAATTTTAAATTAACTCTGGCTTTAGCATTTCAGGATATGAAGAATAAACTAGTCATGGAACTTGGGAGTTGGGACCTTGGCTGAAAAGGGAGCAAAATGACTTTTAAATGCAGGGACTAGATTGTTAAGTCAGAGACCTGGTTATATATTCCAATTGCCGAGCTGTTCTAACACAAGGAAAAAGTTTGGGAGGCAATCTGTAACCATAATTTAATTTGACCACAAAAACGTTTAAATGCCCAATAACAGACTTTCCTAGTACCAACTTGTGAGAAGATGGGGATCCTTTCATTGTACAGCTGCTTGGATAAAAGTTATCACATTAAATTCACCCAATCTAAAGCAGATGAACAGATATCATTAATAAAATGCAGTTAACCAAATGGTTGGCATGAGACAGAGAGAGAGAGAGAGAGAATGGAGAAAGACTAGGGTCCCCCATCAATTGATATGAGTCATATGATGATTTACTATTTATATAAACTCTTCTAGGAGAAGGGATAGAAGGTGAAGTAGCACCAGACCATAGGTTCTCCAGGAATGGTAGAAAGATTAACAAACATAGTAACTAAATGCTGCTGCATATATTGTTCACTGAAAGTTGAAGAGCAAAACTTGTAGATATGGGAAGAATTTTGGTCACCATGAAAATGGAATAAATTGAGTGAAATTCTTAAAATTAGCACATATTATACCTGAAATCATTTATCTATTCTCAAGCATTAAAATGAATAGGAATCTTGAACACTTCGGTCCTATTCAACAGATGACTTTGAATGACCACCAATAGTTGACATATGATATTGAGCTGCTAATAATTGAGTCACTCACAATCACAAAGTCTAATGACCACAAAAATGATCAACCACCTTACAATCTATTTCTTTCCAACCATTACTTTTGATAGGACAAACTCAATAAAAAATTAAAGGCACAAGCCCAAGAAAAAGGTGTTCATGACCTAAAGTCACATTGATCCAACGGGCAAGTGGGCAGGAGTTGGAGCGCAAAAAATCTAAAACTGCAGATTCAATCAAGTAGAAGCATCTCAAGGGTGTGTGCAATTATTATTGATTATCTGTAGGATATAGGTAAAAATAATTTCTAAGGGCCAGTGTGAATATGGTAATTGATAAAGTAAGAAATCCAAAATCCCACCTCAGACAGAGGAGGTAGACAGTGAGAATATCAGGTAAAGATAAAATAGGTTTGACAACTAAATTTTAATAAAATTTTAATTTAAAAAAAAAAAAAACAATTGAAGTTACCAGCAAGGAAAGTTTCAACTCAACACAAATAAATATCTTGAAATCCAACTCAGTATAGTTTGGTGGGTATAAAAGAGATGGAGATAATTTATAGAGATTGGAAATAGAGAGACCTTATAAAAGTTGCCTACGGTTTAAGCAGCATAATTTAAGTTATGAATAAAATCATATTCCTGTAATTTAATGTTCATATTTCTCAGCAATTCTACTCTATTTTCATACTACATGCAGTATTTATTGCACATATTTCTTCCATTTGCCATCAAACAGACTTCCCTTTCTACCTCAATTCAGGACACTATCCACTAACCAGTTGTGCCATGATTTCAACCACAAAATCACCTTGAGAAGGAAACTTTATTCTAGAAGATTATAAAGCACATTAACTTACAGCATCTATGAAAAATTGATGAGATATTCAGAGTTTCATGTCATGTGTTGCAGGTCAACTGAAACAATGATCATTGTCAAGCTACAAAAAGGAGGAAAGAAAGAAATCAAGATTTATATACCAGCACATACCAAACAGTATTGATTTTATAGGCACATGACCCAACAATACTAGTCATCCAACATTGGTTGCTGCTCAAGCTCACTTGAATGTTCAGTCAAAGCAAATGCAGAACTATTGATAATCTCATTTTCAGCCTTACACTGTAGCAACTGTTCACGTAGACTCCTTACTAGCTCATTCAGTTTCTGAATATTCCTTTCTTGAGAAAGTATGATCTGCAATAGAAAATAAATCTAATCAGTCTCTTAATAGTTGGAGATGAAGATGATGTATGCCATCCCAACAAACCATGGAAATTTTAGTTCACTTCAAGCAACTACACCAGAAAAAAACAATGAATGCAGCCTGGAAGAACAAATTCAAACCGGATCAGTAAGAAGTAGAAGAATGGGTCATACTGAGGTACCTAACTGGTACAAACTATATGGAACTATTAACATCTGGTGTATATCAAGGTATTTTTAAATGAAAATTAAGACAAATTTTAAAACATAATGCAAAAGTCATACTAGATGGGGAGTTTGGGCAACAAATCTATGATAAGACAATATATCAAGGTATTTTTAAATCAAAATTAAGACAATTTTTAAAAAATAATGTAAAAGTCATATTAGATGGGGAGTTTGGGCAACAAATTTCCGACAAGACAATCATATAAAAATGTACCTGCCAAAACAAATAGTAATTCGAACGTATCACTAATTGAAGAAATAAATCCTACCTAACTTCAATTTTGATATTATGTCTAACGTTGCAACTAGGAATACTAAATATTTGACTTGCTGCTTCTCTCTCAAGTGACTAACAGAATTAGAAGGTGGAAGGGGACAAAACCTAAAGCAAAATCTTGCTACTTAAGGTTTTCACTTATGGAATTGCAATCGTGGAACTGAAATCAAGACACTAGATAAGCATGTCACACAAACTTCTGGACCAAAATAGAGATATATGTCCAAAAGTAGGATGTAACAATTCATGATTCTTGTCCACACAAAACTCATTGACCTTGGCTGAAAAGGTAGATATAAGAAACTAGGTTCATCCTCTAGCAAGCATATACTAAAAGAGATTTACCCAGTTACAACCCCACCATATTGAATTCTTCGGACGGCTAGTATAGATACAGTCCTATCCCCTAGTACTTTTGTATAATGCGGCAACCCATGCATATTTTAACCAGCGGTCACTAGCCCAATGATTTTGCTTTCCACCCAGACATTGGCTCCTGTATGAGCAAACACATTTATAACTGACGGTTAAGCAAAGGACAATCCTTTACTAGAACAATAATCATGTTTCATAACTTTTTCTTCTCCAAACAACTGTGTCTATCTGCTGGGTAACATTTTTAATACAGTTTGAACAAGCTATCTAATAGAGTTCACAGCACTTGTATTATAGCATAAATTAACAAGATAAATATAGGGTAGGAAGGAAATATTTCGATAAGCTAAAGATTAGTGAATACGTGCAAAGTCAAAACCAGATTTAGCAATGCATATATGTTGTTTGTTTTGATCATTGCAAAGCAAATTTAATAATAAGTCCTGATCACTCCAATTAGCATGGATATTCTAAGAAGTTATTCTTCAGTGAATAGACATCTGAATAAACCAAGAAACCTTCTTCTTTAACCTACATTGAAATACAACCTTGGTGAGTAGAAGTATAGGAAATGAGAAAACACTCTAGAGAATGATTAGCTTGTTAATAGTGCAACAAACTTCAAAGGACAAATTAAACGAGCGAAATCTTCATCAAAATGACCCACAGATTTGGCCATTCATGGAAATGCTTACTGTTTCATACCCTTCCTTTGGGTATACCTGATTATGCTAATTAAACTAGAAATTGTATTCACATTCTCAGAGTCTCATGCCTATATAATTCTAACCAGATCATCGCGTTGCAATCAACCATAGAATGAACTCTAACAAACAAAAGGCAAATACTATTAGAATTACCAATTCAAAGAAGCCCATTTTAAGCCTTTTTAAAGATTTTTAGGAGTAAGTAATCCACTAATAGAATTGAAGACTAGAAACAAAAAAAAAATAAAACAAAAATCACTTCAGTTTTTATCATTATACCCTTTGCAAGCCAATAAATATTGGGAAAAATTGAATAACATTGTGAATTAACAAAATTTTTCGGATTGAAAAAGACGAACTTGAATTTAAAAATTGGGAAAGGCGAAACCTTTTCTTTGACAGATTCTTGGCGTTTCGAAACGTATTGGTCTTTAAGAGAAGCAGTGGGAGTTGGCTCAATTTCTTCACCAAATTGCTGCTTCCATTCAAACTGAGAAGTGAAGACTACTAGAAATACTAGAAAAACCAGTAGCCAAGGTCTCGACATTACATTTATCTAACCCTAACTTTTTCTTGAATTTCCCTTTTTCTCTTCTGGGTATTTGAGAAAATGAATAACCTGTTAACTGCGATTTTCGGAAAGAAATTTACAAAAGAAAGAACAGTCGCAGATCGAAATGGACCAGACCGGAGAAAGGCAATTCGTTTGAAAATTTATCATAGGGGTGTATTTCCTTTTTCATTTATTAAGTTAAATTAATATTTTATATATATATATATATATATATATTTGAAACCGTAAGGATTTTTTTTAAAATTTTTTTTTAATTTTGTCATGATTTTATTTTGATGTGATTTTTTATAGTAGTTAATTTATTATAAAATATACAAAATTTTTAATTCATGTATCTAAATATATACCTTAATGATTAATATATAATTTTTATTCAAAAAAAAATTGGATTTTTTCCATCCTCAAATGAAAAAAAAAGTTTAATTATATGCTGTAAAACATTGAAAAATATATACCGAGGATTGTGGAAATTCATTATAAATTACACAATTTTAAGAATTAAATATAGTAATGCAAACTCAAATTTTTCACTAGTTAAATCACATTTTCTAAAATGAAATTTATCTAAGCAAATAAAATAAAAAAAATTATTATATATTAGTATAATTTAAAAAATTTATCAATGAAATTAAATTAAACAATTACCAAATATTTTTTTAGATATATTTTGAAAAAAGGAAATAAAAAATTAATATAATAAAATAATCAAACTTTATCAGATTATCACATACTTTTAGGATATATTAAAAAAATTAAGAACCCATTTTTTATACCTTCTCGATTAAAATTTTAAACTCTAAGAAAAATTAAGAAACTATTATATATTCTACTTTTTAAAGTAATTATATATATTTAATATATCTTTCATTGATGAAATCATTTTTAATTTATGTAATTTAAAATCTTAATTGATGATATGTAGAAAAACAAATTATGAAATATTTAGAATAATTTTTTAACCCGACTTGTGGTATTTAAAGCAGAGCAGAAAAGAAGAATGGGAAAGAGCTAGTTAAACAGTCTGTCAAATCCTCGTTTTCCTAAACAATCTGTCCTCTGAATTTCTTTTCTGAAAAACTACTTTTTATGCTGTGGGTATGATCGAACTGACTAAAATATATATGTTTTATAGATTTTACACCACAGGAACTGGAGGATCTCATATCATTGTTCCCTTCCCTTGCTGCCCAGTTACAGAGCAATGATCAATACATTTGTTCATATGCTTTTCATAAAAAAAGGGAGAAAGTTCCCCTATCAATTATCAATGATTTGGTGGTAGGAAAATTTTGGTTTGATATGGATAAAACACCTTTTATTGTCATAATATTTATTTTGTATTTCTCTGTTTTGGAATAAAATTGTTTGAACTTTCAAAATGAAAGATAAAAAAAACACAGATCCCATCTTTTACATGATGTAGTTTTGGATTTGTGTATTTTTCCTTATTTCTAAACATTATTTAAAGAGTAAAGTAGACTTGTTAACACAGGAAGGTTTATTCAGAAAGTACTGAAAGTCCCATCTTCCATGATTGATTGCTGAGGCTACACCCTCCATCAATTGCCAGGTTGACACCGCTAACGTATTTGGCCTCATCGCTAGCCAAATACAGGGCTTCGTTTGCCAAATCCTCTGGTTTCCAATATGGCCCCTCTTAATACTGCTGAAACAGAAATGACATGCTGTCCCTTCTTATCGAATAACCCGAGTGTTTTTTGGAACAAAGGGGTGGCAATTGCATGAGGGGAAATGCAATTAACTCTAATTTCATGCTTACCTAATTCCATGCTTAAGCTCTTAGTCAACCCTACCGCAGCATGCTTTGATGCCTTGTATCCATGAGGGTTGCCGTAGCGTATTTTTGAAGCAAGACTTGAAGTGAAGAGAATGCACCCTTTCTTGGCTGGAACCGTGACCCTGGCGGCATGCTTGGCACCCAAGAATCCACCAAACACATTGATGTCAAATACCTTCTTGAAGTTTTCAGTATCTGTATCTGTGACTCTTCATTGTCACCAATAATGCCAGCATTGTTCAACATGATATCAAGCTTTCCATACTTAGAAACTGCCAATTCAACAGCATTTTGGACATCAAATTCGCATGTTACATCGCAGGGGACATAGCTGATGGTTTCTGTTCCAAGCTCTTGGCTAAGGTAGTGGCCCAACTCATCTTGAATATCAGCAATGAGAACCTTGGCTCCATGTTTGACGAACAGCCTGGCTGTACTCTCTCCTAGGCCACTGGCACCACCAGTTATCAGTGCCACCTTACCTTCTAGCCTGTATCAGAGAAAAAGCAATAAGACTGTAAACTTCTTGCTAGGTCAATTTCTGATTGACAGAAACAACATTTCTTTCAATGTTCTATACTGATATGAATTTGGGAACCGTCGGCTTTACATCATGGTTACTGAAGACTCGGCACTCATTGTAGTTCTCAACAAACCAACCCTTGCCCAATATATCACCCTGCCTCTATCTGCAATACTTGGACAGTGTGTTTCACTTCATTGTTTTCTGGTCTTTATAGCTCCATGGAGTGTAACCATGTTATGAAAAATCAACAATGGCGTCGTCATCTTTCGAATGCCTTCATTATGGAAATTATATCGATATATACTAAACTTGCGTCCAAAAATTGAACTCCTCCATTTCAGTACTTTGAAGTCTCGAATGTAATAGAAAATTTCATGACTTTTAGGTATTGTCTTTCGCAATATGTAAAGAATCATTAGCACGTGGGCGGTAAAAGATTGACCAAACACTTCAAAGGATTTGTACTTGTTATACCTTAATGGCTACGCCAGTAACACTCTGGCTGCCATTTCATCAATGTCGACATTCAACTTTAAGATAAACAATCACCTGTCCAACTAGCCAGGCATGCAACACCCTACTTTACCCCTTTTCTACTTTCTCTCGCTATCTTCTTTCTCCTTTACTTGCCCATGTAAACAGTTGAGTATGAAATCATCTATTTGTTTGTTCAAAAAGTTAGGTTCAAATTAATTTCCAATTCTCCAAATAAAAAGAAATTAATTTGAGTAAAAACTTAGGTGATCATGGGATGGAGTAAAGCCCCCTCCATTTCATGACTCTGTGTTTGCTTTAAATATCTTAAATTTTTGTGGCAATGAAATTACATAAACCCAATATTAGGATAAGAATATATAGATGATTTTGAATATTGAATTTTAAATTCTAAAATGTAATTTCAAGTATATCATATGATAATGAAAAAACATAGAGCCCGACATCGTCAAATATCTGGGAGTCGAAGTAGTTGAGCAGCATTGAATACAAAATTGACCAACTTAATTGTTATCAAATAGAAATGAAAACCAGGCTTGACCTTCACCTAACCTATTAAGCATGAAAACATTTCAAACTGAATCGAGTTTCAAGCTCAGCCGGGTAGCTCTATTTATTTTTTTCACCTTTCACACAAAATAAGACACTGTAGGCAACTCATCAATGACTAGTGTGAGAGACTCCCACGCCCCCGTAGGTCTAGTCATAAAATCTGCACCGAGAGGTCCCCTGAAGGATGTGTGACAGCCTTGCTGGACTGGCTGGGTTCTTGTACCAGAGAAATTAATTAGCAGCCTAGGAAATTTCCTATACATAAGGAATGCTCCTCCCTTCAAGGAATGTCACCATCACCACCAATTACCCCTTTTTGTACTATCTTTAAATATCAAAAAATAAATGCACGAAGCTTTTTGATCGCACTCTACCTGGCCCTTGTTCTTGCAATCACGTAAAATGAGGGAAAAATCAGATAAAATTGTAAAGAAAACTGAAGAATACTAGAGACAAATTATATGCATGCACAGTTGTTTAAAAATATTTACAGCAAGATACTCATATATAATAATTTTTTATTTTATCCAAAAAAAGGCAAAGCAGTAAGTAAATATGAGTTTGGGAATCATAGAATTACTTCTTGGATGCTGAAGACTCAGTGCTCATTCAAAAAAAAAAAAGAAAACCTCCACAATGCAATATATAGTTTATTCACTGTGTGTGTTTGATTGCGATATTTACTTGTGAGTTTTACTTTCATTTTTCTCTGTTCTTTATAGCTCATGAACGTATCATACTTTGAAAAATAGTCAATGGTGGTGCATAATTTGAATAGCTTGCTGATAGCAGGCAACAATAAATCACTGTAGTAAATGACTAATTGCATAATAATAGTAACAGCAACTTTTTTGTCCTTTGATTCTATCTTCAAATCATGTCAAGATTATGTACAGCCAAAGATTGATCAAACATGAAACATGTGAAAAATTTATAAAATATACTTGATCAGAACATATATATGCTACAGTAAATTCATAATCTGCTAAAAATATTATGTCACCCTGTGTTTGTAAATCTCTCTTTTAGTTGCAATGAAACAATGTCACCCAAATATACAGAGTCAGTAGATTAATGAGCCAACGGATATAAGTTGGAAAACCCTTCTCTCAAACTTGCTTTTATTGCAACCAAGAAAAGAACTTGCTTATTTTAGTTCCTATAAATTTAAGTTTCTATCAAGTTCAAAAGGCTCATTCATTTAAGGCAATTTTGAGATGATATCTTGCTCTGTTCAAATAAAGAGACAGTTAAATTCATTTTTGAGTTATGTTAAACTTTGGAATTAAAAGGTGATTGGTTGAAATCATAAAAGGAGTAATTTCAAGCAGATTAATTCAAAGTGATTTACTGTTACTGGGAATATGCAACCATAATCTAGAGGCTAAAGCAAGGGTTATCCGGCTTGGTGTTTTCATAGTATACATCCAGAGTCTATGGTGATTGAAGGAGTTGAATATGGTTTGGAAGGACACAGCATTTTAAACCACTTTAGCACTTTTGTTTCTAGTATTAATTCAGGAAACATAGCTTTTGGTTGTAGCAGCATGAAAAGCTAAAACCTTTACTTACATTTAAAGTTAAGGGAAAAAAGCCTAAAAATCACATCATAACCAAATATTCATCAAGTTGACCATATATAAAAATCCTAAACTTATTAAAGCAAGAGGGTAGAATGGAGTATTTGATTATTCAGGAGTATAGTCTTTGAGTCCCGTTTTCCATGTTGGTTTGTAAAGACTATAACCTCCATCAACCGGTAAGTTGACACCATTCAGATACTTGGCTTCATCACTTGCTAGAAACAGCGCGGCGTGTGCAACATCATTCGTTTCCAATATGGCCCCTTTCAATACTGCTGCCGCAGATATTTTCTCCTCTCCATTTTGCATATCCAAAATCCCTGATGCACCTTGGAACAATGGGGTAACAATTGCATAAGGAGAAATGCAATTAACTCTAATCCCATATTCACCTAACTCCACTGCCAAGCTTTTAGTCAAACCTACCACAGCATGCTTTGATGTGGTATATGCATGAGGGAGACCAGTGCATATCATTGAAAGCATACTGGCCGTGAAGAGAATGCACCCTTTCTTAGCTGGAATCATCACTCTAGAAGCATGCTTGGCACCCAAGAATGCACCAAATACATTGACATCATATACCCTCTTAAAGTCTTCGATATTTGAAGCTATGGCCCTCAGTTCAGGCTCGCCTAAAATGCCAGCGTTATTGAACATGATATCAAGCTTTCCATATTTGGAGACTGCCAAGTCCACGGCATTTTGTACGTCAGATTCACGTGTTACATCACAGTGGATATAGCTGATGGTTTCCCAGCTCCCTAGCTCTTTGCAAAGGGAGTGACCTAATTCATCTTGGATATCAGCAATTAGAACTTTGGCTCCATGTTTAACAAACACCCTGGTTGTGCTCTCTCCTATGCCACTAGCACCACCTGTTATCAGTGCTACCTTACCTTCTAGCCTGCATCAAGCACACAGACAAAATTCAATGATCCAGTCCTCCCTTTTTTATTTGTAAAAATTGCATGCATGCCTTTTTTCTTTAATGGAGGATGAAGATTTTTGTTTTTGAAAACACTGTAGCAAGGGATATACAGCATTCTAAATAGGGAAAGAACCTCTGCAACAGAAAGAGAATAAGAAAAAATTGAGAAAATCAAACGGTCCATGGCATGAGTATAGTCTAAATATTTATGAGAAACAAATTTCTTGCTAACTCAATTTCAGATTGACAGAGTTTTTGTTCTTTCAATGCTGTGTAGTGACATAGGAAAACTGAATAAATTAAAGGGAATCGAAACAATTACCTCTTAGCTACCGAAGACTCAGCGCTCATCATAGATCCCGGTTAAGAAACCCTTCCCAATATGTAAATTTGTGTCTGTTTTTGTGTTTCACTTCATTGTTGTCTGGTTTTTAAGCTTACCAGGTAGCGTGAAATTTATGAAATGCGTTCATACGTTCGAAAATTCAACAACGGATTTGTCCTGTTTTGATTGCTTTCACGATCAAAATTAACAGAATGATTTCGTCCTCAAGTTAAACTACGTGCATTTCAATTTCAATTCAGTACCATGAATTCCCAATCCAAACTTAAGATATTTTGAGGAGTACTGCTAGTTGCAAAATACACCAAGATTATGTTGTCATCACGGGGGCCCAGGTTGCCCGAACTAGTGATAAGAATTTATTGATGAATTCATAATCTAGTTGAAAATTCAAGTCATGATCTGATCATCCTGTGTCAGCTATAAATTAATTTCAATCTTTTTGTCTTAATGAAAATGTTGAACTTAGCCGAAATTATATTTTAGAACAAAATTAGATCTAAACACTTGATTCAATAGTAAATATATATTCATATAAAATTTATATAAGACGCATTATCAATTTATAATCGAAGACTCAATGGCATCAATACTCATCGACTACAGCTCTCACCGAAAAATTCCTCAATATTTTGTTGCTGTTTTTTTCGTGTTTTCACTTCTTTGTCATCTTCTCATACAGCTCATGATGGAAATGAAAAATCATTTGGTTGGTGTAGGTCGTCATAATAGTTTCCAACCACAAATTCAAAACCATTTCAATGCTTGAGGATCAAACCAAAAGATATTTTCAGGACTATTTCTAGTCTTGGGATATGTCACAAGGATCAAAATTAACATGACAATATTTCTAGCCTTGCATTATTTTCAAGACTATCACATATTATTTCTGAAATCTTGACGATTAAATCTGTTAATCTTGCTATAGCTATTTTAAACTTTTAAATTAACATGGCATGATTTCTAATTGCACCATTTTTTTAATATCTAATACCACAGCATGGGAATAGGAGAAGAGTGTGAGAATAGGAGAAGGGTCGAGATTACAAGTATTAAAATTAAAATTTTAAATTTATTATATGTTATTATATGAATTAATTGAATTAAATTTCATATTCGATTAAAGAATGATTTTTTATTTTCATCTTCATAAAAATTAAGGACATTATTTGTTTAACGATTATTATCTATATAATTGCTTGCACACCACTGAAGAAAATACCCAAACAGCCAAGCTTCAACTTTCTTTCTCTTCCCTTCTAAATTGAAAAATCTCACGTACTTGAAAAACAAGCATTGCAATGCAAGAAAAAAAAAAAAAAGAGATCACTTATATTGTTGAGTAGATTAAAATGAAGGAAAGGGGAAAAACATATGTACCATCTATTTACAAGATAACTGGTAATTGTGTTTATTAACTGACAAGTGGAAAACCAAGAGGTTCATTAATATAAAAATTGATAACAAAGTAATCATCTAAATCTACTTATTTGACTGAAAAAAAACCTTAATGATATGTTTAGCAGCTAAACGAGAATTTACAGTCCAAAAAATGCAAAGCATCTATAAAAATTTTCAAAGTTAAGATAAACCATTGAGTGCCGGCCACAAAGGTTTGGTTAGATACATAGTAGGCGTTTAAAGAGCAATGTCATATTGGTTTCCATTGTGCCAACTGGCTAGGAATTAGCCAACAGTTTTTCCAATATGCTCGACCTTTTTCTTTTGGTTTCATTTTAGCTTAATTTGTTGTATTGTTCTGTAAATTTATGTTGCAATTAGGTATCTATGGCTGCTTAATTGAAAAGCCTGCTTTCTGTTTCTGTTTAATTTTTTGCATACGGAAGTATTGTAAAAGGATGTCTAGTTTACCATGGAAGTAGTCATAGCATTTCTCTGTTGCTTTAACCATTTAATATAATCCTTTCTTCCCACAAATTTATTACAGTGATCAATCAATAGTAAGGAAAATCCCAAGCCAGAAACCAATTTCCTCTGATTTTTCTGACTTCTTTTCTGCTTGATTTCAAATTTCTTTAAGGAAAATGTTTCTTGTTTGATATCACCCCTTGAAAGGTAATAAAATGCTACCGCTAGTTATAATTACAGTACTTAGCAAATTGCTCCTAAGCTAATTGATTCTTATAGCAAATGGTTTCAGAGAGGGAAATTTTGGTTTAAATTAAGGGAATATATACATGTAAAATTGAGGGATTATAATTTGCATTCAACAGGGCTCTTACTTCTTTAATTTCATTTTCTCTTGAACTTATTGCTGCATCATTCTTTGCTTTATTTTTCAATTCTTTGGCAATGGCATTCAAATTCAGGTTAGCAGGAAAAGTGGCGATTACAACCAGAGGTGCAAGCGGCATTGGAGCAAGCACAGCAAGCCTTTTCCATGAGAATGGTGCCAAGGTCGTCATTGCCCATATCCAAGACAACAAAGGAGAAGCCCTAGCCAATAAGCTCGGGGGAAGTGCTAGCTACATTCATTGTGATGTCACAAATGAAGATGATATCCGCAACCTCACCGACACCACAATCACCAGACATGGAAAACTTGATATAATGTATAACAATGCAGGCGTTAATATGGACCGCACCTTAACCAGCATTTTGGATACCACAAAGACAGATAGAACAAGCTATTGGGGTAAACCTGGTTGGTGGTCTCCTAGGAGCCAAACATGCTGCCAGGGTGATGATGCCTCAGGGTAAAGGCTGTATACTTTTTACTGCTAGTGCTTGTACAGCAATTGCAGGGCTGCTATCGGGTCATGGCTATGCAGTGTCTAAATATGGAGTGATGGGTCTGACCAAGAACTTGGCAGCCGAGCTGGGCCAATATGGTATAAGAGTAAATTGTATATCACCTTCTGGGGTTGCGGCTCCATTGATTGTAGCAAATGAAGCTGAGGTGACGAACATGGAATTAACACTGGCAGCAATGGGCAATCTCAAAGGGGAAATTCTCAAAGAGGGTGTGGCACATGCAGCTTTGTATTTGGCTAGCGATGAATCAAGCTATGTGAGTGGGCTCAACCTTGTTGTGGATGGAGGCTTCAGCATAGTCAATCCTACCATTATGAAGGTTTATAACCTTACTCAGTAAATTATATAGAAAACATGGTGTGGGCAAATCTTAATCCTTTCTATTAGAGTTAATATGTTTTTTCTGACTTTTTTATAAATAAAATTATTTAATTATCCTTCTCATAAATTTTTGAAGTTTTATAACTTTTCAAAAATGAATTTTTAAAAAATTATATAATTTTTCGAAAATTCATTTTAAAAAAGATTTAGAATCTTCCAAAAATTCCTTTAACTAAGACTGAATGTTCCTTGAACACGTTAACTGTGGTGAACCTTGACTCCAGCATGCTACTTGCTCTTGGCCTGGTTGGGCATCCCTCATTCACCATGGATAGCCAAACCAAAAAAAAAAAAACCGTATTTAAGGAATAGGAACCATGACTTTGACATCAAAAAACAAATAATGGGTAACTCGTGTCATGATTAATGATTTTGCATTTCATTCGAGCATTTCCCTATATGATCTTTGGATCTAATGTAAGAAAGTCGCTTTGAATAAAATATCAAAAGCGACGTTTTGCTTTGTTTTGTTTGGCTGGCCGGTCAATTAAGGTATCAATTTCGTGTAACCTTTTTAAGGAATTTGATAAATAAATAATTATTGCAAAAATTCGAGGTGCTTTATAATTATAATAAATAAAATTATAAATGAAATGCTTCTGCTATTAAAACTTAAAATAAAAAAAATAACAACATCGAGACCAACATCTTCTGCTTTTCTCTCAATTTTCTCCCTCTATCAATGGCATGGATTTGTTTGTTCACCATCATTTCAATTTCAACGCTTGCATATTCTTCGAAAGGGGATACTGAGTATCATTCAAGATTGGATCTGGATTCGCTGACACGTGACCTGTTGGACTCTGCCAAGGAACCTGAGTTTTTTGATTGGTTAAAGAGGGTTCGGAGGAGGCTCCACCAGTACCCAGAGTTGGCTTTCGAAGAACATGAGACAAGTCAGCTCATCAGATCAGAGTTGGACTCGCTTGGGATCGACTACAAGTTCCCTGTAGCCAAGACAGGGGTTGTAGCCTCTGTCGGGTCTGGGGTGGAACCCTCGTTTGGCCTCAGAGCTGACATGGACGCCCTTCCTATCCAGGTTTTGTTTTGTCTGTCTCTTTTTTTTATTCATCTTTTGATTAGCAACTAACAAAACTCTGAAAAGTACCCTGTTGTCAGATGAAGCTAATCAATACAATCGCTTAATTATTGATAGGCAAAAAGTTTTATTCCAATTAAACATTGAAACCAATGAAAATATAATCAAACGATAGAATAATCATATAAAATATAATAATTTAATATAATTTGGTCTAATTTACTTATGTTTAGAGATGAAAAAAATTTATTAATTTTAAAGAAGTATACATATACAATCTCAATCAATCACTCATAATTAATATCTATACATTTTTTCATTTTTTCTCTAATCCTATTAAATATTATTAATCTAAATAAATATATACAAATGTATACTTATGTATATATATATATATATAAACTCTATTAATTTCCTTTAATACACTCAAACATACACTTTTATAAAGAAATTAATCCTATAAAGAAGTTAATCTTTTATAGTATTATGGAGTGTTTATCTTATAAAATTCTGTAACTCTTTTATTATTTTTTTATATCTAATTCTATAAAGATACAATTTTTTATAATCATACAAACTTACTTATTAAGAATTTATTTTCTTTTAGAATTCTTCTTCTGTAATTTTTCTTATTCATCAAGTAATTTTTAGTCAATCTCAAGTAAACTTCTTATAAAATTTTAATAACTATTTTTAATAATTTTCATATTGATTCAAATTCTATCAAATCATCAATTTTTGCTTAACTCTACTTGCAATGAAAGTCTTATAATAATCTTTTTTTATGTGTCTCTAAACTTCACGCAAACTGATCTTAACTTGAACTCTTCTATTAAATAGAGCTTTTCTAATCTTGCTTATTCACATTTTTAGAATATTTAACTCTAATATCACTTATTAAGCAAAAAAATCCTAATCTAATTAAACATCAAAGTCAACAAAAACATAATTAAATGATCAAATAAAAGACAACAATTTAACATATTTCGGTCTAACCAATTTATGTCCATAAATGAGAGAAAAGATTCACTAGTTATAGAAAATTACAAATATACAATCTCAATCAATCAATCACTCGCAATCAATACTATAGACTTTTTTATTTTCCTCTAGTCCTATAAACTATTCTCAACCTAAATAAATATATACTCAATATATATATACACCATATTTATGTAGACCTTCTCATTTTTTTTAATCCACTTAAATACACATTCTCATAAACGTTAATTTCTTATAGTTCTATAGGTGTTTATTCTATAAAATCTTACAACCTTTTATAATTTTTTTTTCATATTTAATTCATTAGAGATATCATATTTATAATCATATAAATTTGTCTATCAAAAATTTATTTTTTTTAAAATTCTTTTTCTATGAATCTTCTAATCATTAAGTAATATTTAATCAATTTCAAGCAAATCATGAAATTTGAGTTATTATTCATAATAATTATGAACGTTCATTTATTTTTGGAGAATTGATTAATACACAAAAATTAGGTCAAAGTGATTTTTTGATAAATTAAACAAATTAAACATGAAGAAATTAAATGCTGAATTGTTAGTTTTGAAAATTTTAAGTAATAAAATGATATGAAAGTTCTTTGATATGTTAGTAAAAATTAAAGGTTTACTAGATATTTTATTAATTTTTTGTAAAAAAAAAAAAAAACAAAAATATCTTCATGCTTCATCATTGAAACTATATAATAATCTTCCTCTATGTCAATGTTATGAAGGAATTGGTTGAGTGGGAGCATAAGAGCAAGAACAATGGGAAGATGCATGCTTGTGGCCACGATGTTCACGTGACAATGCTGCTTGGAGCAGCCAAATTACTTCAGCGCAGGAGAGATGAATTGAAGGGTACTGTTAAGCTTGTTTTTCAACCTGGAGAAGAGGGTCATGCTGGTGCTTATCACATGATAAAAGAGGGTTCTGTTGATAATGTCCAAGCCATGTTTGGATTACATGTTTCACCAGAAATGCCCACCGGAACTGTTGGGTCGAGACCTGGTCCTGTGCTTGCTGGCTCAGCCAGGTTTCTAGTCAAAATTCAAGGGGAAGGTGGGCATGCTGCTTCGCCTCATTTGACTAGGGATCCAGTACTCGCAGCATCTTTGGCCATCCTTGCACTCCAACAGATCGTTTCTCGAGAGACAGATCCTCTTGAGTCCAGGGTAAATTTCTAGCTATGGATAAGCAAATCCATTACAAGCTCAACATCATGGATGAGTTCAGACTTTAGTACTGTTGTTCTTCTCCTGAAACTGTCTTTACTTATAAAAATGAAGTGGATGAAACCCATATCTGAAAGTGGCCCATTTTCACCAAACCACAGGTTGTCTCAGTTGGATTCATTCAAGCTGGTCAAGCAGCCAATGTTATCCCAGAGACGGTAAGCTTTGGAGGCACTTTTCGAAGCATGACCACAGAAGGCTTGTCTTATCTGCAGCAAAGGATCAAACAGGTATCTTTTCACAGCATCAAGGGAAAAAATGTCTTATTTACTAACATGTTTTATTTACAGGTAATTGAGACTCAAGCAATAGTACATCAATGTACTGCTACCATAGATTTTTTGGAGGAAAAACTGAAACCTTACCCTGCAACTGTCAATGATGAATCAATGTATGAACATGCGAAAAAGGTTGGAGAATCTGTGTTTGGGAAATCTAATATACTCCTTATTCCAATGACTATGGGAGCAGAGGATTTCAGCTTCTATTCAAAGAAGATGCCAGCTGCCTTCTTCATGATAGGGACAAAAAACGAAACACAAAAACAAACCCTTCGATTGCACTCACCCTACTTGATTATTGATGAGGAGGTTCTCCCCCTGGGAGCTGCCTTCCATGCTGCGGTAGCACTATCTTATTTGGAGAATCCTGCTGTACTTAAAGCTCGGTAACTTTCTATTCTTGGAATGAAGATTCATAGAAAAGTAGACATATTAAAATTGCTCACGAAACATCATAAACTTACATTTAAAAAACAATTTGAGCTCATGCAACCCAAACCCAAACCCAAACTTGTGTTTTGTGAAGCAACATTCATATTGGAGAGAACCCAACAGGATATAAAGAAACATTCGTTTCTTTAAAGAACATTAGTTTGAAGCACCTTATCCATGTGTGAATTTTTTTATGGGAATTGAGTTGGGACTTGGGAGGGGACTAAAAACAGAAAGCTAATGCAAAGATAAAGGCATCCTACTTCTTGCACAAGTCTGATCCAAGGTAGATACCCCAAGCAAAACAGATTTTTTGAGTGGATGATATTTGAAACTCCTAGACAACCTGAGTTTTTTGAGTGGTGATAGGGATTAGGAGGAGAAATCACCAGCACTCAGAGCTGGGATTTGAAGAGCACAATACCAGTGAACTTATCAGTAATGAGTTCATTTACCAGGTAGTTTTTCAGCCGTTTGAGAGAGCTTGAAAAGTGCTAGGCCCAGTTTAAGATACAAAATTTTAAGCAAAGTCCTACCATTTAACATTTTTACACGGTTAAACCTCATCTTAACTTGACCCGGTAAAAACCAAAAAGTCAAAAAGACGGAGCAAAACAAAACCAAAGCCCCTCAAGTGAAAGTGAAAAAGTGAACAGAAAAATAAACCAGACCAAAAAACCAAAAATGGTGCTGCGTTTATACTCGCCAAAAGCAAAGCAACTAGTAGTAACAATCAGTTTTTGCCTCACCGGGGCTTCACTCATAGCCGCCGCAACTTACCTGTCCCTTGTCAACATTGCTCCAGAGATCTTTTTATATCAACCAGTTATTTCCTGCACTTGTGATTGTTCCAATGCCCAAGGAAAAAAAAAGGTTATGCAAAAGTGAACTTCCCTTTTTTTTTTCACGTAGAGCAGGTTTTCCCTCAATGTAGAAGCCTTGTAAGTTCCCTAGGTACTCACCAGATCGCGAGTACTGATAGATTAGTCACCACCCAAAAAAAAGAAGACCCAAGGGAAAGTAGGAAAGTAGGAATCCATTTAGACTTTTTATTCATGGCTTGGTTCTGGACCTCATCAGCTAATTATCAGATCATTCAAATACTTAAATGACATAGAGCTAACTGATAAAAGTAAAAACAGAAGAAGAAGCGCATATAACAGGCAAATTTTGAAAACTTTCTGGCATATTTTACATTTCAGTTATACTAAGATTTTGTACAAGGTAAAACTGGTTCAATTAGCACAGGCTCCTTAAGAAGGGGACAAAAAAAAAGGCTCTACAAAAGATGCTCAATCCTATCGATGAACTAGATGCTGGTGAATATCAAGCAGCGATCGTTGCAATTAGAGCACCTCTAGAGGCATCACACAAAGCATTAATGAACAAAAAATGGGAAACTCGTTTCCATCCAAATCTTCTTGCAGTAGGCATCTAACAAGCTTGATCTGAAACTACTTCCACGCATCCAGAGTTTACTCTTGCTAGTTGAGAGGCGCTAGAGAATAGTGAAAGAACCCATACTTAATCTTACCATCTTGATTTTCTAGCATTATTGGCTTCACCCCTGGATTCTGCCAACCTTGACTTCAGAACACTACCAGGCACCAAAGGGGGCCTCTCTTGAGCTACATTGCCGAGATCTCTTGAAGAGCGTGTCGAACTAGCATAAACTCTACCTGCCCTAGAACCGGATAAAAGATGTTCCCTAAGACCCTTTACAGCTTTATATCCATGCACTTCATCTCCATAACTTTTTGCTTCTACTTGCTTCTCCAGTTGAGCAAATCTACCCCACTCTAGATCATCACCAGAATTTTGAAGCCTTCCATTTGGCATGCCCCAATCAACTCCATCTGATATGCTCCTTTGTAGAGAACTCCTCCTTGGTAATCTGCTGGAGGTTGATTTTCTACCTGTAATGTCTTCTTCATTTATTAGCGGATCTCTTGAATCACAAGCAGCATCAGGAGCATAAGCCCACTTGTAGCTCTTGTTGTTGTTGTCCATATTTAATTCTATGGAATGAAGGTCACTTTCAGCTGAGTCTTCTTCGCATACTACAACATCTTCAACTTCTCCATCCTGTTCATTTTCCTCACTAGGATGGGAACAAAAATGGGCTCTGTTTAAATAGGCAGAAATCTCCTCACTGATAGGTTCATTTAGAGAACCACGCCCTGTTTCTTTAACTCTTTTTGTACCTAGAAAATTTTCAAGTTGGTTCCTCATTTTATCAACAGCTGTATTTTTCTCCTCAAGATGATATTTGGCTTCTGAGCGTTTCATTTGAACTCTCTGTTCACACAACACATCAGCCAACTGCATCATCTCTCTTTCCTTTTCGATCTCTTCACGAACTTTTGCAGACTCTCTCTTCAGCTCTTCCTTTTCAGCTTTATCTTCACTGATATCCCTGGCTAGTTCATCACATACTTGCTCAATTACTACCCTTGTCCTTTTCTCACTCTCAAGTTCTTTCACTGATTTCAGAAGAGATGTCTTTGTCTCAGCTAGTTCTTTCCCAAGCTTCTTGTTTAAGCTTTCAAAGCGTCTCCTAAGCTTTCTCTCCACCTCAAGTTCAACTGCAATTGACTCAATAGCAGCCTCAACAACTTTCTGCTCCTTGTTTTTCCATGCTGCCTTTTCTTCGGCAAAGCACTTCATCAAATAGTTGATGTCATACCGATCAGAGCGTTGCTCTTGGATCAGCTGATTGACTAGCAGACGAGCTCTCTCTAACTCAGCATGTAAGGCTGAAATAAGGGACATACTTGATGAGGGACGATCTTCATGACCCCACATGCGGTTGATAATTTTTAATAGTTCTTTGGATGTTGTCAAGGCATTACTAACATCCTTCAAACGAGTCTTAACACCAACAGTTGATCCCATGGGAGTCTGGGCATGAGATCTAGTTTCAATCTGCAACATAGAGGAAGATGATTAAACTCCTTTGTGCTCACTAAATACTCAAGTGTACTGCAGCTCAACACACTGTAAAAGCCCGAAAAAGTTATTTTATTTCAGATATTTGAAATTTTGCCCTCGGAATTTGAATAAAAAACTGTTATACTATGAATTGTTTACAAAATTGAGTAACAGAGAGGCTCAACAAAAGTTACCAATTCTGACCTGAAATAATAACAACCACAAGAAGATTAAAAATACATAAACCATTCATAAAATATTCAAAATAAAACAAAGGATTTCTCTTCTACCTTGTATTAAATAATTACAAAATAAAATAAAAAACAGAAAAATAATTCATTATTTCCATGAACCAACAGGAATACCTCCATTAAACTGGCGTTACTAATAGAATCCAATACCCAACCATTATGGTCTGTAAGCCTAAGCTTGTGGGAAACAGAGGATGCTCTTCTCTGGCGACTACAAGTTCCAGATCTATCCATTCTCTGAAGAAGAATGAATATAACATCTTAATCATTTATCCAAAAAAAAGGTATAATGTGCAAAGTCAATAGTTTAGATTATCAAAAACCCACTGACAATGGAATAATAGTAGGAGTTGACTGCAATTTTTGAGGCTTAGCAGTTGGAAGCTCAAAACATCAATTGCATTCATTGGTTACTTTATAATCAGTTCATGATCAAGTAAGTTGAAATCATGTTCCATAAACCGTGATCTATAAAAAGCAATTCATAGAAAACCAAAATTTTTCAATTACACAAAATTGAGATCAGAGTGGAAAACATTTAGCTCCAAACAATTTCCAATATCACAAACTAAAACCAATATCATCAAGATACCGAATTCGAGTAGCGTTGGGTTTCTACAAAAATACATCATATGCTCATAACATTAAAATCTAAACTCCATATTAATTATCAACAGAACAAGCCTCAAAATAGAACAAAGAGTACCCATTAAAGTAAACCCACCTCTACTATTACTCGTTTCTGAAAACCCCTACCATAATATTCCACAATTTTGCCCCAAGAACCTAAATTTACAAAAATTCTAAAAAATAAGATCATGTCTAGTCATCCTCCCCAAAACCCCACTAACCAAGTAATAACTCTTTTCATTGAAACATTCATTCCTATCGTAAAAACTACCAAATACAAAAAGCAACTAAGCAAGAAAATAAACTAATTCTAAATATCAAAGGTTGAACCAAACTCGTGCACAACCTAATAAACAATATGAAATTCTGGCAGAAACCAAATCCTTAAATCACAAACTGCTGATTCTAAACACCATTTGCTTATTGAGAAATGTACCATTTAAAAGTAATACTTAAACCTGGTTAGATAATTTTCACTGAGAATCAGAGTGTTTTGATGAGTATCTGGTTACTTAATCATTTTTAGTAGTACAAGTTTCTAATAAGTACTTTAACCAAAAGCAGAATCGTTAGTACTTTTTTAAGAAGAAGATCCAAGTAGAGAATTTCATGAGTTTTTAAAAGCTAAAAATAAAAACTGCAACCAGTACTCTTGATCACACAATGATTCGCTCAAAATTGTGACAAAATTCAATGGATTAGACAACAAAAGCAAACACCTTCTAAACCAAACCTACCCAACTATTTGCTCATTCCTTAAAAACAAATAAAAAAACAAACCATAATATTCCAAAAAAAATAATCTCCTGAGAGCGACCACTTTCTTGGTAATGACTTTTTTCCTGAATTTACCTTGTCATACCAAAAACTAACGTAAAAAACAATTCCATTTTAAAGGAAAAAATAATAAAAAAAAAACCCACCTCAGAAACAGGGCTATGAGAAGGATCAGACAAGTGACGAGGCAAAGAACCCGAATGAACCGACCTAGCAGCCCCTCTTTCTCTCCTTTCTTTCCTCCTCCGACTCTCCTCGCCCCCTTCCTTTATTCTAGGCGACGGTATCTCATTCATTTCCCACAGCGTCGCCGCCAGCTTCCTCGCCGAAACCGGCTGCTGCTGCTGTCCCTGCCCTTGCCCTTTTAATTTGCTCCTACTTTGTGATCCCGCATTCCTAGGAGACTCTGCAGCTCTCAGCATTGACGCCGTTGATGGCGATCTCATCATCAGCTTCCACGTAGGCACGGGCGTAGTGGATCCACCCCTTTTGCTACCAACTAAAATCGCTCTCTTGAATCTGTAGTTTTGGATTATGGATGACGACGACGAAGCTGAAGATGAGCACCCTCGTTTCCTGATTTTTCCAGGGAGTAAATTTTCCATGTCAATGTTGCCCAGGTTTTGCCTTGGCATCATCACTTTTCCTTTGACTCACCGAGCTAACTCGGCCTTCCTTTTTTAGTGCTTATATTTTCTTATTAGATCTTACAGATCTGTCAACAAAACAATGAAGATTAAAATCATTAATTATAAAAAAATCAAACTTTTTTTCCAAAATTGACTCGTTTTTATTTTCTATGTTACGCATTATATATTTACTTTTGTTAGGTCTGCATCTCATAAGTTTGTGTTTGGCGGCTCAGAAAATAAGGAAAAAGAAAGGACATTAAAATGACAGATTAAACCAAGACAGATTCGAGCTTGAAGTTGTATGTTTGCTATTCAGACAACGGAAAAAATCAAAATGTCGAAAACTGAGTAAGAAAAAAAAACAAAAAAATGTTAATTTTTGTTTTACTGCATTGAAAACGAAAAAAGATTTCTTTTTTCCCTGAAACTTACTGTTAACTTCATGGCTCGCTTTAGAATTATACTTAGGAGTGTTTGGAAGCCAAGAAAACGAAAGGGAAAAGAAAAGGGAGAAAAGTTAGAGATTTCAGATTCAAAAGCAAAACCTAGAAAAAGAGCGAGCTTCTTTTTTATGGCTTTCGCTTTGCAGCACTACGACGAGAACTGTAAGTATTTTTCTGATGAAATACAGACTGTAAAGTGCAAAAAAGAGAAGAAGATATCTTGTACGGTCAAACAAAATAAACATACGTGTCGATTTATGATTGGATTGAAGATGGTATTGGTTTGACTTTGGTCAATCGTGCGGTGACGTGGGTGGGAGTAAAGGTTATGTGAGTGGAAGGTGAATGTGAGAGATTAGCCGCAATTGGAAATATTAGCGAAATTTTGGTGGATTTTAGGATTTGGCCTTTTGGGGCCCCTTTGATTTCGTTTTAGAACAAGAAAATTCCCAGAATAATTTTCGGAGAATTTGGGATTTTTTTTAAAAGAATCATTTTTTAACTAAATTTTAGCAATTCTTTTTTAAAAAAGGAAAGTACGGGTGCTTATAATTACGGTTAAGGGCATATAAAGTTTTTATTTTAAAAATAAAATTTGCATTTTGTACAGTGTTTTTTACATAATTCAAAAACAGACTGTTTATTAATTATAATTTTTTAAAATATCATTTTAATCAATGTTAACATTTTAAAAAAATGATTAATCTTTTTCAGTAATTTTGCGCAATTTTTTATTTAAAACCGAGGAATCCGAATGTTTATCAAATTAATTAATTAGTAAGATCTTCTACTCCCTTTAAAAAAGGCCTAAATTTTAATAATTATGATCCCAAGATCTTTTTAAAATCTTTTATTATCATACATCTTCATTTGAGTACTGGTAAAATTGGATTTGAAAGAATACATAATCTTTTCAGGAAGTAAAATTCTAAAGCTTTGAATTCAGGAAATAAGGAATGATAGAGAAGACAATGCCTAAAGTATAATCCAATTTTCCAGTAATTTAAAAAATTCTATAAACAAGTCAATGAGGTCTTGATTTAGTAATAAAAAAAAGATTTTAAAATTTTAAGTTTAAATTTTACTGTATGTAAATTTGATTGTTTAATTAAATTATAATTTATCATTTGATTATTTAGTAATTAATTGATTATATGAATGTAATTTTAAATATATATATATAAAATTTTCAAAAGGAAAAGAAGGGAAAGAACAAAAAAAAAAAACCATAAAAGAAATATATAAATACTTGAAACATACCTAAACATTTTTTTCTCGAGAACCAAACAAATAGATGAATTTCCATCCATTTCTAGAGTTTTATTTTTGAACTATATGCTGGTTTAATATTTCCATCATCGTAAAGAGTTAGTTATGTTATTAATTCTGCATTGATTGATAAATGTGGTTCTTGATATGGTACTATATACACAGGAAAATTAATAGAATTTGGTTTTGGAAAGAAAAGTAAGCCTTATACCTAATCTTTGGAGTTTTAAACATCTATTATCAAAATGAAATAATGATACGTCGCTAGAGTTGATTCAATGCAGAAACAAAATTAGTGAACCCAAATTTTACAAGTGAATCAATCGAAATTTATTTTAATTGATTTATATAATTATTTTTAAAAAATTATATTTAATAATTTTAAATTTTTTATTCTCGATTTATGATTTTTTTATATAAGAAAACAAATTATATTATGATTTGCTCAATAATAATATTTTGTTTTTAACAAAATGATGTAGTCTGTTACCATATATTCTGGCAAGATTAATGCTTGGATTGTTGGAAGGTAATCAAGTGGTGCAAGAAACTATAGCTTTTTGGATGGCATTTTTCAACTTAAAAGGTAATTAATCTTCTACATAGAAATTAAAAAGGTCTCATTTGGTATATATTAAGCTTTGGTGTGGAAAATTATTATGATAAAAAAAAAATCAGCCTAAGAGCCCAAAATATCTTTGAATCTCTCATTTCTCATCTCACAATCTGCAAGGTCAGGGACATATATGGAAATTTATGGGAATATTGCATTACTGGTCAATTCACACATGAAAAATCTAAAATATATTTTAATTTATCATGATTTTACTTGTTATATACTTGAACAAAATGCTTTAACCCTGACAAACACCCCAAACATCCCGTTGAAAACTAGTTCCATTCCATGTGTAACATCTTGTTTTGTTGTTTCTTACAACATGACCCTTATAAAAAGGAAAGGAGAAAAATTTTTGACTCGAAATTAAGATTTTTACATTTTCATAAAAGTTTCTTTAACCATTGATCAAGAGGTGAAGGACAAATGATCCCTAATTTAGTTGGCTGAACAGAGGACGTTATTTATATGGTAGGACCATGGTATTATTAGCTAATTAATTTTGCTGGCATATTGATCCCACCGACTCTAATCCTTTAGGAGAAGTAGGTATATACTAAAAATAGAGATGTGACAGAAAGATAAGACTAATCTTATTTTCTCCCAAAAATAAATGAAAGGTAAAAAAAATACTCAATTTTAGCTTTGTATCATCTGAAAAGTTTCGTGAAAATGTAGTTAATTTAGAAATAAATGTAAATTATACACAACATCGGCATCAAAATCCCAGTCATAGTTAATTGCATACTCATCAGCAAATTACTAAAGGGATGGGCAACCATTGACCTCGGAAACGTCCCCCGGCTTTTCGGCCATACACAGGGAACAAGCTGGCGTAGAAAACAACCCACCATTCTCCTTGGAATTACATCAATCTTTGTTATTAACTCCATAACAGCTAAAATGAAAATCTTGGGATTAACATCCTTTTTTTTCGTTTGGTGAATTTTAGAGTTTGATAACTACCGGAATATTTTTGGATTTAGAAGGTAAATTAAGTTTTTTTATTAAAAATTATCAGTATATAATTAAAGATATTTTTAAAATTTTGATTTATTTAATACATATAATATCATATCACATAATATTTTATAAATTCAACTATATTATTATTTTATTTAATAATTTTTTATTTTTCGCTTATAAATAAAGTCATCCAAATAATATCTAATTTAATCTAATTTTCTTTTTTTTTTTTTTTCTTTCTAACCTCTTCTAGTTAACTTCTAACTTAAGCATCCACTATTTTTTTTCTCGTAATTTTAAGATTTTACTCTTATTTTGAAATTCGGCACAAACGATAACTCACCTAGTCAGCATCAAAATTTTAGCTTTTTTCTATGCTTTATATAATTATATGGGTGTTAAAATGTCAATTAACCTATGCATTAAATTGAAATTAATGGATGAAAATTGCCGACCAAATTGAAAGAAAATGATAGACAAAAACTTTGACAAGGAAAAAACAGGCCAGCCCACGAAATGTCCTTTCTTTCTCGTCCTTGTTACGGCTACGTATAGCAAATCAAAACCATTTCTCCAGCAGCCCAACGACCTCGACCGGTTGCTTTATTCAACAGAAGTTAATCTCCACTTTCCACTATTTCACCTGCTGAAGATAGAAACCAGATAAGTTGATCAGAAGCATGAGGATAATAGCAATTGGAATCTTATTTCTCTGGTTTTTCTCTATCTTCTCTTGTTTGTTTTCAACTGTCTCTTTTGCTGAAATTACTCCTAGATTTCCTTCTTCAGTCATTATAGGAGCAGAGCAGCTCTCCCTTGTTAAACAAAGTAGTAATAAGCTTTACAGAGAGAATTACTTCACCCAAATACTAGATCATTTCAACTTCAATCCGAAGAGCTATCAAAGGTTTCAGCATAGATATCTAATCAATGACACCTTTTGGGGTGGCCCAAAGAAGAATGCTCCAATCTTTGTTTATACAGGAAATGAAGGAGTCATTGAATGGTTTGCTCAAAACACTGGATTTATGTTCGACATTGCACCATACTTCAAAGCCCTTCTTGTTTTCATTGAGGTAATCCCCCTCCCCTTCTTTTTCTTTTCCTTCGTTTTCTTATTATTTTCTTGCTGACCAAACAAAAGGGTATTTGTAATGTGAATTGCAGCATCGGTTCTATGGAAAATCAATTCCATTCGGTGGTGACAAAGACATTGCTTACAGCAATGCTAGTACTCTTGGATATCTAACCTCGACACAGGCCTTGGCGGATTATGCCACTCTGATTATTGATCTGAAGAAGAACCTGACGGCGGTTGACTCCCCTGTGGTGGTTTTCGGAGGTTCCTATGGAGGAAGTATGACTTAAAAAAAGACCCAAAAAAAAAAAAGCATCAATCTAATTTCTTTCTGTCAAAGTTGTTTCTAAAAAGATTTATTCATTGCAAAGCTGAAAGATCCCTGTTTTTTTTTTTTTTTTTGCAGTGCTGGCAGCTTGGTTTAGACTGAAGTATCCGCATATCGCCATTGGAGCTTTGGCATCTTCTGCTCCAATCCTCAACTTTGAGAACATAACTTCTCCATATAGCTTCAACAACATCGTAACTCAAGATTTCAGGGTTCTTTCTCTAACTCTGATCTTACTGTTTTGCTGTTTTTTCATCCTGGAGATAATAGATATTAGGATGAGATAACATACAAATCATATAATTCAACTCTCGCAATGGTCCACTAATCATATACTTGTAATTAAAATATAACATTAATTTTATATTTGTGATCCAATAAAATACTCCGCAATTATGTTTAGATTCAAGTTCACGTGCATTGACCATGTGATACATTACAATCACAATTAACACTATTTCATAATCAAATTGACAAGCACATATAATGAATTTATTAAGATATTCAATACATATATAAATGTATCCATGTATGTACGTATATTTATATGTGTTTTGAATGTTAAAAACTTTAAAAAATACATATATAAATGTGATGAAATCCGAAATGGGATTGAATTCAAGAGATGAGATTTATAAGACGAAAAACAATTTCAAGTGTTTATATTATATATATATATATTTATATTGCTTGAGTCTTAATTTATTAGCATGTAGATCTCATTGTTTGTATATCTGAAAAATTAGAGTGAAAGCGAAAATTGTTACAAGGTGATAAAGGGGTCATGGAAACAAATTGAAGACACTGGAAAGGAATCCGGGGGGCTTGAACTTCTCCGAAAATCATTCAGAATATGCAAGTAATTCGCAAAGTTTAACCCAAATATTTGAAATTATTAATCTTTCTCTAACTTTTCCTAATTCATAATTTTTCTTAATTAATTTTTTCCTTGTTTAGAAACTATATTGGTGCAGGCGCTTTGGAGGGTTGGCTTCGTACAGCATTTGTCTACACTGCCATGACAGATTATCCTACTGTTACAAACTTTTTAAATCCCTTGCCAGCTTACCCAGTGAAACAGGTAATAAAATTAGAATCCCTTTTTTTTTTTAAAAATAAATTTTTAGCTTATTTTTTTAATTTCATAAATAAAATTAAAATTTTTATTTTTTTATTTTTTTTAATTAATTTTAATATACCTTAAAGTCTTTGTCATCCTGTTAATTTCACTTCTTTGTTAATTATTTTTAATATATATTAAAAACTCCTTTGACATTTTTTAAAAAATTAATTCATCTTATGAGTGAAAATTTATCTTATTGATATATTACAACTAAAATTTTAAACTTTACAAAAAAAAAATTGATTTTTTTTTTTATTTTTGAAGAAATTATTATAATTAATAAATGATTGATGCATGTTTTATAATCTACATTTAGAACATAGATTCAATGTATATGCAAATACAGTATATGATATATTTATTTTTGTTTCAAAAAAAAATTTGTTATTTGATGATAAAAATTTCTTATTGTCGGGAGCAGATGTGCAAGGCAATCGATGATCCGACGACAGGGAATGATACATTTGCGAAGTTGTACGGTGCAGCTAACGTTTACTATAACTACACTGGAACTGCCACGTGTTTCAATCTGGCTTCTTCCCTTGATCCTCACGGCCTAGACTTGTGGGGCTGGCAGGTACCAGAATATTCTTTTTTTTTTTTTTTTTTCAATTTAAGATTTCATTTAGAAATATCAACGAATCAGGAGGGTATTCAAATCGGCGTCTTCATTTTTGTTTTTTAAAATATCTTTAATTCCATATTTTATCCATTTTGGATAAAAATTTATATTCATCTCTATCTTTATTGGGATTTAACAGATACGAAAAATCTCAATTATTCGTGGTTTTAAAAAAATTAATAATAAATATTAAAATATTTAGAATTTGTTAAAACTAAGAAAAATTTACCAAAAATGCATGCACATTAACACAATAAATTAAAGTTAAAACCCTAAAAAAATCTTTTTTAATATTATTGGATATGACTCAACTTTTCTATAATCTTTAGCCAAAATTATATATATATCCATGACCTCTATCAATTGCAGCCATGGTGCTAAAATCAATGAGATAATCTCGTAATCAAACCTAGGTGAAGTGCACATTTATGATTTATCCCTTGTTAATTCCCTAATCCCTAATAAAAAAAAAAAACTATGATTAAAACATTGTTGTTAGTAATGCTTTTAGTGAAGATCCATTTCAAAACTTGAAAACTTAGAAGATTAATATTGATAGAAATGTGTGGAAAAGTTCCTTTTTTAATTCTCTAGAAAGTCAAACGTGTCGTAAGTGAATTGACACTAATTCAATTAGGGATTTTATAATAATATAAATAATTCAAAATGATAACAAAAAAAGTAGCACATAAGAAAAAAAAATTGTAATACATAATATAAATTGGTGATTCAGAACAAAAATTAATAATACATAAGAAAAAGCGATAATTTATTAAAAAAAAGAGAGAAAGTAATAATTCATTACTAAAATTGGTAATACATGAAAAATATAAAAGATATAGTTAGGGACCTGTTAGTATTTTAATTTTACTTAAAAATAAGAAGTAAATTTAAATATTTTTAAATTTCCTGTAATGCCCTTTTTTCCTCACTTCTAAATACTAATAATCTTATTCTTTTCTCTTTAATATTTAAATAACTCTAATTGTTTAATTTTTTATAATTTTAGTAGATGTGCATAAATCTAGTTAATTAGTTGAATAATTATTGCAGTCAAAAAAGGAGTGCTTAGGTACTTTGAAGTCTTGTCATTGAACTTTGGCCGGGGTAGCATTTTCCAAACTACTTAAAGGAGTAGGAAAATTGGAAGATGTGGTTAAATTTTGGAATAGAGATGATCATGTGGCAGCAGGCTACCATTGTCAAGAAAAAAAAATGGAATAAATGAACACCAAGAACTTGTTCATTGAATAAGGGTAGGGCAAATCCGGAAAAACCGGCTTCCAGTCTTCAGAATCATTGGGCTAACGCCCAATATAGGGAAAGTGAAGAATAACAAGATCCAAGAAGCAATTCTTCTAAATTTTCACTTGAGGGATACACGAAATTCACAGGGAATAAGCTGCATGCTATTACAAATTTTACAATTCTGTTATCTGAGGTTGGAAAATTTGTGCATGGCAGGCATGTACAGAAATGATAATGCCAACAGATGGAAACAATAAGGAGAGCATATTTCCAGAGTCTCAATGGAACTATTCTCAGAGAGCAGCTGACTGCAAAGGTTTCTATGGCGTTGAACCTAGACCCAACTGGATTAGCACCGAGTTTGGCGGTCATGTGAGTATCCAGTTTTGCACCCTTTATCATAATTTTCCTGTTACATACTTCTCCCATGAAACTAAAACAAGTAAAAAGTCGTGGTAACGAGTATTCTAAAAGCATTTGTTCAAGTTATTACAAGAAATAATATTATTAATTTTCGTCCAATGCATTGAAAATTATGAAATTTTCTATGTAAATTACTGCATTTGCTACAATAATATCTCTTAAAATAGTGTCTGAAAGTGACGGATGCAAAATTTCTTCGGAGGTGTCGATGGACACCTTAACTCTATATGTGAATCGGCTTCAGGATACTCTCTTGTTAAACAAAACCTCAAAATAGAATAAAGAGAGACTCTTGATTGCAATCCCCCGGTTTTCAATACTAATAATATATCTTGCCCGTTGGGAGACAGGATATTTACAGGGTTTTGAAGAGGTTTGGGAGCAATATGATCTTCTTTAATGGCTTAAGAGACCCTTGGAGCGGTGGAGGGTGGGTAACATCTCTTTTCTAAGTATATTTTTAAGGATTTGTCAGCTGCCAGGCAGATAGGGACTCAGGCTACAATATCTGCTGATCATGGTTGTTCTCATATCTTGGACAGGGTATTGAAGAATATATCCAAAACCATAGTTGCAATCGTTGCTGAAGAAGGTTAGTGAAAAAAACATATTATACTCTTTATTTTTCATCGATTGGGTCCTTTGATACTTTGAATATGTGCCAAATTTTGTGTCGTGAATGATTGCATGCTGCCATTTTTTCTTTGTTTTCCAAAAGGGGCTCACCATGTAGATCTGAGGTTTGCAACCAGTGAAGACCCCAAATGGCTTCAAGACGTGCGGGAAAGGGAGGTCAACATCATTTCCAGTTGGATCTCTCAATATTATCATGATCTTGCACGTGATTCCTAACCAATTTTTTTCTGCATTTTACACTGTATAAGCAATTGAGCATCGCTCTGCATCTTAATTTGTAAATGACCAAATGAGAAAATAAAAAAATTGAAGGTTCATTATTTGGTTTAACGAGAATTTGACATTTCCAAATTGTTTGTTTCAAAGAATTCGTCTTGGTCCAAAAGTTTATTTGTTACCAAACAAATGAAGACGTGATGGATTAAATAGATAAAAAAAATGAAAATCCACATTATTCCAATATAAGTAGGAATGTCTTATTAATAAAGACACAATTAAGATCTTATTCAGGTTGACTTTTCTTTCAAAGTTACGTCTCAGAAAAGAGATAGGCGGGTCCATTATTGCTACAATTTCCCTTCTGTCTTAGGGCCTAAGAGACAGAACCTTGCATCATAAGATTTAACTCCCAAAAACCAATCTTAGAAACCTGTCGTTTAGTAGGTTTTGAGAAGCTAAAACAAATCTTGACTCAAAGTTTGCTCACAGCAAAGCATTCTTCGGGTAGGATCAATAATTCAGTTTGGTTAAAAGCAGAAAGGAACATGACAAAATGTTCACAAAGGTCCTTAGTGCATGCTCTCACGGTGCAAAAGCCTATAAAAGGGACAAGTCAATGGAATCCTTTTGGAAACCAGGGCAAGCTTTGTCCACTTTGTCAACAAATTGGGGTCGATTGGTCCCTAGGACCATGCTATCAGTCTTCCTCCTCAAACCCTAATATCTGGTCCCGATCTCCCCCACCACCGTACTCACTACTCAAACTCCCAGCTCTACTTTTACACCCCCCATGCAGCCATGCCACGTTTCCTCAACCCAATTGCATCATCCCTTCATCACCTCTCATTTTGTTCTCTAACCCACTTTCCTTGCAATTTTTTCCACACAAAGGTAAAAAAGAAACCATGCTAGCACAAGCAGTGACAGCAGCAATCGTAAAGGTTTGGACTGAAACTGAGGTCAGGTCATGATCTGGTAGGGTCCATTTCCAAGAAGAAACAATACTACTACTATATATGTCGAAAGTAGCAGTTTTTTATCTGATGGGACCCGTCTAAATAGAGCCCACGCACGCCTTCTGATGAATGGGAAATTGATTTCATGACCCATTTCCAGGCAGGCCACAACGGACAGCCAGGAAAAAAAGAAAAAAGAGACGTGGCTGTAAACGAGATGTTTCCTTCCGAGTCATATCCTAGACAATTAGACACCGGCAATTTGGCATTGCCTCGGGTAATTGTTACCATTTTGTTTCTTTTTGTGTAAATCAAATTCAATGTATTAAATGATTGGTTTACCCCTTTTTTTGGTTGCATTGGCAGTTTTCCTGGTAGTCCATTTGTTGCATTTACTATTTAAAGGGTGAGTGATTGGTTGCCAGATATCGGTTTGTTTAAATGCTGATCAGTTGAAACTTTTGTGGTTGGCTACTCAGATTTTTAAATTCTTTGGTCTGCAATCCAATTTAATTTACAATATTCTTTTGGTTGGAATTTTGTTGGTGTCAGATTTGTCAGCTGAAATTTGGTGAATTTTGGAAGGAAATGAATCTACACCTATAGTTTTCATGATTTGCTGATCAGTAGTTGCACAAAAAAGTGTCCAATTATGAATAGTCAAGTTCTTTTTCCCATGTTCAAGTTAACTGAACTTCATGGATTTCACTACTTACAGGCCTTAATATATAATTATTTCATGAACTTTGCAGCCTTCAAGAATTTCAATAATGGTTCTGCCCAACAGAAAATGTTTTCAATTATAAAATTTTGTATTTATGGAGAAGCCAATTGTTGGTGAGGCTCCTACAAAAGCTTTGAACTTATCATAAAAACAAAAAAAAATACTACCCCAAAATTTAGGATATGAGTGGTTCCATATGGTCAAAGTTTTATTCTAAGGTCAGTGCAATTACAAAGAATAATTAAAAGCATCCCCTTATTATCACAAGAGAATGAAACAACTGAGAATAAATACTTTCTAATTTTAATACACATTATTACAATTTAAATTTATGACCTAAGTTTCATCCTATTATTAAGATTTAAAAATTATTTTAAAACACCGTGTTGGAGTATTGTTTTAACATTAAATAATAAGAATTAAAAATATTATCTTACTGCAAATGTGAAAATGAAACTATATAATACTTGGGGATTAAGGAAAGGGTTAAAGTTAAAATTTAAACATTAAAATTGTTAGATATTATTTTTTTATCATTAATTGCACAAATTAATTAAATTAAAATTTAAATTCAAGTTAATTAAATACTTTCACAACTTTCTTTAAAGATTATTAAAGTATGATACTAATATATTAATGGTAGATGTTTTTTAAAAAAAAAACGAAAGTGAAGAGCTAAACCCTAATCTACATAAAAGAAAAGACATCAAACAAATATTGTCCAAGCAAATGTAAGTCGATTTTTCTCTATAATTTGGATGAGTGACCTGTCCTACAACAAGCCATGCCAAATAACACCGTCTAGCCAATGAGCTAGCCAACATGTTATACTCTAACGAGTTTGTTTTATCCACAAACTCTTTTCTAATTAAATACGAACCCTCCTGGCGACTCAATGTGTGGATAGCGGTGATGGTTAAAGTCCAAACAAAACAAAAAGTTTTGCTGTAAAATTCAGACCATCCCATCTAAACCCTAGTCCAAGTTATCGGCTCCATAAATCTGTGTTTCAACTCTATTTTAACGCCCTTGCTCCATTGAAATATGGTCCCCACTTTTGTAGCATTGAAATTTTGAAAAGATTTCAATGCAATCAGGGCGAATTGCATTTTTTTTTTAATTTTGTCTACCAATTGCAGTTTATCAAAATGTGGCTGTGAAAAAACCAGTCAGGATAACAAGATTTGACTCGTTTTCATTGTTTTTTATATACTTTTTTGTCGCCCTTCGTAAATATAAACTGTGTTTGAACACACAAATGAAAAAATAATATTTGACAATTTCTATTGCAATAAAAAAAAAAGGACTTTTCTTAAAATCTTTCAAGCCAAATGCGTGTGTAAACCATGTTTATAGGGTTTTCATCATACTGTTCTACTAAGTGTAAGAAGAGAAGCATTAAGATGCCAATGTTAATTAATTTCGTGATTAACAGGAGTTGTTAACCAACCGACCTAAATTTTCATTTTTACGAAGCGAGTGAATGGATTACAGATATAGTCTAAATAATTACTTTTAGGTTATGGCAGAAAGAGAGTTATGGACTTGTGTGAGTAAAATATCAGGGTTTGATCTTGCAAATCCAGGTGGTCTTGCTTGGGAATTGAGGAAACTCCCAGATATGGAAATATTTTATTTTGTTTTTTTATTAAAATAGATATTAGCCTCCAGTATAGCATGTGAAGGTTAACGAATTACATGGCAGATTCCTTCCAAAACCTGATTTTAATTTCTTTAAAATCAAGAAATATATCCTGTTATTAAACAATATATTTAACAAAATTTGAGGCTTTGGTTTACAATATTTGAGCAGAATTTTACACCAACTTCATTAAAAAATTATCAGAGTGTATAATCGACCTATGATTAAGACAAAAATTTTCATGGCTGACATATTATAAACCTGTTTCATGATTGGAGTAAGTAGACAGTGAATAAGATGACATAACCATGCTGGATGTACTAGACAAAATATATAGTATATGTCAGCACACAGCAAAACAACCTGTATTATTTGTGTTCCCAACATGTACTTAAGTTAACAACCAGCACTGCCCTTTTCTAGGGGTGAAAAGGGTGTCTGAATCTACCTGGAAATTGAGGTGGGTTTTGTCTCAAACAGGAAAAAAACACATAGGCAACTGTATAAATAAATGAATAAATAATTTAAAAGAAAAAAAGAAAGAAATGAGAGAAAGACATCCAAATGAGAGAGAAAATTTTAATTAGATTTAATTATTTATGTACTTATATCATATTTATTTTATATAAAATAAAAAAATTATTATATTAGAATCGATTTCAATCATCAAACAATTTTTTTTAGTCTATATTATTTTTATTTTTTATTATATTATTGTATTATTTTTAAAATTTATTGATCTAGTTATTATAACGAGAGTAAAGAAGAGAGATTGGAATTGGGGGGGGGGGGGGGGAGGGGTTGCAACACGACTGATCGAAAAGGGAGAGAAAGGGTTGTTCCAGTTGGACAATCTTATCTAATCCATCTCTCTGTTCATTGGAAAGGGAATGGATCGGTGGATTTTTAGTCCCGCCCCCCCAATCGTTTCCTTGATCCTTTTTGTAAACTAGGAATGGCCAAACATCAATGATGCTGTCATGCACGTGAAAAAGAAAAAAAATACTATTCTCTTCATATTCATGGGAGAAACCCCCCTGCAAAAAAAAAACTTATTCACCTAATTAATATACCACAACAAAGGACGGACAGGACCACTCCTGGCTTAGGTCAGGTCCTCCTAATCCTTTCAGTACTTTGTAACAAAACAAACTTCCTTTCCTGTCCTTTCACAGATTTTTACTGTTCTTTCCTTTTAACTGAGAATATAAACCTAACAAGCATGTTCATCTCTGTCAGTTTTACAAGTATGAGATTTTTCACTGTTTAAAATGATGCAAAATCCTTTTTTACAGGCAAGGGAAAAAAGATCAACATGTGCCCCGATTACCAAAGATCTGCCCCACCTGCTCCTTGGGCTGCCGTTGGATGCCAATCCTAGTAATTTCCCATATTGCGTCAGGGCTGGCATGGGCCCTCCCTTTTGATTTGCTTGCCAATGTAGTAGCATGGGGTGTTTTCTAAATTGCACAAAAGTTATTCACCTTACCCCTGTTAGAATCTCTTCACTTTCCCAAGATTCATCCTGGATACATGTCCTGCCGAATTCAGTATTGCTTATTACCATATATCATATTTGATATCCCAGAGTCAGAGAATTGGAAATGTGAATTTTAGAAACTAGTAGTTTTTTTTTAGGCAAAGTACGTGAAAGGAAATCAAGTGCAACTGCTCCAATCCCAACAATATTTATGTTTATGATCTAAACATTAATATCCTATTACAAAGATTTCTTTTTTTCATTGAATGATGATGATATGAATATACATATATATATTATATAACATTTGCTAAATTTAGGTAACTCTGAATCTAAAATGTGTACTTTATCTTACTCTTCTAGCATATTCTACAGGGGGATTACTTCATTGCTTACTTGTAACCAAACCCAATTCACAGAATTGATGGTTAAAAATGGAAGAAAGAAATTCAATGATAGATCCAAAATTTTTTTAAATGTTCATTTATAACATATATATATATATATTTATTGATAAATTTATTAATTTTATCAGTGAAAAAATATATAAAAAACTTAGAAGTGTTCAAAAAATTTTAAATTTTTTGTTTTTCAATATTTTGAGATATTTATAAACACTTGATTCTATCATTTGGATCCATTTCCGGAGAAATTCATATAATCAACCAAAATAGTCTGTAATCACTCAAAGTTAAAATTCAATTTAAAATTTTTAAATTTTGTGTAGAATCAAAATTAGATGCTGTATATGACAAAGAAAGAGTAGTATAAAGCAGTAACAGTCCTCGCAACTAGTAAGTAGGAGAGTAGAATTAAAAAAAAAATTCCTCATCAAATTACACTGAATGTAATGATTGAAGAAAAAAATTTCATCATGAAAATTTTAGGTTATGTTTATATAAAATAATATAATAATTATTTTTTATTATGTTCGTTTTGTATATTTGATTGAAAGAAATATATTTTAAAAAATATTATCATTCTTTTGAAATAAGATAATTTGATCTTTTTAAAATTAAAAAAATTATTTTTAATATATACGATTAAATTTATATATCTTATTATTCTTTTAAAAATTATATTAATAATTTAAATTATATAAATTTTTTTAAAAAATTTTTGATTAATAAATAAATTATTTTATTTTAATCCTTACTCATATTAAAATTATTTTATTTTATTTTATTTTATTTATAATAATATTTTATCTTATCCAATTATAATTTTATATATCTAATGCTACCTTAAAATACTCTCGTTCTTATAATTCCCTTTTTCTTTTTTTCTTCTCTCTCGTTGTCATATCTTTTTAGCTACATCAAATAGTTTCCACATCAAACCCATAATCATCACGCCTCTTTCAGCCCACTCCTTCATCGCCTTCCTCTCTTTTTTCTACAGTTTATCTGCTGTACTAAACCCCCACCCAACTCCTCTCTCTCTCTCTTTCTTTCTTTGTCTCTCAAATGTTCATAAACCAATTTGAGTAGAAACAATCAGACGACAACAACATCAACTCAAACAACAAAAGAGAAAGAGCCCTTCATGGAACCAACCCAAAACTCCCCTTCTTCAAAGCTTCACAAGCCTTCAATTCCCCTTGAAAACTCCCCTTGGACCTCTCATTTCTACCCTCACCAATCTTGGGTAAACTCGTACAACAATCCCCAAGACCACCTTCACCATCCCTCCATGTTCTTCTCTTCGAGCCAACCTTCCCACAACTTCAACCTTAACCAAGACGAAGATGAAGAACTCGACGACCAAACCTCCATTGACAACACCGAAAACCCTAACCAATACCCTCACGAGAACCCGCTAGACCATGATAGGGAACCCATGTTTGAAAAACCCTTAACCCCGAGTGACGTAGGCAAGCTGAACAGGCTTGTTATCCCCAAACAACATGCGGAGAAATACTTGCCCCTCGGCGGTGACTCGGGTGATAAAGGGTTGCTGCTGAGTTTCGAAGACGAGTCGGGCAAGTGTTGGCGTTTTCGTTACTCGTATTGGAACAGCAGTCAAAGCTACGTATTAACAAAAGGGTGGAGCAGATATGTCAAAGAGAAGCAACTTGATGCTGGTGACATTATCTTATTCGAACGACACCGTACGGATGGCGATAGGTTGTTTATAGGGTGTAGGAGGCGCGGTGCAGCAGTGGCCGCAGCAGCTGCAGCGGCTGATGGCGGTAACACCGTGATGGGGAATTATAGCGGTGGTGGTGGCGGTCGCAATGAAGGGTGGGGTAGGGGATTGCATCAAGGACATCCTTATCTTGGGCACATTCAAGGCCATGGGGCTAATGTGCTTTACCAACCCGACTCTCTTCATGCAGGTATATTTTTTTGTCACATTGTAAACTCTATCGATTTATCCTTGTTCCTTTTTTTTTTTACAAAAAAAAAAAAGTTTATTATAATTAACTACTTATTTTTGGGAATTTATTTGCACATTGAAGTGCGTGAGAGACACTTTCCAATTACATGGGAGCAATGTGCTTGTCTAAGGCTGATTTTTGTAACTAGTTTTATTTCACATGCTACCAATTTCAATTTAGATTCATTTGAAAACTCCATCAAAGGATTTTAACCGTTTGTGTTTTATGATCTTATAGTACTTTTGTTTTAGAAATTTACTATTTTTCCTTTTCATTTTAATTGGTAAACCTTTTCTTACAATCATTTCAAAGCAATGAAAAGCATTTAGATTCTTGTCTCTCTGTCTCATTCTTTTTAAAGGATTTTCATTGGAATAATAAAAAAAGAAAAATTGTCAAATTTAGTAAGTGGCTGATAGAAATTTTTTTGTTTTATTTGAAGGCTGAGATGAGATAAGACTTCACATGGGAGCATGTGTTTTTAATTTGTGGTAATAATATTTGCAGGAAGCATCGTTCAAAATCAAGCACCAGCTGGGAACCCAAAGAGGCTGCTGAGGCTATTTGGGGTGAACGTAGAGTGCCAGCTCGATGAACCCGAGCCATCCACACCCGATAGCTCGTCGGTTTCCAGCCAGGGTCCAACCACCCAACACTTCTACTCCCAGTCCTACATGGTAACTTCATCCTCGTATTTCATAATCATCATCATTGTTATCATTATCATAAATCATAATCTTATTAAATACAATTAAAATGAATCATAAATCATAAATCATGATTGATTAAAAATAAAAATAAAAATAAGCCTTAGTAAAATATTGAGGTTGTGCCCCTTTGCTTGCTACTTTGATTTTGCTGCTGCTTCAAATGAGACAGATGAACAAACGATTGATAAATAGTGAGTTGATGAAGGTTGACCACTTGGCAGGTGGCCTATTTGCATTAATTTAATTACTAAATTACGATTATGTTGCGACGTGGTTTCCTTTAGTCCCAACCATTTTTTTCTTCTTTAAAACAATTTTTTAAACCAGACATTAATTGATGAAATATGCCCCATCCAAGCTGTCGAATACAGTGTGATTCAGGATCATTAAGATAATGGGCCCTGAGTGGGCAGTTCATAACTTCTAATCTAGTGCACGATTATAATCAATTTTTTACATTAATCATATGCTTATAAATACCCTTTAATCGAATTTTTTAATAAAAGAATTAATAGTAACTAATCTCCTTTACAAAGTAGATTTTTTGAGGTTTTCCATGATTTTTCTTGGGAAAGCCCAATCCGACCTACCCGAATAGTGGTCGGTATTGTTTGAAATGGCTTTAAAATTCCAAGTAGCAATGGTGGAAATGCGAAGTGAACAGAGACCACAAAAGCCAGATTGTTAGTTAAATTCAAAGTCAAGAAGATCTTGTTGCTAAAGGGTAGCCAATACAAATATTTTTTTGTGTGGGATGGAATTGATGGAGATCGCAATAATTAAGATGCCCTCCAAAGAATAGAATGGTCAACTCAAGAGGGGCTCTGGTCATAATAGTTAGGCACATATTCTGATTCTACAGATATTTACTGCAAAAAAAAAAAAAGAAAGCTGTTCATTATAGCATTGTTGATTACAATGTAATTTCCTATTGTATTTTTTTTTAATTATTTTGGTGTTTGTGATTGTAGCAGGATATCACTTTCTGTCGAGATATCAACCAGATGAGAAATCGTCGAGGATGAGATCGGAAGATGTGACATCCAAGATTTGACTTAGTTGAAACCCCACTAGGAGGTCGAAAGAAAAGCAAAAAAATATATGATATTTTTTAAAATTTATTCGTCTTGAAAGAGGAAGAAGTTTAGAAGAAGAAGAAGAAGAAGAAGAAGAAGAAAAAGATGTTAGAATTAGGCAACTTTACAAGGCAGGGAAAGGGAGAGGGGAGGGAATTGAGAGTTGGGAGAGAGAAAGGTTTTTGGATGGGATGGGTGGGGGGATTGGGTTGGGGACCTAGGCAGGGAGGAGTGGGGATCAATGGTGGTGATGGAAGCGAATGCCAAATGGGGAAAACTGGGTCGTTTTGGAATCTATCTGGGGGACTGTTGAGATTCTGCATGAAGATTTTTCATACAGGCTAATAATAATAATCATAATAATGGAGGGGTATGGTGGTGGTGGTGGTGGGTGGGTGGAAGTTCTTGAATAGATTGATGATAGCCCTGTAGTACCAGTAGCCCACTCCTCTCTCTCTCTCTCTCTCTCTCTCTCTCTCTCTCTTTTGCAATAGTATCTGTCAAAGTCCCATGTAACCAAAGCTGTTCTTTATGCTCTACTACTACTGTAAGTTGCAGAAATCAGAATCAGAAAGCATTAGAAATAGATAGCATTTTTCATATTCTTCTCTCTCTCTCTCTTTTGGACTCCATTCTCTGCAATTCTTTGTTGCAGTCCAAAAGGAACAGATGAATGATGATGACGATGATGATCTTTGATAGTCATGGAGTCAAATGAAAAACCCAAAAAGTAATTCTAAAAAGACAAATAGAAGATATAAACAAAGTGGTGCTCTGAATAGTTTTTTTGTCAAAAACAAAAAGTGGTCCCCTGAATAGATAATGCAAAGATTGCAACTTGCAGGAAATGTTTAAGTTAAATTAGAGAATGTGTCATATACTATTAAGTATAGGGTTCCATTCTTACCGGAGCCTTTTTTTTCTTTTCCAGTTTGCCTCAATCTGAGTTTCACTCCTGAATAGGATGATGGAGAAAATGATTCACAAAGCCACTCCAATTGCTTGCTAAAAGCCAATCCAGTCCAAATGTTAACTCAAACTGACACACTACCATGAATGTTGCATTCTTGTTTGCCTCCTATGTCCAGCAAAAGGCAGGAAATATCGGAGTTACGCTTTGGAATTTTTACACCCTTTGAATCTTCGAAAATTTCACAAAGCAGAAATTATTCCATATAATGCAGTAAACCTACCAGAAGATTTAGATTTTTATTTTTTATAGGATATATGACAAGATACTCTATCCTAATTATCTTTTTCTTCCTATTACCATCAGCTTTCTATTTGTGCCCCAGCCTGTCACTTGATTATTCTTGCTATTAAACCTTAAAAGGATCAATCTAGATTGCTAAGAACCAAGCTCAGCTCATGATCAGCATCTTAATGATTTAAGACCTTAGTGTTAAGGGTAGCTCCAAAATTAGAGTCAAATATCTTGCTCAGTTGTCTGGTGACAGAAGCCAAGCTGACAAACAGAAATGGGAAGCATAACCAGCAATGAACAAGGAACATATCATAAACGGAAAGGTTAGATAGAAACGAGAAACACGAATAACACCTGAATGCTGATAAGAAGCTATACCAATATTTTTCTTTTTACGAACAAGGGCATGAAATAGTAATAATTTTGAATGTTATCTTCAAGGTCAAGGAACAACCTTTTCATCGTGCCAAGCTCATCTTCTAGACAAAATATAAAAAATTTATGAAAAAGTAAACCTAAGAAATGCAAAATTGAATGGGTTATATATATGATCTGGATTTTCAAAAATGTTTGCAATTTTTCAGCTACTTAGAAATAATTGAATAACAGAAATATTTAGAAAATGATAGTTGGGGCGTGATTTCTCAAGAAAAAAGGGACCACAATTAGCTAGATTCTTACAACCGTAGCAAGTTGCACGCAATCAAATACACTGGCAGACAGGGATCACATTTCTTTATTGGCCTTGACCTTCATGCATTCAGATTAAGAAGTTCTGGTCTACCATTTATTTCTACATTTTGTGGTTTTTCATCCTCTATATCCATCTTTCAATATCTTAACAGTTTTCTGAAATAGACACCTTGTGCCACCATAAACGGCAACAGAGCCTCAAACTGGCAACACTACAATTTATAATTACTGGTCAATGCCACCTGAATCCACAAGCAGGATAACAGATCAGGTTCTTACCAATTGTATCTTAGCTAATCAGTAAACCTCGTAAGGCCTAGCACCTAAGCTTTAGACCACTCATACTTAACCATTGAATCAAAAACATTTAATGGATGTTCTTAATCATGCAATCATGCAAATAGCTCAAAGCAAGCTGATGGATAAGTATCGTTTTATGATTAAAACCATTAAGGCCAATAGTGTTAGTAAACTCACTAATTGTCAAATGAGTTTGACATGGGGCATTCCAATGACAAAAAGAGATAACGTGACCCTTGAATGAATGGTTTTGATTAGGCATGCAGTGCAATAATTAGACAAAGCTTTTCATGGCCTAGGTACTTAAGTAAAGCTTGGACCACATATCATGTGTATGGAATAATGGCTACAGGGTTCTAGCTTGCACACACATGTTTGAAAGACCTTCCAGGTTAACTAAGATTTACTAATACAGGCAGATAGATTTGAGGACAAGACACACAGATATCTTTACATTGCTTATGTGACCAATCAGATAAAGTGTCAATTGATCATCGGGGTCCATAAGGATTCAGACAAGAGAGTTACCCATTGACCTCCATTGGAAATGGGCTTTAAAGTTTTAGTGGCTCTGCAAGTGGAAGGATCACCAGATATTGTTATCATTGGCCTCAGGGTGGTGGCCAATCAAGAGATTGAAGGGACTCCTCCTGTATAATGGGTTTGTCCAGCAAGAATAATTCAATCATGCATGAATAAGTACTGTATAAACATGAGAATATTTCTTTGTCCCACCTAGCTTTTCCTCATATCAGACCTTTTGCTTTTGGATCTAGGTTAACCTCATCTTCAACTCTATTAACATCTGCCGCTGAAAAACGAGCTAATTTTCTCTTACTTAAAGCCCAAGGAACAAAAACTAATCAATGGTAGTGAAAGCAACATTGCGGCGGCAAGATACCAAGAGGTCAATGGATTTTGTAATAATTGTAAGCTTAAAATTTTAAGAAACTAAAAAAAATGTACGTTGGAAATTACATATCTTAAAAACAATAGAACCATCACAAGCATACTAAAATGCCAATCCATGTGCTTATAAGGTTTCAAAGCAAAACAATTCACTAGGCAATGACTGGTGTACAATAGCCCCACCAATGGTATCACTTGACAGAGTAACAGATTTCTTGCACAAAGTATCAAGAACAACTGGTATCTCACAGTAATGTTCCATCCAATTATTAGTGCAAGCTTAACTGGAATTTCAACTCTGCACCAACCACCAATTCTGGAGCCCCCCTTTCCATTCAGCCATTTATATTATGCAAGTCATTTTCAAACCTCTCTTCCCTCTCTACGATATGCAATGTACTTCAGACATTTGCTATTACAAATTTGACACAAAAACTGTTTTCCACATACAAGCCTTTTCAGCAAAGCTAAAAGCACAATCCAGCAGTATCTGCTTAATTCTTAAACAGATTATACACTGATTATTTCAGCCCAGCAGATTTCTAAGAATCCTTTGGAGAGGCCCAGAAAAGATCCCCACATCAGAGGAGCAAAAACTAAAGCATCAATCCATATGAAGAAACAATGCCCCACTCTCATTCCAAAAAAAAGACAAAGAAGTTATAATAGTAAAATACAAACTTTTTTTTTTTTTTGGGTGGGGGAGAAGGGGGATACATCCCTACACGATGCATCTTCATTAATGCTTTTGCTATTTTTGCAATATAAATGACTAAAAAGCAAAATGCAAAACATAAAAAATGAATAAAAATACAAAAGGCAAACTGAAAAACATCAACCAAACGAAGCCTTATTTATAATGACTTGCAATAAGACTAGAACAACACTTTTTCTTTCACAGCCAAGACACATATCTGGTTTGTTTTTGGTGTGAGAGCAGCTCATTCAAAATTGCTTCTCTAATGGAAACGCCTAAGTCAAGTATTGCATGCAAACTACCACTTTTAAGCAGCTGGCAGCAGTTATCCAGTAATTCTTGGGTTGCACTTAACAAGAGATCATGCATGATGGTTCATTTACATTTATCCAACCACAAGAATGTAGAATACTAAACTAAACCAAAAGCCTACATGCGTGAAATATCAAAAAATCCTACATTCCAATTTGTTAGCCTCAATCAGAAGAAAGAAAAAGCTCCAGCACTCTGAATGGAGATTCCCGTTATATTCATAGTTTTTAAAGTTTACTTTCACAATACAGGAAAATTCTCAGGATATGGATCAATGATCATGCTTGTGATTTCACGACAACCCGGCTTCATCAAAGCTCTAAGCTTGATTCGACAATAGGTATGCCAGAGAAGTACTCACATGCATTGCCTTTTATGCACTCATCAGTAGTCAAGTTGAAGTTTTTTGGGTATTGCCTTCTTGTTGGGCATTAGAATCTTCCTTCTCCATGACCTGCTGGATACCTTATTGATATCCCTCTATAAAACTCTTCAGAGCGTCTCTATACACAGAAGCCCTTGTCATGTATAACCTCTGTAAAGCAGGCCTCAAAGTCTCCATCCCTCTTGCAGCAACCACTATTAAACCATTTCCATAAACAACATCAAAACAGTGTAAAATTAACATGACAAACTACAATACTGTGAAAATAAAAAAGCAAGGGAGAAAGGAGAGAAATTTGGCCTCAAAATATGTTAGTCAAACAAGAGCAGCTGTAATCAAAAGGTCAATGATGACAGAATAAGTAGAAATTTATCAACGGTTGAATTAAAAAAAACAATATATGAAATATATATATTAGGATGTTCAAGAAAGAAAATCTTCGCAGATGTTACATCATGCTTTCTTCAGAATGATTAATTTCATTTACAAAAATAAATATCTAGGTACCATAAGATATTGGGTATCATTGTCACAATGATGGCTCTAGGCATTGAAACCCATATAACTGAAACCACCTAGGAGATAAACCTCCATAAGATGTCACAAGCATAAAGAAGAGACAATGGTCTATTCATAACTAAAAACTGCAACCAGATATTTAAAAATTTTAAGGAATAATGGTTTATTGTGTATAATGGCTATGTCACAAGTCATTACAAAATATTTCTTGATTCATTATGGACAACTTATACATCAGATACATTTCATGATATGAAACCACATAGTTTCTTACCAGTATCTTCCAAATGTTGAAGGTTCTGCCTCTTTAGTCCTATTCTCATCTTTCCTAGGTTTATCATCATTCCCTTCATCCTTCTTATGATCCATTGGTCAAAGATCAGGATCAATATCCCTTACCCAACTTGCAGCATAAAGATTAGATCCTTTAAGACCTAAAGAACAAATACAGGTATTTACTACTTATCTCCTCAAAAAAATGCCTACCATTTCTAGAGCATGTGCAAATAGTAGGTTCATGAGCATTATTAGACATTGAAGTAAGTCATTAAAGCCACCATAAAAAAACCAGAATGGTACTTCAAAGTTATTTAATCAAACTAAATATCTCCATCATCCAACCCACCCTGAACACCAGCTTGTGAGTTTTCTACAATAAATTGAGGTCATTGATACTATCATCCGGGTTTTTTACTTTTTTTTTTGCTTCTTTAAAACTGTTAAAAGGAACAAAAGCCAAAAGTTAAAAAGGGAGTGCAAAATCATCATATTTTGCTAACAATTAACAAATAGTTCAAATGTAAAGCACTTTCAAACATATGTATTTGATATAAAAATAAAAACCATGCATTTTTCATAAAAATCAAATTTTTTATCATTCAGCAATATTATACTAGTGTTTACCTTGACAATAAAAACCCTTTCTACTTTTTTTTTTCTGGAAACAAAAAGCAAATAGCAATAGCAACAATGGAAAAGGGGCTAATTTGCAAACCAAATTCACTATTTTTACTATAATGGAGAAATGATAGCACCGTACTCTTTAAACTGGGCAGCAATATCTAAACCAAAATCCAATAGTACAATAGTTTCTCCACTATATAAACCGCCTACAATTATATGAAAACAGGAAAAGAAAGAAAGAAAAAAAAAAAGCCCAGAAACCCAACAGCATTCATCATTAAAACCCAGAAACTGATTGCAAATCTAAACTCCAAAAGTGGAAGAGAAATGGAATTTCCTTACCAAAAAACGCTCGTGCCAAGTCAATTTGCGACGCTTTCTGAGGTGGGGAGGATCAGGCAATGAAGAACGGAAAGCTATTTCTTTAAGATCGTATAGGATGTGGTCATAAACTTCCCTGCACACCACTTTCACATTCATTTTAGCTTGATATAGGAGAGACCCAATTTGATTAAGCAAATGAAGAACTCATCTTTAATATTTCCCTCTCCAAAAATTTAGGGCAGCAGCTGTTAACTGGATTCCACAATACTGAGGCATTTTGATTTTACGTATTTCCTTTTTTCAGGTTTTTAACTATTAAGGAGAAGGCGAAGATTTAAATAAAATTTAGTTGGTGAATTTTGTGAAATTTTTAATTAAAAATGAGTAAATTAAAATTAAAATTAAAAATTAAAAAATTTTGTTACGTATATTAAGTGTGTAAAAATTTAAAATTTTTTAATAAATTTACATATATATTTTTAGATAAATATTTTTAATAAAAATATTGATAAAATTTTTATCATTAAATAAATATCAATCAAATTTAAATTATAAATAATATTTTTAATTATTTTTTATATATTATTGATTTTTATATTAAATTTTATTAATTTATCAATTTAAATATTTTATTAAAATTTTTATTAAATCATTTTAAAAACAAAATTTTACAAATGTTATTTAAAAAATTTTACGAGAGTGCAATATGGATGGGAAGCTATTAGCCTTCGGGAGAAAAAAGTTTATGAAAAAGGCAAATTGGAATTTCTTTGAGTAAGGTGTACAACACAATTTTATTTTTGACCGTAGGGTACTACAGAATGGGGAAAAAGTTTATGAAAGAATTTTAAAAATTTAAATTTGAATTTAATATTAAATTAATTTGATTAATTTCAAATTTAATAATTTAAATTTCAAACATAAACACGAAATGATCTGACTCTTTTGATTATCAACACTAATTATATACATACAATTACCTTAAATACTAGGCAAATATAATAGTTTTAGAGCAACAAAGTTCACTTTAAATCAAGAGATAATTATATCCATTAATTGTTATATATTTGGTGGGTTTATTTTTATTTTATTTTGATAGAAATGTTGTGTTGGGTTCTCAATGCTTGAAATAGTTATAAACAATAATGATACGGATAACATCAGTAATCTAAAGAGACTTGGGACATTTTGTGCAAGGTACGAATATTCTATAAACAAACTAAGAAAGAGTTTAGGATTTCCCGTTAACAGTTTGAAAACAATTCATAGTATACGTTTTTTTTTCTGAAAACAATGCATATAGCAATACATTTTTAGGCCAACTTCGCATTGTCTTCGCCAACTAATTATATATATATATATATATATATATAAATTGTAATAATCGATATATGCCTGAATTAAAAGATTTAATTTAAATTTGATAATTCGTATATTTATATTATATTTTATATAAAAATTATATATTAAAATTATACATATAAAATATAAAATATTTATTTTTAATTTTATTAAAATTATTTATGATTTTTATTAAAATATTAAATTATATCATTTTTTATTCATATATCTTATTGTATCGTATTTGAGATTATATATCCAGCAAAATCCGGGAGACGTAAGATTGAGATGATTCTCTCTGACAAATTTGCGTTTGATAAGGAAAAGACAATGTAAACATGCAGAGGGCAAACTAACGAGGAAAGAGACGTGCGGTGGGCACGTTTTCTTCAACAACATAAGAATCAGTTTAATTAGCAGCGAAATCTCCTATAATTACCATTTTTCTGTACAACAATTGACTCCATCAGAGTGAAACTCCTTTTTTCTTCTTCTTCTTCGTATGGATCAACTCACGAACCATACAAGTCACCAACTTCCCTCTATCCCCGTCATAATCAAGAGACAACTTTACTGCACTCTTTCTTTTATCTTCATCTTAATCTGTTCTGTCATTGTTTCCAACCTTGGTGGCTCTTCAGAACAACTCGCTTTTTTCCGTTCTGGTTTCTTCCCCGCTCAGAAACTCATACCAAACCAAAAACGACCATCGTTAGGAGCTTGTGATTATTCCCATGGAAGATGGGTTCGGGACGAGAATTTTCCAATTCAGTTGTACGATGAATACTGCCCGTTTCTTGATCCTGGTTTTAGGTGTGCTCAGAACGGGAGAAAAGACGTTGAGTTTCTGAAATGGAGATGGCAACCCGATGGCTGTGATCTTCCTAGGTATGAGGATGCTTCTTCATGCATAATTCTCTCTTTTCGTTCTTGGTATTTGGCTATCTTTTCATTCAACCTCTGTTCTTTTCATTCAACCTCAGATTCAATGCTACCGACTTTTTGGAAAGAAGTCGAAACGGACGGATAGTGTTTGCAGGAGATTCAATCGGAAGAAACCAGTGGGAGTCTCTGATATGCATGCTAGCTCAGGCAGTTTCCAACCGGTCTACAATTTTCGAAGAAAATGGAAGCCCCATTACGAAACATAAAGGATTTCTTTCCATGAAGTTCCAGGAGTACAACCTCACCGTCGAATACTACAGAGCACCATTCCTAGTTATCATCAATCGCCCACCAAAAGATTCGCCAGCCCAAGTCAAACTAACTATTAGGGTGGACGAGTTTCATTGGTATTCCAATCGTTGGATAGGAGCAAATGTTCTAGTCTTCAATACAGGGCATTGGTGGAACAAGGAGAAAACTGTTAAGATGTATGGATTGCTATCTTTCTCTCTCTTCATGGCCTCCATTTCTTGAGAGCAGCTGCTTCCTTAAGTCTGGCATAAGATGAAAATTACAAGACATCTTGCATTTTTCAGGGGCTGCTACTTTCAGAAAGGAGGGAAATTGAAAATGACAATGGATGTGATGGAAGCGTTTCGAAGGTCCCTGCAAACATTGAAGTTTTGGACAACCAAGAATTTAAACCCAGATAGGAGCCATGTTTTTCTCCGCAGCTATTCACCAGTTCATTACAGGTGAGCAAATTTCTGGTCGTGGGAAAAACTTCAGAACCTCCTGGAACCACAGTTTTGTTTTGTTTTGTTTTGTTTTCACTAAAATGACCGCCTTTGGTTGACAAATAAATAGAATAAGAATCAATGTGCTGAGGGATTACTTTCCCTAGTAACAATGAGCATATTCAGTCTATTTCTTGGAAAACAACAGCTTTGATTGCAGCAAAGATTGATGAGTGTTTTATGTGTGAAAATTGCAGCAATGGCACATGGAACGATGGAGGCCTGTGTGATGCAGAAATGGAACCAGAAAAAGACTACTCAAAGCTTAAAGCTGAGCCATGGAATAATCAATACATTGCTGATGTAATCAAACAAATGACATACGGGAACTGGAAGGTCCAGTTGTTAAATGTTACATATCTGACGGAGTTCAGGAAAGATGGTCACCCGTCAAGGTACCGTGACCCAGGAACTCCAGGTAATGTTACACAAGACTGCAGCCATTGGTGCCTACCTGGGATACCAGACACATGGAATGAACTTCTCTATGCTCACCTGCTGTTAATGGAATTTAGAACCAAGTAATCGCCTAACTGGGAAAAGACCAACAGAAGAAGCAAAAAATGGAAACAATCTGTTATGAGGAGAATTGTTTCGATTTTAAAGGCTGTACAGGTTCTCCACTGCTATTCATGCTAATTCCTCCACATTTTCTTCAGAGTCCACTTCGCTGGTTTCTCAAGCTGCCTCAAGAGATCTAATCTTTCAGATCCATATGTGGCTGGTATCTGCCATGAAACAAATTGTTATCCATTGAGAAATAGAGGTTCAACACTTAAACAAGACAAACAAAAAGGATGACACACCGAAGCTGGACCATATCTTTGAATGGCAGCCAAAATGGCTGCATGCCCAACAGCAGTAACCTGCAGGACATCATTTATCCATTCGATTAAGACACACTAGATAGATGATAAATTGAATTGTAAATAAAAGATGATTGAAAATGTTGCAAAAAGCTGTTATTTTTCTCTGGTCATATACAGGTGATTGAGAATTTTCCTCAATTCTCTTTTAATTTAAGGCTCATTCAACAGTACTTACCTGATATACCCTACATGCTAGATATCTGCGCTATACTTCAGTATTTTGAATAGTTAGAAAAGAGAAAAAAAAAAAAAAAACGGAAAAACTTACTTTAGAGAAACTTGGAAGCAGTAAAGATAAGTTACGTGAACAAAGACTTCCAGATAAAACTATGGGAAGAGTATTCCCTCTGAACTCAATTTTCAACCCCCAACTTGTGCAGTCAAGTTATTAGCAAAAGTTTTGTTCTTTTATTGACCCGAGGTGATTATTTAAGCAGAGGTTCCATGATGGAGTTGTTATGTGGGTAAGAAAGACAAAGTGATTGATCGACAATGCATTGGCAGGCCGTGCTGACAGAATGATGTATTTTAACTTATAGAAAGAAGCATCAAAACACCAATTGGAACAACTGATGCTAAGTCAGAGTTCTCCAGAGGGCTTCCTTTTCTTTCTCCGACAATTCATTCCCTGTCAGGACCTTTCTAAGCAACTCCATTGCAGCAGAAACATCAATGGCTAGAAGCTGAGTTCCTTGCAACTTGCAAGACATCCTGCTCATTGATAAATGACTCAGACGACAGCATTCACGAGAAAATCACAGATGAGTTCTCAACCTGAAACAGTAATCGCATACACCACAAAGTAGTCAGATCATTAAATATTGATGAAGAATTTGAAACAATTAATACAAATATTTAACAGAAATACAGAATGGCGTTATCAGGGTATCAGAAAAATCTAGGCTCATAACTCTTATCAGATTTCATCAAAAAAGAGGAAAAAAATTACAATTTCAATCCAAAAAGTTATTTTCTATATAGATGTATAACCTATTTCAACATGTTTCATATACACATATCAACTTGATATGGTGATACAAAAAGAATTAAGCACCCTCACTACTATTAGAAAAGTTGATATCAACATGTTTCAGTGACTAATTTTGTACGGAATTCCCATAAATAAAAACCTAAATTACTCGGCCAAAACCAAAATTAAACAATCCTTAAGTGAAAGCAATAAATTTAAGGGGAAAAAAGGGAAGAATCTTAAGTACCTTGAAGATAAGAAGCTGTGATGATGAAATTTAATCGACATGTACAAATTGCGAGTTAGCCGGACGGAAAACTTTTGGCGTTTGGGTTGCAGGGAAAATGGTGGGAAAGAAAGGAAGTGATTGTTTGGGGTGAAACGTAACAGATGCTGACGTGGCAGAGAGGCGAGGACTGTTTTCATCCGAAACGTGGAGAAACGAGTTGTCAGAGAAGGGGATTGTCTCCAAAATTGAAAAATCCAAACTGAGCGTCCGATCGAGGCAGGATTTCAAACTTTAGGCGCTTGGTTTGGTTTGGGCCTCTTCCATTTTTCATAAGCCACCAGCCCACTATCACTTTTGGGCCTTTTTATTCGCAAGAAAGGAACAACTTAAAACAAACAAACTGATTTACTCAAATACATGCACAATTTTATTATTAGGTTTTTTTTTTTTTTTTTGAGCTAAGAAAGACTCTAAATTTTTTTTGCAATTACTATTAAATAAAATTTAAGTGCATTTTTATAATTAATTAAACTCAATTCAATTTATTAAAATTTCATTTGTTTCACGAAAATCAATTTGCAAAAATTGCATTTTAAAAAATATTTATATTTTCTGGAAAATTTCTCCCCCACGTGGTGCGTCCAGCTCAGTCACTGCCCTCACCAACAAGAAAATTTTGGACAAAAATGGGGCTCTTGCATATATTTCTCAAGGTGATAAATAGTAAATTTTTTGCAGTAAAGCCACATTAGCAGAGTCTTTGACAAATAGTAGCATAATCCTAAACACCGGAGGAGCTTAAATCATACGTATTAAACATTGAAGAGAAAGAAAAGAAACGTTCTATTCCTAGAATTGCACCCACCGAAGCAAAGATACAAAGATGTTAAACCAAACTTGAAACTTCCAGTGCTTGCGAGAGATGGAAAGAGCAGACAGTAGCAACTTCTCATATAAGTTGACAGGACAGAAAGGTCATACTATATAACAGAATTAATTTTACAATCATCAAGGGAAAGACCATTACTGCTTTAAGACAAAAAATACACGAAATTGAACCTCAAATTCTGTTTCAATGTCTGTTGCACACCTTCAGACATTTACTTTGTTGAAAACAATTCCGGATCCCATTCGTTAAAGATATCTATTCTTAGTTTAGATTTTTTCAGATTTTTCAGAACCTTTTATTTTTTTAGATTTACTTATAATAAATAATAAATTATAACAGATAATAGAATAAGTAATAAAGTAATCGAATAACTAGTAAGGATAATATAATAAGTATAAAATAAATATAATATAATAAGTAATGAACAACAAAAAAAAAAAAAGAAGGAATCCTTTTTTTTTATAAAATAGAAGCAAGGCGATGAACTTATAAAAAAATTTCAAACTTTGATGACATACTAAAATAAATAGAGTAAGGTTCTGTTTCAGTATGGTAAGGATACATATGTATCCGTGTTTAAAAATTCGTCAATGATACATTTTTTTATATATTATGATTGAAAATTGGATTGATTAATTTTATTTGAAAACATTATAAAATTTATAACGAACTTAAATCATTGTGCATACATATGTATCTGTGTTTGAAAATTCGTCAATGATACATTTTTTCATATATTATGATTGAAAATTAGATTGATTAATTTTATTTGAAAACATTATAAAATTTATAACGAACTTAAAATCATTGTGCATATTACAATGACTGGTATTATTATTATTACTGATCAATAAAATTCACATTAAAGAAAAAGGGAAAGAAATTTTTGTTTTATGATAAAAAATTCATTCATCTTAATTATTTTTCAAGAAAAAAAAGAAGAAAACAAGAGGTCCGTTGAATTTCAAATAGTCAATTTCATCAATAAAATACGAAGACTTACTTCACATTTGGAATTGCACAAAAAAGACTATTTATCTTAGGGAGGTTTACATAAAATTTTAGGAAAACGTCTACAACTTCTGTCTTATTTATTAAAGAAAAATAACATATGTTATAAAGAATTAATTAATGAGTTGGATATTCGAGAATCAAAAAATCATTAATTTGATTGAATTAATTAATTTATTATATTTTTCATTTTGACGTATTTTTTTTCATTTTCAATAATTCATGTAAGAATGAATAAAGGAAAAACTTATGAATCTATTAACTACAAAAAAAAACCTTATGATAGTCAATATGGGACCTCACCACCCATCAATGCACGGTGTTTTTCGTTTCATTGTTACTCTAGACGATTAAGATATCGTTGATTGTGAACCAATATTAGGTTATTTACATAGAAAAATGAAAAAAATTACAAAAAATCAAATAATTATACAATATTTGTCTTATGTAACACGTTGGGATTATTTAGCCACTATGCTCACGGAAGCAATAACTGTAAATGCACTAGAACAATTGGGCAATATTTAAATCCCTAAAAGAACTAGCTATATCATAGTAATTATGTTGGAGTTGAGTCGTATAGCTTCTTATCTATTATGGCTTGGACCTTTTATGGGCGATATTGGTGCATAGACCCTCTTTTTTTATATTTTCAGATAAAGAAAATTAGTATATAATATTTTTAAAACTACCACCGGTATGAGAATGATGCATAATTATTTTCGTATCGGAAGAGTAACGGTCAATCTACCCAATGGCTAGATAAATAAATATTTGGATTTCTTTGATTATTTTTTAACAAGAATTGTTGAATATCAAAAACTTATTATGCGAAATCTTACTTTTTTAGAGCGAGTTAAAGGGGTAGGGGTTATTGGTAGAGAAAAAGTAATAAGTTGGGGTTTATCCAACCCAATGCTACGAGCCCCTGAAATTAAATGCGATTTTCGTAAAATTGATCATTATAAGTGTTACGACTAATTTGATTGGGAAATCCAGTGACACAAAAAAAAGAGATTCATTAGCTCCTTATTTAGTCCGAATCAGTGAAATGACAGAATCCATAAAAATAATTCAATAAGCCCTAAAGGAATTCCAAGGGTCCCTATGAAAATTTAGAAATCCGATGTTTTGATCGAGAAAGGGATCCAGAATGGAATGATTTTGAATATCGATTCATTAGTAAAAAGCCTTCTCCTACATTTGAATATAACTGATTCGATCAACTAAAATCATGGTAGATTAGAATCCACAGAAACACATGCCTGAAAGTCCCGAACAGAAACTACCATAATAATTATTCACGCATCCTCCACTCACCACAGCTGCCGCAATCCACCACCCTCATATAATGCACATCTCTGAAAGTGGACAAAAAACACTCTCCAGATCTTTTCCTCCTGAAAGTGAGATCGACAGTGCAGAGAGAAAATGGCGATAAGAGCGGAAAGCACAGGTGAATCTTGATGTGGATGGAGCAATGGTGGTTGGAGGAAAAAAAAGGTGATTATTGTTTTCTCTTTCTTCTATCAACCCTAAAATTTCATTTTTGTTGTAGCATGTTGAAAACTCTATGTTTGTTTCTATGTAGCTACAGCTTTTTTGCCACATCAGCAAACTTGAGTCACATTTTAATTTTATGCATCAACTCCAGCTACACAAGCTTGAATGCCAACAGAGTATGTTTTCACACATTGTCCTCCATTAACAATTAGAATAAGATCAAATCAAGTGTCAAAGTTGAGATACCTGACTGAAGAAAATAAAAGTACAAGGTGCACATGGAACATTGAAATCAAGTTTTGAGGATCAACTTTAAAATGCTCAGGAGTGATGCACCTTTTGCAATGCCTGGTAGAACATGTCAATGAATTGATCATCCTGGCATAAGAACAAAACAATGAGTCAATAACCAGAAGTCTTCACCATGGGGAGGCTCAAATTATGTCTACACGGGTATGCAACCAAGAATTTATTGGTGGCCTCCCATGTATACCACACCTAGTTCAGTCATCAAAATCCTAGAAGAATTCTCATCAATACTATTTCACAGGTGCAAAGATATTCACATTTGCACAATACTACTTTTAGCATCTCTCTTTTATCAGGGGCATTTGCATTTTCTACTCATAGTATGAAGAACAATAAGCTTTTTTCTTTATATAAGTTCTTTATACACACACACACACACACATATTAATCTTCTGGCTGAACGCTAATTAGCCATCATACTCAAGCCCATATTAGCTGCTATTAATTAGCATTCTAAGTTAAAAACATGAACCAATAGGTGGATATGATATAAATACCTGAACAAGCATTAGTAGTGCATTGCGAACTTTATCCCTGCTAATAAGAGATCCGTCATGCAAAGTAGGTGGTGCACCAGGAGTGAGAGATGCAGGTGGACTAGGAGGTGGAAAGGGTTGAAGCATTGGAGTGCCATAAGGACGTTGCAAATTGAGGGGTGGATGTAGAGCAGAAGCAGTTGGAGTTGATGAAGAGGAAGGTGGCATCATCAATGAGGATGAGGAAGGCGGAGTAAAAAATGAAGAAGGCTTAACGAGATTAGTCACTAGGTTGCTGCTACTTACTGAATCAAGGGAAGGTGGAGCAGAAAAAGGAAGGGATGACACAGATGGAGCAAATGTAGGAGTGGAGATGGCAGGTGGTGAATGAGAAGACAGAGGGGTGGTTGAGATATAATGGTAAGGCTGTACTGGTTTTGTACCATTTGGAGCATTAGTTCCAAGATTCATAGCAGCCTGAAATTAGTTAGCCAAATAAGTTTGAGATCAGAGACATTGGATAAATATTAGGTCTTGAAAAGGCCAAGGTAAGTATCAGCAGTGGACATACACTAAAGAAGTTAACAAACGATGAATCTTCAGGAGCATCATTAGTAGGAGAGGCAGTTGCTGGTGGCTCCAAGGGGCCTTCTATTATAGACATGCTAGGAACTGCTTCTAGTTCCTCAAATTCACTACATTATAATAACACATAAGCATGGAAAACTTGGACACCATAGGAAGACAAAGAAATTAAGCATGTGTTACCAGTAGATACTGCCAGGAGGAGCAAGATAATCAAGTACAAGGATCATGGACTTCCAAGGATCAACATTAAAATCATCAAATTCCGTGATAATAATTTATATTAGACCACATGGATGCCTTTTTTTGGCTAATCATAACATTAGAAATTTACCCTCATAACTTAGCATGTCTTGCAAGTATTATCTATTGAATTACATTGTGGGAGCACCTTATAACCTATAGATAAGGTTAATGTCGTAAATAGCCCCTAAACTATAGTCTAATATTCAATGTGGTACCTGCACTTTAAAAATTTCTAATGTGAAACTTGAATTATGAATCTATTAACTAATGTGGTCCTCACCCTTAATGTGGTCAGCTTCAAATGATGACACGTAACAGCTAAACAACCTTTCAAGTACTACATTAGTTAACAGATTCATAGTTCAAGTATCACATTAAAGATTTTTAAAGTTCAAGTACCACATTGAACATTGATCAGTTCATTATAGTTTAGGAGTCATTCAAAACATTTCACTATAGATATGACAGTTTAGGCTAATTGTTATAACAATAAACTTTGCACATAGAGCTCTTGTCTCACTCACCTACTTCCAGCATATACTACCAATTCCAATTCTTAATTCTATGTCCTACCTGTTCTCTGTTCTCCAGTTCCTACTTCGTATTCCCTCCACTCCCTACCTTTTATTTTCTTAACCTGTCACAACATTTGGCACCCCACAGTCCACTCCAGTCCAACTCTCTACCACCTTTGACCAAATCCTTCACTTGTTTGCAATTGGCACCTCAACCCACACCCAAAGAACCCACTACACACGCAACATGGACAATTGCAAAGACTGTTTTGTTCAAAATGGCATATCGTATGTAAAATAAATGGAGACATCCCACAAGCTGCAGGGGCAAATTTAATAGTTAACTATATTCTAAGGCTTCAAAAAAGAAATAACTTCTTTATAGATGCTTCATAAAAGTCATTACCTTTTGCTTGAAGATACTTTTGGCTTTGCAGGAACTTTTGAGTATGCATTAAGTATTCTGCGAAGAAGGCAACAAATATAATGTTAGAATTTAAACCACCTTAAGAAACAAAGAGAACTTCTCTTATTGAAATCATATCTCAAAAAGCACACTGATATAAATCTTATTGAGAGTTTTCATGGTTTTTTCTTAACTTATGAGAGTTTAAAGGTTGACATAATGCAAGGGAACTTTTGTTTGTGATCTATTATCAAATTAGATGCACATACCATAAACATATCATTAACAAGTCTACCACTTAATAGTTATGGAGCTAAATACAAATATATTTTCTGTTCAACATATTAGAGTGCATTGACCCCACTTATCTATAGTCACCACATTTATGAATACTGAAAATTCAATAACCAGAAGAATGTCCTAAAATCAAAACCACACATCAAAGGAATGCCTTCCACTACTAAACCCTTCCTTTGGGGGAAAAATAATAAGTAACAAATAAGGCACACATATAAGATATGAAAAACCTAAACCTCCATGTTAGAATTCCCTTTGGATATCCAGGCTCAAAGTAGATTAATATAAGTTAGATAAATTGACAAAAGAAGAAAGGCGCTATACCTACTAAAGAGGTTTGCAACATCCTCACATTCACGCGGATTATAGAACCAAATGCCATTAACTTCTTGTGCCGCATTTCGATACAATAAGTATGGAACTTGAACCTCGTACTCAAAATCTCCCAGTAGATTCTCCACTAAATTATCTGTTTGTCAAAACAGCTTTCATATCAAATCCGGCAAAAGAAAAAAAAAAGTCCATGCTCTTTCATTAAGATTAAGAATTTCGACCTGTGTTACGCCGATTCATTACAATGAACTGGAACCGAGGTTGAGTATTCCTTAAAACCCAGAAAAATCATCAATCATTTCTATGAGCTAAATCAATTCCCCAAGTTAATGACTTGCTTCTAACAAAGTTAATGGTAAAAAAAAGCTCAAAAATATTAACTTATTTACCTCTTAATAACAAAGAGAGATCCTTCAACATCTTTTCGACTCTAAATATATAAACAAAAAACAAAAATTATTAAAAACACAAAAGAGAGAGGATCTAAAACTGAAAAGTGAATAACTTTAAACCAAATCAAAAATAAAAGTCTAAGATTCCAAAGACTTAAAAGATAGATTTGTGAGAAAACGAACCCATTGATTACTATCGATGTTGAATTCGTAAAAGGTGACATGAGCAGCAGTGATCAAAATCTCTTCTATGAAAGGATCGATTCGTTGGAGAACAGTGAGATTGAGCATCTTCGTGCTCTGTTGATCGAGATTCGGCATCAGTTTCCCAGTCTGAGACATTTTCCAATTCAATCAATTTGAATCCCTAAACCCTAAATTCGATTTTCTTGATGAGTTTCCCGGGATTTTTTTTTTTTTTTTGGTTGTCGTAACGTAAACAAGGTACGGAGTTGAACACCCGTCCATCGATTCGCCAGATGTTCGGCCGTTGACAGTTTACTTTACTGATTTCTTAAATGACCAAAATAGCCTTTCATGCCTCTAGAATTTTACACAAAAATGAAATTGAAAAAAAAAAATTAATTCAATCAGATAAATTCATATGAATTATGAAATTACTATTTTTTTTCCTCTTAATCATTATTAGTATTAAATTAAATATACAACCCAATTTTATTTATTATGTCTTGATTATTTTCATTAAAATGCATTATCTACAAGTTATTTTAAGTAAATAAATTAATGAATAATAAATTAATGGATAATTGACTCAATTGATAAAAAAAAAAACTCATTTGTTATCTAAATTTAAATTCATTAAAAAATAATTAAATAAAATAATTTTTCATTAATTTATTAAGCACGATATGCTTGTGTCACGGGTCGAGACTTAAGCTCTGAACCTGCGCGGCTCCAGGACCTGGGCATTCACCCTTCCGGCATTCTCGATCAATCTACTTGTCACGGTTCACATCTTTATAAGGTATTATCCACTCTGGTTCCCCTGACCGCACGATTTTGTCCTCCAAAAGGCGTCTCACAAGAAAAAGATGGTGTTAGCCCTTATATACCCCAATGAGCTTTCTATTATGTTCGATGTGAGATTCAAGACTCTTTTTTAGGTCCGTGACATCGTCACAGAGGCTGACCATCCTGCCTACCTCTCTCGAGGTGCTCGGCGTGGATCAAACAGTTTAGGACTGACTCTGATACCACTTGTAACGGGTCGAGACTCAAGCTCTAAACCTATGCGATTCCCTCGTCACGGAGGTGGCCACCCTGCCTACCTCCCTCAAGGCGCTCGACGTGGATCAAACGGTTTAGGGCTGGTTCTGATACCACTTGTCATGGGTCGAGACTCAAGCTCCGAACCTACGCTACTCCGGGATCCGAAAATTCACCCTTCCGGCATCTTATATCAGCATTCCTGTTATGGTTCACACTCTAGTGAGGTATTGTCCGCTCTGACCCTCTTTGACCTCACGATTTTGTCCTACAAAAAGCCCCTTACAAAGAGGAGATAGTGTGAATCCTTATATACCCTAATGACCTTCCTATTATGTTTGATATGTGATTCAAGACTCTTCCATAAGACCGTGACACTTGAATTAACTTAAAATAAAAGATATAATAAATAAAATAAAATCTTAATGCTAAAAAAAAAATGTTAAATATTTTTCCATTAATTGCAAATTCCTCGTATACAACAGAATTACAAAGTTATCTTAATTTTTCTGAGGCAGCAAAACAGTAATAATTTTAACAATTATAAACACACTTAACGGGAAAAAAAAAACATAGGAAATTAAGACACGTAATTATCAAGTTGTAAGAAATGTCAATGTCTCATGCTTGCTCTGATCTTCAGCAATCCTTTTTTTATTGCTTTTTCAGAGCAAAACCAGATAGTAAAATCAACAACATGAGGACCACAACATTCACGAAAGATGCCACCACAGCTCCGCTCACTTTCTGGCAAAAATCTCCAAATTGTTGGCAGATGGCTAGCCAGTTTGTGTTAGGGTTGCCAGTGTGAGCCAAATAGACTATGGCTGCTGCCGCCGCCGCTGCAGCCGTGGCCAGAGTCAGTGCTACCTGCCATACACCAAAACGTTAATGCTTTTCTCGATTTAATTCATGTGAATTTTCTAACAATGAGTGGTAAAAGTTATTTTAATGGATGGAGTGCGCACAATGTCCAAAATGAAAAGGAGGAGTCTTGGTGCAACTGCACGAGGGCGGACGATGGTGATTATGGAGCAAGGGAGTGAAAGGACGAGGTAGCCGGCAACTAGTGCCATTGCAATGACAAAAAACCTGCAAACAAGTTGAATATACAAGTCTCAGTCCATTCTTCAGGTAGCTATAGCTATCATAAATAATCTTGCCGGCCGTTAGCCAGATTCCTAGTTCTAGACAGAAAAAAGTATGTACTATAATCACGTACATGAATGTGGGAAGATCATCATAACTAGCTTCGAATTGGAAGAATTGGGTGAAGAAAGGAAGAGTCTCATCACTGGTTCCCATGGTGGCAGCAGCAGCTAGAGCTGCAATTATGGCTGCTAGTCTCAGAAGAAAGTCGAAAATGCCCATTCCTTTCTTCAATCCGCTCTTTTGCTCCTTGGGAGTAGCAATGAGAGGTGCTTCGCCTTTTGCTGCAGTGCTGGACTCTGGAACATCAATGGTTGCATGATCACCGCTCTTCATTCTCTTTTTTTTTTTTTTGGGGGGGGGGGGGTGGTGGAGGAGAGAAAAAGAGAGAAATTTAGAGCTTAGCTAGCTGAACAATGAGAGAAGAGAAGAGAAGTTGAAGCTTTGTTTGTGATGGAAAATGGCTTAATGGATGAAGTTTTTATAGAGGGTTTCAGGTGAGAAAGAATAGTTGGTTACGAAAGCATGGATGTAGTAAATTGGAGTAGGGGAATTCTTTGCCTACTTTACAGCATTGAAGTCGGTAGAGAAAAATTATACTCAGTAAAAAATGATAAGATTATATAATAATATGAAAATAATACCAAAAATATATATAATTAATTTAATTTAATTTTGATAAAAATTATATTTTATATTTAACGTGTTAATATAAATTATAAATTAATATTTTTTATATTTTATATGTATTTAATATAAATACATAAATTATTAGTCTAAGAAAAATTTAAGTGGATAGACATAATAGACATGGATTAATAGATTTGGATCAGTATTTTTTAAGTAATTGTCATGATGAAATGAATATGAAATAAAGACTTTTTCCTACCAATTTTGTTTGGGATAATGGTTGTTTCCCTTCCATCTTTTTATTTTTTATTTCAAATTCTCACAACGTCCAATGAACATATATGTAAGCAGCAAATTTCACTGATTTTTTTTTTCTTTTGATAAGACTACGAGAGCAAAGAAATTCAAAGTCAAATTTAGTTTGTTTATGATAATTTTACATAAAGCTGAGAGGTTCCAAACCAAAGTTTTTGGTCAATTACAACTATAGCTTTGACTCGATACCACATAAATAGAAATGGCGTAGGAATTTTGTAATTAAGTCAAACAAAAATATGACAAATCAATACCAACTCACAAAAGTGTGTTTAACTGGTCAATTAAAACCCACTTGACCTCCCTAATCCAACAATACCAAAATGGATCATTGCCTAAATCAGGTACACTTTAGGTATGGCATGTTGTCATAGAAAATACACCATCAATACATTGTTTAAGGTTGTCTGCAAGCTTGTTTTCCATTTATGTCATGTTTGGATTATGCAACATAATTTTCTCACAAATACCAAGTGAGAGAACTGTGAGGTTTTAAGATCAACTTTCAAGCATGCTTTAATTCATGCCAAACAAAATAATGCTGATGGTAAAAGTGGCTTCAATTAGAGAGGTCCTGGAAGCTGGTTTTTTAAGTTGTTAGAATGCCGCAAATTTAACTTGATTTTCAGGCTTCGGCCAAAGCCCAAATTACTTATCAAATCTGAATAAAATCTGTTTTGGATGGCTGCTGTATTCCGAAGTGGTTCAGAGGGTCTGATTTCATCCCATACTTGGTCTATCGAGGGGAGAGAAGGGAAGCCAAGTTTAATTATTAATCTATTGTACAATTGTAAACACAAAACACTTTTTTTTTCTCAATTTCAGATACAATTTTTGTTTAATTTTATACTACCGCTTCTGTATTATTTTTTAACATTTTCATATCATGTTATCATGTTATTTTTAAAATGATCAAATATCAAGTGATTCGATCACCTGGCTAGCAGCCTCAGCAGCGTTATTTATCGGTTGATAGCTCCAGCACTCAGAAATCTGTAAAACAAAGACATAAGCAGGCACTCATTCTCATTGTTACCTCGCAGAATGCTTATTACATTCAAATGTTTTTTTGATGATGTATTCTGAAAAGAAAGCAGGGGCAATTGCACTTGCAAGAGAAAAATTGAGGCTTTATTTAATAAATCAGCAGGAAGAAACATTACATGCACAAGATCACTTGCATCCTCTGTGCAGGTGACATTGATATAAGAATCACATAAATGCCTAAAGATTAGGTTGTTCTATTTCATCAAATTTTGTGAGTTTATAGGATGACATTAATACATGAAACTAGAATATATAGCCACCTTCCAGCAAGCAAACTAACAATGCCACAATCAGAACCACTAAAACACAAGCCATGCTAAAACAAAACAAAAACTGCCCTCATAATATACAAACCAGGGCTAAATTTCAACAGTTACTCTACTTCAGAGTTGGGGGGGGGGGGGGGGGGGGGGGGTGCATGCGACAGCAATTCAGGTATATCTATACCAGTAGCCAATAGCATCATCTCTTCCAAATCCGCTATTCTTCTGAAAGGATCCGATAAAGTCATATTTTACCGACTTCCACCAGCATTCTTTCTCCCAAAAAATTGGAATACTATTTAAGGTAATATGCAGTCGCGACCATAGTTATCGAACAGCCTCAATTCATGCGGATATGATCATAATAGTTGTATCTAACAGGAGGATTGTCCCCCAAAAAGGTAATGACTTCATTTCCCAGTTCAATAAACCACCAAAGTTCAGCATAGCACCAAAAATTTAGAAGTCAGCTCAGCTTGCCTCAATTTGTAGTCTGGTTCAAATGACTTCCATTCTCTTCAGAAGTAGTGAGATTCAGCATAGGCAATGGAACTTGATTAAATCCATTAGACTTGACTGATCCAGGGGAGGTGTCTCTTGAGATTGTGATCCTTTCTTGTTCGAAAGTTTTTAAAGTTAGCTCTTCAGGAGCACCTTGTTTTTGTAGCATTTCCATATTACGCAAAGATGGGACGTCTCCCTTACAGTACCTACGCCACATGTTTCGATAAGTTGCCTCCAAACCAGTGATAAAGTTCTTTCCATCACAGACAGGTGATTTAGACATGAGGTCTCGAAGACTTGTTCTCAGGTTCTGGAGTGCAGTGACATCTGAGGCCAGTTGTAGTGCCAACTGGACATATTCATCTTCATTTTTGGCTATCAGATGTCGTAACCCTACATTGCAAGTACCCAGAATGCTACATCATTTAGCCAGTGGTATGAAAATCACAAAAGAATAAAATAAAAACCTCCTCAACAAACATTAAGAGACAAGTCCCGAGTGGGATGTTTAAATCATTTGAATGCTAGGTACATTAAAGTGAAAAACCAACAGGAAAAATAACGAAAAGGCCAAAGGACATTAAGAGAAGCCAGACAAAATCCAAGTAAACTGATAACAGATATTAACATGAAAAAGTGAAGCTCCTTACCAACTTTGCTGAGAAGACTAACACCAACATTGTGAGCATGTACCGAACCAGCCATGGTAACACATGGCACTCCCATGTATAGAGACTCACAAGTTGTCGTTGTTCCAGCATATGGAAAAGTGTCCAAACTACGTAAGATATGTAACAAAAATTAGAAAGTCTAAAAAGGATGTAACTAGAAACCACTTACCAACAGAAAATTGAACTTATTTCCTAGGTAAAACACTAGGTAAACTCAACCAAAAGGACAAGTCATACATAACCTTGGTAAACACTGGCTAGTGACTTGTTAAAATTGATGGGTCACACATCTAGAGTCCATACAATACTCAAACTTTTAAGATAAAAACGAGAAGCATCCAAGTCTTAGTATATGCAGAGCTATCACTCAAAGGCCAAGACCTAAAACCAGTTTTCCTCGGAACCACTAATTGTTAACATCTTACCAGTACCAACTGTAATGGCCTGCAAACTCCAGATTTTAACCAACCCCATATCTTCAGTTCCCTAATGCCCCATGTGCTAATCAGCATCGGCCAATTTTTATTGTACAGGGCTATTTCGAATGTACCATACAAAATTGAGTGTTTTGCTTGCTATAATATCATGCTTCCCAACAGAAATAGTGGTACCACAACAGGGAAAGGGAGACAAGGATAGGAAAAAAAAAAGGAAAACTTAGCATTACCAATAACACAAAGAATGCAATTCGATTTTACCTGATGTCCATCAGAGAATAAGCTTGCATATGGTCATGATTAAGAAGAATTAGAGGGAGAAGATCAACACGGAGTGATTCTAAACCCAGCTGCTCTAGTGTCGTAAGAAATTTCTGCCTAACACTGTCACAACAAAATGGCTTGCATTTTACCACTAGACGGGAGTTTGGAACAGCACATAATATCCTTGCCCAAACTTGCAATACCTTGGGTGTTATCTGATAAAGGTTCCAATAATAGGTTAAAAACGAATGCTATAACTAATAAGAAACACATGATTTAACTTCTACAGTTACCAAACAGTACCTTTGCCAGATTATTAAAGCTACCAAATGTAATGAACCCATTGGAAAGAGCAGGAGTTGGTGAAACAGGTCCAGCCTCTGGGGAAGGAGTATAACAAAGGAAGCATTCTGGTAGTCGAACTAACTCTTCAACATGCCTGCCATTGGGTAGCATTATTGTCCAAGTAGAACCATTTTGCATATCTCATTTAACACAATAGCTCTAATTGAAAATGTGATCAGGTAAAGTAAAAACAGAACCTACTTCTGCTTTGTATCAGGAGGATCTGCAAATGAATCAGTGATTCGGTAATCAATGGTGGGCAAACCAGTAGTATTGGGATAACCAATCCAAGTTACCTACAGTAAAAAACATGACAGAAATCAGAGAGATCTAGAAAATGCCTAGTCTACCAAATCAAGCTTACCAAAAGTGCAAAATCACCCTGCATAAATCAGACACACCAGAAATCAACTCAAGTTCCACTCAAAAAGATTTCTTCCAAACGAAAATTCTTTTAGTACCGTTGATGACAGAAGAACTTCAACAGGAAATAGTTAAAACAAAACTGAAAATATGGTACCTTAAGCATACCTGAACAGGAGCTGGTCGACATGCCATTGTTCCCAATTTGTTGTTGGCTGTATGACCAGTAAGCTCTACTAAGATGTCAATTTTATCATCTCTAACCATGCTTGCAACCTTCTTTTCATCAATACCATATATATCTCTCCATACCCCACCCTTTTTCATGACTTTTTCCCTAAATCTATTAGTCTTTGCATCAGCCTGGAAAATCATAAGAATGTGAGCTCAGAAAGAGACACATAGTCCGCCATAAAAACAAAGAGGATACTACCTTAACTAAGTTGTTCTGTAATAGCAATAGAATATCAAGAGTCAATAGTTCCAGATTTTTTAAGCGACTTATACACAGATTACACCTTTTTTGGGACAGGTAACTGGATATTGAATACATCACAATTATTTTTTGAACAAATTCTTCACATAATAAATTATTGTTCAGGACAACATAATGACAAGAACAGAACTGCATAGAGGATCACATTTTTTGGAAGACAATCAAAAAGTTAGTCAGGAAAATAATTCTAATGAAGTTAAGGGCTTTGCACAGGCAAATTGACATTGGGTGTAATCGTGGAGATTACTTTCAATGAATGGTGAGAACAGAGATAAATTAAGGGAGTAACAATAATCCTAATGCATCCACGATGCCATAGATGGTATTGAAATATCATTTAAATTCGTCTGAGCTTTAAAGGGGAAGATAAAGCAAAGCTGGCCATATTCAACTAAACATGCAAACAAATACTCCCATATCCGTAGGATTACAGATGATGGGTGCTGAAGAAATCACTAAGCAATTGACATAAATATATCTGTAGTTTTAGTACCTTCACTACTGCTGAATAAACAACCACCTGGTAGTTCCCATAGTCATGATAAATAAGAGGTGCTTCAATGAAATAAGACACAGAATGAGTAAAATAATCTGGTGAAATATATCCAATCACAAGAGGTCGTTCTGGATCTTTTGGGTTGTCCCATGAATTGCATTGTGGATATAACCTCATAAATCGCCTTCCCCAGTCCCTGTTTTTGAGAAATCAAATTATGAAAGCTAAGTTTAAGATTAGTCAAAGATAATCTAAATTTTACCCAGTTTTAAGAAGATGCTAATACTTGTATGCATATATAAATTGTCAAATATTCAGCCAAGAAAGTATAAATTGTCAAACAGGCCATAGAATCAAAACACAGGTTTGAGAAGGAAAGTAAGATTATCCAAATCTTTTCTTTTGGCATCTGTTTAGAGCGTACATAGCAGGGTATTGTAGATATCATCACTACACTTAAGATCAAATTCTCAATGTAGCTATTGCTTTCATCATCCACTTCTTTCTAAAATTTCGGATCTGTTTAGACCTTTCACGATACATTTTACTAGTCAGGACTTGTATGATGCACAGGAAACAACTGTGTCAGACAAAAGGCTTCAACAGTATAGTTCACATCACAAAGCAAAAGTGCATTTCTGAAACAAACAATTATGACAAAGAAGCCATTGCTCAAAGCAGGATTATGGCATGGCTGGTAGAATATGGTTCAATATTTAACAGTTTTGCACTACAAATTGGCTCATACCTATATAAAATCCATGACTAAATAAGAAATAAACTAACTAAAAATAATAATCCAATAATAGCAAGAAGAATATTTGTAGTGATGCAGCCAATACAAAGACATGAAATGAGTTCATATGATCATTCTTAGATGATCCCACAAAGGCCACAAATTATTTGCAATGACACCAAATATTAAAATGATGCTAATAGAAAATTGACATTAAATGCAAGTTAGGTGATATAAATTCAATCAAACCTGTGAGCCTCAAAAAGTTTATCATCATCTCCTTCATTTATGTAGTTCATTGCCAATAGACGATTCTGCAAAAAATGTGAAATATGATACAAACAAAAGGAATCAATCAGAACACAAGGAGAGCCAGAACACCAGTATGGAACCAGCATAGGCATCCAGTTGCTAACATAAACCATCTTCTATCATGCACCAACAGCAAAAATATCTAAGATGCACTAAAAAGTGTCATCTATGAACAATAAATCAGAAATATTATTTCCATTTTCAAAGCATGGATGCTAAAACCTTCTTTTTTCCGGTTTTATGTCCAATTTAATCAGGGATATAGAGACAGTCAACTAGTCACAAAAGAACCAAAGATACTCCAGGGTAACTAAACCTGCAAAGTATCACACCAAATAACATGTATGGGGTGGAGAAAAAGATTTTGAGGTGAATAGACATTTAGTGACAGAACTTATTTCTCTAGTTCATTTTCATTTTAATTGAACAAATTTAGTCTCCCAGCAAGCAATTACAAGTTAAACTACACAAGATTCATGTAATGATACCTGCCCAGCATTACGAGAATCGGGATCTATCTTAAGGCATTGCTCATAAGCTGTAATTGCCATGGATATATTGCCAGCATCTCTGTAAAGAACCCCTGAACAAAAAGGACAGGAAAATAAATTAAAAAATTATACCAAAAAATGAAATTGTTTCCCAAAATATTTGCTGTAAGATCGTGTATCTGTAAAAGTAAGGAACCGATGGCATGTACAAGGTGCCCAGGCAACAATTATAGATTTTGAAACAACATAAGAAGCAAGAGAAAAACCTAAGTTATTATATGCTTCAGCATATGTGGGATTGGCAATGATAGCTTTCTCGATCATGCTAGCAGCAGCATCCATTTTACCCTGCCAATAGTAAGCACATAGTCAATCACTGTTTGAGACAAAGTCAAATCTAATAGTTAGACCTTAATTCCACTTCAAACCTGAACTGTGTAGACAACACCTAGGTTGTTCAATGACTGAGAGAAGTTTGGTTTGATTGACAAAGCCAACTGCAAGAAGAAATTATAACAAATAATGAAGATCAAGGAAGGCAGGAGAGAATGAAGGCTTAAAATGTTACACAAGTGTCAAAAATTACCTGATAACACTCTACAGCTTTATCAAGGTTGTCTCTATCTTTGTATATTACTCCTAAATTGTTGCATGCCTCGGCACAATGGGGGTTCAAGTGGAAAGCAAGTTCATAGAACACAATTGCCTGCACAAAAGTTGATGGCTAGATTGTTATCTGATGCAAGCATTGCAGAAACTACCTATAAAGTATGTATATAAAAAAATTTTACCATCAATTACAAACACAGAATTTCAGTTCCCCAAAGAGAAATACACTTCCAAGGAAATACATCTTAAGTAATTACTTACCATATCAAACTTCAGCATTTCACCATAAGCAACCCCAAGATTATACATAGCATCTGCATAGTGCCAATTATAATACAAAGCCTTCTTATAATATGCCACACCTTGGTTAATGTCTCCCTCCAACTTAACCTGAACAGACAGATCACTGAAAGCAAAATCAGGGATAGATAAACCAAGAAGTTACTTATTAGAAAGAAAGCACAAAGTGACTTCCACAAACAAGTCAACAAGAGTTGCCCATGATGCAAGAAAGCATTTTCATCTAATGCAACTGCTGATGTTAGTTAAAGAATTAAGCAAATAAAATAAAAGATTCTGCAAACAATTATGTAAGCCAAAACCAATTGTATTGTGTCACAAGCAAATAGTACATTAAGATAATTGTGTTTGTTGATCGTAGATGCAGATGCCAATCAGTAGAAGGGCTCTATTGAAATATTTTGACATATAGTCCCTCTATTTTTCTGTTACAAGTTGTCTCCATGTATAGGGCCACCGTTTAAATACTTCTAGTTCTCAGAATATCCAATAAGAAAGAAAAGACTAAAGATAGTCTAATTGGCATCTAGTCAAGGCTAAGACCACTTATTTCACATCAACAGAAAAAAGATTGGCATCTGAAAGAGCAAGTTTGAAACAACAGAAACACAACATATAACAGAGCATCTCCATTCTAAGCTCTAAGAAGTATGATGTACATCTACATGTATTTGATGCCTTGCTAGTCACAAAGCTAAAAACATGGTTTTACATTCTATCACAAGCAGCTATTCTACCACAAGCTATAATCCCCAGACATAAAAAGCTTCTGGCTAGACACCTGCACCACGTGTCGACAGCAACCTATAAAAATCTAGACTACAGACACTATATTATCAAACTAAATCTTATCATGTTAAAAACAGGCATTCAGCAACCACAAAATGTCCATCTTGCTTTTATCCAAACCATAGATGATGATAAAATTAGCAAAAACAATAATATTATACAACTTTCTTCTAGAAAATGCAATGGCCTCCTACAGAATTTATCTAGCCTTTTCATAGAAAAGAGCTAAATTCTTTCTATAAATGTATGTACAAGTGTAGGACACAGGTGTGCACAACCACAGAGTCCTCGAGTGTTGAACAGGCCAATTTTCAACAAAATAGTATCCTGCAAACTATGTGGTAAAGGTCATGAAAAAATGTCAGAAGCAAAAGTAGGAAAGGAAATGAAAAAACTCAATGGATGATAACAAAGGGGAGAAAGCACCTTTGTTCCCAAATCTGTTAAGGCAATCGCCATATTATTTTTGGCAATCTCAAAGTTAGGGGACACAGCTAGGCACCTGGTAATAAAATAGCGAAGCAAAAAGAGCATCAGTAGAGATGGAGACACCACTCAAATACATCAACTACATGTGAGGATAGCAGACAGCAAGGTTAAATAACTAACTGCGTACTACCTTTCATAACAGGCAATGGCAGATTCCAAGTCACCACGGTTTTTATAAATGACACCCATGTTGCAATATGCTTCAGCATACATAGGTCTCTCTAGTGCAGCCTTCTCATAGCAACTAAGGGCTGTGTCATATTGCATCATCTCAGAATAGACAACACCAAGGTTATAGTATGCAGGCTGTATAAATGAGGTACAAGGATATAAATATATATACTCAATGTAAAAAGGAAGACTACATAACAGCACAAGTTAGAAAATGGGAATTTAAAAGGCCAAGACTGCATGTACAGAATTTTAATTACAACAACGTTTAACAATGGAGGAAGGAAAGAGAACAGATTACAGCATAGTGCGGATCTATTTTTAGAGCTTCATAGTACTTCTGAATTCCCTCCTGTGTATTGCCAGCAAGCTTTAAGCTAGTTCCCAGATCAGTTAGAACAATGGCTAGGCATTCTGCAGCCGGTTTGTATGAAGATTCTGCTCGTAGAGCTTTTTGATAAGACTGCACAAGTAAACAGGTATAGAGTCAAATTATAGAAACTCACAAATGAACCACTAATCAATGAGCCAAACACAATTACCAGTTTAAAACCTCATAAGCATACCTCAGCAGCATCTACCAGACGACCTTCATCTTTGTACAGTATACCACAGTGAGTTAGAGCACAAGCATTCTGAGGATCCAACTTGATGGCTTCAGCAAAGCTCTCAAAAGCAGGCCTTCCCATGTTCTGCATCTGCAGGCATATCCCTTTTCCAATGTGGGCTTCAACACACCTACTATCTTTCTCCAAGACACTGTCATATAGGGCAAGCGCATCAGCAAACTTGTTCCTGGACCGAAGGATGTTAGCATAGGAAAGAGCATCTTTCTCTGCAAATGCCTTTTGTGGTGGAGTCACATCAGCTGTTGAAATACTTGGACCAGAAGAAGACTGTGGTTCCTTTAAGAAACCATTTTCTGTAATCATGTTTCTCTCTCTCCCATTTACATCTTTCTCAGTCCAAGCCATCTAGGTAGAACTATATTCTCACGTTTCTGTACAAATATAATCAAAGATAGCAAAAATTATTAATCTTCAAAAGGTGACATCTTTTAGTTTCAAACTTCAAACCAGTAATATAATACTTCTCCTTTCATTGGATATAGTATTATAATGCTTACTCTGAAGTCTGAAGCTGATCAAACAAGTGTAACAAGAACAAGTTTTGTACAAGCAAGGTTTATAATAATTTCAGACACGATTAAACAATTAATTATAAACAAATTTCCAAAAATTACAAGTGACAAGTCAGAGTCTCCTACATTGATTACTTTAACCCAAAATCTATTTTTAAGGTTTCAAACACATTTGAATGCTTTTCTCAGCACATGATATCGTAAATCAATTCAATAATGAATAACAAATATTCTAAAATTTTGATCCAGCAATTGGTTGCATACTTGCATGTGAACTATACACCAGCAACATAAGTAATTTAACCAATTTGGCTGAAAATATAAACCTTTTTCAGGTTCAACCAGAAATAATAGCACTTACTTCACTACATGAACAATTTGATCAGACAATTGACAAAAATTGGAAATGAAAAGTAAGGTTTTGAAATTTACTTAGCAATGAGCCAAACCAAACTAAATCTCTACCAAGAACTTTTCCAGCTCAACAAAACAATACCCATTAAAGAAAAATTGACTTTGCATCATTTTAATCACTTCAAGAACATAAATTAAAACCCTAGATAAAGCAAAATGATCCAAGTAGCCACTCCATTTTAGCAAACTGATCAAAGCGCATAAAACCTTAAAGCCCTAATAAATAATCAAAATAAAAATTCCACTTTAAAACCTAAAAAAGCTTGAACCTTTAATCAACCAAAAAAAAAAAAAGATTTTAGGGTTTTTCTGATTAAAAAATGAACTTTTTAACCCAACAAGCAAAACCAAAACAAAACAAAAAGATTAGGGATTTAGCACTTACTTCTGAAGCAACCAAACTTTGCCCCAAACTAACACCGCATAGCTAATGTCAAAAATTACTCAAAATGAAAAAGGAGAGATGGGTGTAGGATAAGAGAAAAAAGTGGGTGTAGCTTAAGAATAAGACTGAGTTAGTCGAGTTTAAAGAGCAGAGAAAACAAAGTTCTAGATTAAGAAAATAGGGTTTTTTCTTGGTGCAATGAAAAAAATAAAAATGGGAACTTTAAAGGGAGGGCACCCTCTCGTTTCTCAGCCAGAGAAGTGCGGAGGTGGTGTATGGGTTAAGGGTGTTCGACGTTTCCCAAACTGAGAGAGAGAAGAGAGAGCCCTGTGGTTCTGTCTGTTCGTTAATTACAACATTTTTTGGGCATAATAGGGACAGGGGACTTTGTTTCTTAGCCCTTGCTTTTCCTTTGTATTTGCATCTTCTACCACTATACTTCATAATGGCTCATGGCTGCTGCTTTATTCGCCTTGGTGGTTTCCAAATTTTATGGGTCACTGTCGGTTTGGGACGTTAGGAAAAAAAAGAGTTTTAACATAAACATAGTATAACTGTAAGATTTTTAACTTTTTAATTAAAATTAAAAAATATATTCGAAAATAATGAAAATAATCTAATAATTCAAAATATTTATATTTGATATATTATCAATATATAAATTTTATATATTATTAATAAATTAAATAATAACACTTTGTTAATAATAAATTTTTAAAAAAATAATAATTTTTTATATATTTATTCATTAATAAAATAATATTATTTAATTTATTAATAACATATAAAATTCATATATTGTCGTCATTAAATATAAACTCGAAATCAAATTACATATTTATTTGAGAAAAAAAGTACTTTAAGCTTATATTTAAATTAAAACCTTATAAACTTTCTCATAAAAACCTTAATTGAATCAATTGTTTATACAATCATTAAATTATGTTGACCTAATAAAATGTGTAAAGGTCATACATAAATAAATATTATTAAATTATTTAAACTTGTACATGTCTTATATTAAAACAGATTTATCATCTCACTTTATTAAACTTTAAAAAGAGGAATTAATGTGCAATAAAAGAAGAGTTTTTCTGATACTGCCAAGGCTGCTAATACTTCATTTTTTGGCAAAGGGAGAGCACTTTATACATGTTGGTTTCTTGTTTGTTTTCTTGAAAGTGATATGGTGAGATCAAGTTGGAAAATAATGAGCTCTTAGATTTGATGGCTACCCAATTTCAGGCTTTAATAATGTCAACGTTTTTAACATGCTTGCATCACTTTGTCTAAAAGAGAGAAAACCACCATTTTTCAAACTTTTGTTCTACTTAGTTGTTTAATAAGAAAATTAAAATTTATTTAATATTTTTTTATAAAAAAAGTAGTAATTTAAAATAAAAAATAATTATTACTGAATTTCATACATGTTTTTAAATTAAATTATAATATTTATTAGGAAAATATTATATATATTTATCAAATATACAAATTTTACGCATTCATGCAAAATTTTTTATCTTATAAGTTTTCAAAATTATATTATACTTTATTGGTTTTTTTTATTTATGATGTTTCAAAATTATGTCTTCTTTTTTAAATATTTTAAACTTTTTTATTTTTAATTTTTTTTTTTACTTTTCAATATTAAAAGCCATGAAACTTTAATTTTATAAAAAAAATTTAATTTAATATTGAATACATTAAGATTAAAAAAATATTCTTAAAACTCCATAAATATTAATATCATCCAAATAATTTGAGACAAAAGATGTAATCTATAAATAATTTTAGTAATTTTTTACTTAAATCTTTAAAATAAAAGTAGATACGCTAGTGCATCATTTGAATACAAAATTTAATGCATTGTGATGTTGATTGGCATCTTCAGCTCCGTTTATTTTGGAAAAAAAAAATCAAAAAATAATTTTTATATTTTTAGATGTTTGTTTGATAAAAAACTAATTAATCAATGAAAAATGATTTACTGGTTAATGAAAAATTAGATAATTTTTAAAAAAATAATCTTACGGATTTAAATATATATATATATTTTTTTCAAAAAAAATTATCTATAAGTAGAATTATTTATCAATACTTTTGATAATAATTTTACTTATAAATAATATTATATTATAATTTATTAATAAATAATATATTAATACATATTATTATAAATAATTATTCAAATTAATAAATAAAATATTATATCAATAAATAATATTATAATATATTAATAAATAATATACTATTAATATAATATATTAATAAATAACATAATAATAAATATTGTTAATGTAATTAATAAATATTATAATAATATATTAATAAATAATATTATAAATATTAATAAATAATATAATGAATAATAATTAGTTTTATTTTAAGTATTTTTTATATTAACATAATATTATAATATTAAATATTATTATTATATAATAATTAATTTTAATATTAATAATTTTAGTATGTTTTAATAATATATAATTGTTAATATTTTAATAGTTATATTAATATTATTTTTTAAAAAATTTTCAAAAAACAATCAAACAATGAAAAATATTTTTTATTAGCTCATCCAAATAACAAAAAAAATTTTACAATTCAAAAAATATAAATATTTTTTAAATTTTATTTTTTGTGAAACAAATGAAGCCTTTTTAGTAAAAAATTCTCTCATGTTCACTCATAGATACAAAGATAGCTGAACCATCGAGATGTGGTCCCAAGCCCGACGACCAATATCGCTCCAAATATTAGTCGTGTTCCAAATTTGCATGCATTTTAGATAAACATTTGTTATATTTTTTAAATTAGTTTATGATTCATGCAATGCATGAATTATTTTATTTATTTAAATATATGTTTATATTATAAAATTTATGTTTTTCTTACAATTATATTTAAATTTAAAATTTTATGATAAATATAAATATATATATATTCAATTAACATGTCATAAAAAAATTAAACTTTACTATTATTATCTTGATCAAAATATTAAAAATAAATGTGAAAAATATAAGATATTAGATATAGATCAAAAAGTAAAAAGAATTGAATATAAATATAATATTAGTTTTTTAGGATAACATAAATATTGAATGATCAATTAAATAATAAAATAAGTGTTGACATATCTTTATTCAATTATGATTTTGATCAAATACTAAAAAAAAATCAACGAAGAAATGTGCAACAAATAAAAAATAATTGAATAAAAATAATGTCATAAGAAGAAATCATCTAAATAAAATAAATAATAAAATTACAAAAATAATATAAATCTTAAAGGAAACTTGAATACTAAAAAAAAATGATGTAGCACATATTATTAATTATTAATAGACTTTAAAGTGATATGTGTTTTTTGAATTTAAAAATAAATTAATAATTAAGTATTTGAAAATAAAGGAAATATATAGAAGAAATATATGTGATTTAAATTTAGGGAGAGTATTTTTGTTTTAATTATTTCTTTTTGCATATTTATAGTAAAAAAATCAATAATTTAATTTGTTTTTAAATTTATCAATATTTTAATTAAAAATTAATTACTTGGTTAATGAATGTTTTGTCATATATTATTATCTTTTTATCTATGAAATTTCAGTCTTACCCCACACCAAAGTTTAAATTCACCATCTATATAAAAAATAAATTTTCATCTATTTTAGTCTTAATTATTTTCTAAAGGAATTTTATATATCATAGGACATATGAAAACATTCAAAAAATTTTATTGTAATGCAAATAAAAAATAACCATAAGTATTATAAGTTATCGTTGACCTATAATCTTATTTAACTTATTAAAAAAGGTATTTTTTTTATAACACTTAACTTAATTTATATACTAAAAAATAATTTAAAGTGAAAGTTGGTTATACATTTAATATACATGACGAAATTATAATAACACACATATTTCATGCATGCATTTAGTTTTATTGATTATTATATAAAAATCAATTAATTTAAAATAAAAAATATTGAAAACTTATATTAAAAATATAATAAAAAATGCAATATTTAAATTTATCCATGCTTTACATAACATGTAATAGTATTAAATAAATAAATAAATAAAATCTAAAACTTCAAAATTGTTTTACAAGGTGCTTATATAGTTTAAATGCAATATAAAGAATATGTAGATGTTTTATATAAAAAATAACCGAGTTAATTTTAAATCAGATTTGGTTTTTATTGGAATAGTTTCATTTAAATGAAGATAAAGATTATAAATTATTTAACATAAAAATTTTGGATAAATTTGATTCTTTTAAGATTTGAAATATCTTATAAATTTAAATAATAAGGTTATTTAATAGTTAACTACAAGCAAATAACTATATCATGTGTCAATAATATAGATTATCCTTATAAGATTACACGTAAGTAAAACTTATCATGTACATATGTATGCTTTAATATAATATATGATATGATATATGATTATTTTAATAATTTAATCATTAAAATAATTTTATTTTAAAAGTAATTTTATCACTAATGATTTAGGATTATTTTATTTGATTAAAAATTATTAATTTTTAGTAATTAAAGATTATTATATTTAATATTACTAAATATCAAATATTATTTGCAAGAAAAAATCAAATATTATTTTGTTTGAAAAAAATCAAAATAACAATGTGCATTATAAGAGTTAAATAAATTAATGATTTTAATTTTATTTAAAGATAATAATTTGTAAAGTATTAGTCATTTTTTGTTTACTTCATAGTAAAATATAATTAAATTATTGTTAAAAATATATATTTATTAATAGGTGTACTAGTTTTTATAGTATAAATTATGTAAAAAATATATGAATTAAAAAAATCTATGAAAATAAAAAATTATATTATATATAATTTAAAAAAGCATACAAATTATTTTTGAACTTGTTATATGAGTATTAGTGTAAAAATATAAAAATTTATAATATAAAAAATCTACAATTAAAGTTGAAAATAAATAAAATTTTAATTCACACATTAAATAAGTAATATTGACTATTATTAATTTTAAATATTATTTTTCCTCAACAATAAAAGTTTTTCACTCATTTATATGAGAATAAAATCACCTTTCATAAAATAGTGATTTAATCAATCTCAATGATCCACAATTACCATAAAATAAATAGAAGTGATAATGGTTCGGATTTGATTTAGTTTGATTTTTTTCTGATAATATTATAAAATTTTAAAATCTGATCTGAATCCAAACTGAAAATTTTTTGAAGCCTATTCGATCTGAATCAAATTATACTGATTCAATTCAATTCATAAATTTTTAAAATTTAAAATTTTATATTATTTTAATAATTTTTAACTTATTTAAATAGGTTTATATATAATAATTATTTTTATTTTATAAAATTTTTAAAAATATATATAACAATTAATAAAAATATATAATTTAGTTAGATTTGAACAATTTTTTACTTCTTAATATAAAAATCGATTTAAATTTAATATATATATTTAATATCTGATAATGATCAAAAAATTAAAAAACTTAACCGAACTTAATACTAAAATTTTAAATTAAATTTTTTATTTTTTTCTCACCTCTCTAAAATTGAGAACAATAAATAATCATTATAATTATCATATATATAAATCATCATTATTTTTTTGAATAATCACCTTATGTTAAACACCAATTTACCAACGTAGAACATGACACCCACTTGTCAATTCGATATTTCAATGCATGATTAATTGGTTTTCTTCTTTTACAGACAAAGGCCATTGAATCTGTCGTTTCTTTATTCATGCCCCTAAAGTGGAACATCATGCTGCAATTTTAACATTTTACTAAACAAATTCCAAAGGCTTATGCCTTATTTTTACAACCCTGTAGTACTTTTGCTTTCGTTATAGCCAGTGTCAATTTCTTTGTCAGCAAATGCTACTAATTAAGCATGTTGATTTGTTGATAAATGACGATTTTTTTTTTTTTTTACAAAAGAGATTGCGGTCATGTGAGTTAAATTTCAGATTTATTTTACAAAACTACAAACAATAAATAGTTATTTATTCATGAAAACAATATAAAACTTGATCACTTATATCCTTATTATGCTATGAAGTACTTTATTATTCGCTTCCACTGTTTTTTTGCTCACTGCTCCTATGATTTTCCAAAAAAGGGGTTGGGCTATAGTTCAAGGGCAATCCAGCAGCAGCCCACAGTAAACCAGCTTCAAATTGCAAAAAAATCATGCAAAATAAGGTGGATTTTACTGCTAGGTTCTGACCTGTTAACTTATTCAGGTTCGGTCCAAAACTTTTGAGGGATTAACAGTAAACTTAATTTCGATGAGATTAAAAATAATAATTATTATTATTATAAATATAATTAAAAAATTTTAATAAAAATTTTATGTTAAATAAATTTTATTTAAATTAAATTAATAATGTAATAAATTCAATCATAATACATAGAAAATATGATAAAATTTAAATATAAACTAAATAACGTAGGCGACTGGCGAGCGAGTAACCCTCTGCAACTGTTCCTAGTGGGAAAGTGGGGGACCGGTACTACTCACTAGGAGAAATGGGGGATTTTAAATATTGCAATGCAACAACCAACAGTCATTAAATCTTGACTTGCAAAACCTTAATTTAACGGCCAGAACAGTCCAACAACCGTTTAACTTGGGGTCTCTAAAGATTATGAAATTAACCATGTCGGCAGCTACATATCTTTGCTAAAATACTGCTCTATGTACATTGCAACATTTTATTTTTTCTCATGGACTAAAAGACAAAAAAAAATTGGGTACTTGACGGTCTTTAGAGCTCTTGGTTTAGAAAAACTTAGGCCTCCTAAAATCATGCCCTCTAAGGGGAACTCATGAGCCATGAAAGCGAACCTGGTGGCTATTAATCCCTGATTCGGTCAATGCCAAATCGATCAATCAATGAACCATGGCTGGTTGGAGAAAATATGAAAGGGTCTGTTCTTGGAGAGATTTCGGGGCTTGAAAATGGTTAGCAACATCTCAAGGAAAAACTTTTTGCCAAGAAAGAACTTTTTGCCAAGAAAATGGGACGCGGCTGCACTTGATTTGCTTACAATTTCAAGTCTTTAGTGTTTTCTAAGCACAAAAATTCACTTATTTCAAAGACTCTACAGAACCAATACGAGAAGAAAGTGATGGTCGCATGCTCGGTCCAACAATAACAGCTAACCGGAAGATGAGCTGCAACTTTGCTATTGGCTTGAGGAAATGACACAGAAAACTAAAACCCTGAAAAGCTGAAACTGTGTTTCAACTTTTGACATCATGAAGTACTAAAAAAAATAAAAAAACAAGTGGATACGGAAAGAAGAATACTAGGCTGACGGTAATGATGCTGTACGAGAGTTTAAAAAGTTGGAAAAAGACACAAACAATTCAAGCTTCATTGACTTGACAATTTTTTCCATAACCCTAACCACTCTTATTCACTTGAAACCTAACTCCTTTTTGGTTGGCAACCAAAGTGTTGATGTATCTATCCAATTTGGTTATTGATTCACAAAGATATGAAGCATTGTCCCTCATTATTTTCCCTGTGAATTCATCTGCTAAAAACCTATAAAAGGCCATTCCATTAATGGTAAGATCTTCGAAGGTCTTCATGTGGAACAAGGCTGACCCCGGGTTCATGGCCACAGTAGGAATGGACAGGAATAAAATTGTAATAGTTGGCATTCGTTTTCCAACTACAGCTTTGATGGAACTATGTAGCCATAAAGAGAGTGTGAATGCCATTTCATGGGCTCCATTAATTGGAAAGCAGCTGTGTTCTGGTGGGGATGATTCAAGGGCTCTAATATGGGAGGTGGTGGGCTCAAATTTTCGATCAGAAAATGGAGGAGACATGGAACCGTAGATGTGGTATGGATCAGCGGCTGAGATCAATCATACTCGGCAGTGGTCTCCAGTTGAGTTGGACTGGATTGCTATTGCTTTTCTGACTAAATTGCAATTCTAAAAGGTTTAGAGAAATTCTAACTTAGGCTTACCATATATATGTAACTTGAATCATTATGATTTAAGATCCCAGCTAGTAAATTTTTTTTTATTAATCATGGTTTTTCTACCACAAAAAAAAAGAAAAAGAAAAAGAAAGAGCCAAATGCAAAGGAGTGTAGATTGAGTTTATAAATATTTTTATTAAAGAAATAAAATTTCAATTTGGTGAACTTTATTTTCAATTTTATATTATTATGGAAAAAAAGGAAGATTGGGATGTAAATATATAAAACTGCATGGAGGGATCAAATTTATTATTCTACTAAATTAAGATATCATATTTTTATTTTACTTTTTTATAATTTTATAATATTTTTAATACAAATTTTAACATAATGATAGATTTCATCTTAGTCTCCTAGCCATCCAATCATTAATCAAATCATATGAAAAAAAATTATTACCTACATAAAATTTTCAATGATGGATTTGATGTTTAAATCAATTAATTCATATAATTATTTTAAAAAATTGACATATAATAAATTTATAATTCAAATCTTAACATTTATATATTTTTATTTTTAAATAAAGACATCTTTTATATATATATATATATATATATATATATATAAAGCCTTCAATGGTGTGGTTGCATGAAGAAATTTGTTTTATTATTTTTCGTTAAATAAGTGAGTACTAATTTTTTTTTAAATAAAAGTTTCACAAACAAATTTGGATAATTATGACTTGTAATTAAGTGAATTATAAAATCGATTTATGTAGAAGATTATAAACAATTACTAATTAGTTTTTTTAAACGGTAAAAGATTTTTTTAGTTTCATTCAATAGATTATTTTTTTCTAATTGATTGAACTAGGTTTATTTACATCATATTTAATGAATTCATGAAAATTTATTTTTTCATAAAATTCGAAACTTAACTCAATTAACATATTAGTCACTCTAAGATATAAAATCTAATAAGTTTATAATTCAAGTTCTAGTACCTATAATCCATTTTCCTTATCCCAAGTTTCATCGCTATAGTCTTTTTTATAAAAAAAAAGTTAAAATAATAAAAAATTTATAAATTTTATTTAGATAAATCTCATATATTTTTATTATACTCAAATGAATTCTTAATATTTATTTTGCATCCACGTAAGCCCTTAACTTTTTTTTTAAACCTAAATAAGCCTTTAAAATTTAATTTATATTTAAATGAACTGTTATCATTTAAATTATAAATAAATCAGTTTTTAGTATAAATTAATCTTTTATTTGAAATAAAAATATATTTGGATATAAATCAAAAAATAAAAATTATTTGAGAATAATTAAAATAAAAAAATTTATCTAAATAAAATAGTAAAGTTCAAAGGCTCTATTAATTTTTTAATAAAAAATTTATTTTTTTATAGCCTATCAACTAATTGGAATTCAAAAAGGAGAAAAATAAACTTACTTTACCACTTGAATAACTTCAGTTGGCAATAAATAATTATTATTTTTATACCAAAAAAAAAAAAAAAACGACCCAAAAAAAAAAGGGCCACTGTGGCATTCAGATTTACGAGGTTTACTGGCGGTAAAATCCCCAAATAAAAAGAACCCTTTTTAATTTTTTATTTTTTTTTTATATTCTGTTTGCTTTCTCTTTAATCTTAACTTTGCTGAGTGGAATCTCGATCGACAGCGACTCCAACTTTCCCTTCTGCCAAAAATGGCGATGACAATTGAAGGTAATAATAATCTCTTATTTCTATATTATTTCTCTTTTTTTTTTCCTCTTCGATTCATCCTCGTTGTTTGCCCTGCCCATTCTTTTCAACTAACTGAAAATTTTAACGTTAAAAATTGGTCATTTTCTCAAACAATTTTGAAGGATGCTTTGAGTTTGAATATGATCTTGTAATTAAATAGGGTTATGAAATGAGCTTAAATTGTTGGGCCAAGATCTTCTTTCAAGGAGGGGTCTTGGTTTTTTTTGTGATCAATTGTTTGCAAATTTAATTTGTTTATTTGGCATTGTTTTGTGACTAATTTATTATTATTATTTTTGTTTCCTGGTGCATTTGCCGCTTGGGGTTTGTTGGATGAATCTTGTTAACTGCAGTGTAAGTTGTAATCTTTGTTTGCAATTCTTGGTTTTTATGAAGTTATAAGCGAAGTGGAATTTATTTATTATTTATTATTTTTGGAATATGCAGGCTTGCTGGGCTTGCTTTTATGTTTTCAGCTAGTATACTGTTGCAAATTCTGGTATGTTTTTCTATTCTGATTCAGCTGTAAGCCTATAGCCGGCGGTGGCACTGTATTCTTGTAAATATTATCTGAATAATGATTTATGTGTATTTTACAGTTTGGTATTTAGAATGCATGGCCATCAATACGCTGATGGGTTCTTGTTTTACTTTTTCCTTGTGACAGAAGCAGTGCTAGTGTTCAGATATGTAATTAGCAATATGTTTGAAGCTTTTTTAGGTCATGGTCTTTAAGTCTAAGCAATTCTAATTCACAGAACTTAAACATGCTTCAAACCATGTTATTATGCCATTCATATTGATCTGAGATGATATTCACTCATATCCTGTTAGTGTGCTTGATATCTTGAGAAGAGGAATTGTGATTCATGCTAAGAGACTTTGTCTGCTAAAATTTAGAAGTGGCAATGTCTTGAATTTGAGATTTTTGATTTCCTTTTAAGGTTAAACCGGAGAATTTTGGCAGAAAATATGGGCAAAAGAGCACAACTCTGTTGGATCAAGTTGTAATTGTCAAGTCTCGTGAATAAAGGAATGGTTGTTGGATTTGACCAATTTAGGTTAATTAAAGTCTATTAGGTTTAATTGCTTATGACTAAGGTTGTACAATGAGGTCAAGCACATTGAAGCTCATGGTCTTACACTTGCCTTGGTATACTTATTCTTATCTACTAAACTTATTTACTTGAACCATCATCTCTTGAAGGGAAGGTTGAGATGCTTTGGTTCTGAATGTCTTTAGTGATGGTATGAACCATTTGAGTGAAATCAAACTCCAGAATTTTTGGAGATGTAATATCAAGCTGTCCTTTTTTGTGCCAAAATGGATTTTATAGACCTAGTGGCTGTCTTCCAGTAGAAATTGCTTGTTATAACCTGATGAAAAATTTATTGTTGAAACAATCCTACGGGTCTTTATGGCTGCATATAGCAATTTAATTCCCAGAAGGATCTTTAGGTTCTGAATGTAATTAGTGCTAAAAGCTTAAATTTCTTCAAGATGAACTTGTCTATATTTAAGGTCATTTTGTTCCTTGGACTTGATGTCCTTAAGGGCATTGAAGTGACTAGTACTTTATTTAAGTGGCTCTCCTTACTACCTTCTCTTAATTGCTGTTATGGGGTTGATTTGCTTTCTGGTACCTCTACCAATTGGTCTCAGGTTGAAAAGGAAACAAACATTTTCAGGTAGTGGTTAGGGGATGTGGGTTTTCCCCCCCTGTTTCAAGGATTTGATATTAATCTGAAATTCTGATTTTTCCAAATAAAAGTGAATCTAGGATCAAGAAGTTGCTGGTTGCATTCATCCATCCATTGACTGATGCAACTGTTTGAAGAGCTTAAAGTACTTTTGCTTTCTTCTTAGGCTTGGATTGCAAACTAGTAAATTCACTCAAATTTTTAGTACATCAACTCCCAATAATCCATTGACTAATATTATAGTATTCTTTGTTAATTCTTGTGTCAGGCTTGTGCATTATACAATAACTGGTGGCCAATGCTTTCAGGTGAGACAGGCTATTACTAGTTGGTCATGCTAATTATGCATTGATTTGCATTTAAATTATTGATAATGTGAATCCACTATTATGAACAGCTCTCATGTATGTCCTGGTGCCAATGCCTTGTTTATTCTTTGGAGGTGGGTCGACTCAGTTTCTAATCAGCCGAGATGGTGGGGGGTGAGTACTTATAAATCAAAGTTTTTAAAAACTCTCTCTCTTAATTTTCCTGATGTATTTGAATAGCATAATGGTTTCTTGATTGAGGTCGCTGGTTTCATTGGGAATGTGATATGTGGACTCTTAATAAAATAGTTCCTGAATTTGCCACCTTGTTTTCTTTTTCACCTTTTCTGTTGAGCTTTCTTCCGGAAATTAGCAGGAAGTTCATTGTGTGAGAGACAGAGATAGAGAAATCCCCATGTATATCTTTTACTTTGTTTCTTGTGTAAAAATTTTATTTTCTTTTTGTTGATTTTGTTGCAGATGGATAGATGCTGCCAAATTTCTTACAGGGGCATCTGCGATGGGAAGCTTTGCAATTCCCATTATTCTTAGGCATGCTCACATGATTTCGACTGGTGCAATGTTCATTGAATTTACATCATTCGTCATATTTGTCTGCACCGTCTTGTGTTTTCACCGAGCTAGCCTTGAAGACGACTGGTAACAAATGCTCTTTGGAATTTCTAACGTAACTTACATACATCCTTCAGTGGGATCTCTGATAGTTGATTGCTTGTGCCATGTATGGTCCTTTGGCAAAGGAAAAGAAACAGAAAAGTTTCCATTTGTCAATCTGTCTTATCGTGTATCTTTGACAAAACAGTTGGTTTACCTTGTGCTTGACATGGTTCGCTGTTAGTATTAAAATTCCAAATCACAATTTTAGATGTCTCAACAACGTCAGGTGGGGGACAAGCTGATGAAATTGAAGTGATTAATTTGATTTTTTTTTTTTTTTGGTTATTTTGGTTTTAAAAGTTGGAATGGCAAGAGTGATGAATCAATTAGATGTGTGAATGGACATTGAAATTTTCCCATTCTGAACTCAAACTTTTGAGGCATAATTAAAATTTTTCTGACTTGCCATTGTCATTTTATTTCCACATTCTTTACTCAAACTCTTCAATTTCATGTCTTCAAATTCACTAAATTAATATGGAAGATCATTAGATGAGTCTACTCTGACAGAAAAAAAAAAAAAAAAACAAAAACAAAGGTAATAACGCGCGGCTGACCAAATAATAAATATGTTGTGGCTAGGGGTGTGCAGTCGGTTTAATTCGGTTTGAAAAAATCAATAATCGAATTAATCGATTTTATTTTATCAGTAACCGAACCGATCAACAAAATTTTAATTAATCGATTTAATCGAACCGATCAAAAATCGGTTTGATTCGGTTAATTCGATTAAATAACCGAATTTTTCATCATTTTTTCTCTTATTTTGAATAATTATTTAGCTACAAATTTAATATAATAAAACTCAAATTAACATATCATTCAAATTAAATCACTAAAGAATTTAATAATTTTTACAATATTTTACAATAAAAAAGACAAATAAATACTTATTTAAACTTATTTAATCAAAATAAATTAAATAATAAGTTTTAAAAAGTATTACTTTAACATATATCAAATAACCAACAAAGCCATCAATACATAATAATTGTCATTTCAACACATAAACAAGTTTTTAAAGATCAACAAGCCAACTTAAAAAAGCAAATCAAGCAAATATGCATCTCATAACTTTGGTGTAAAACATAAAAGACATTTTAAGTTGACAAATTGAGTTAACAACTCATACAAAATATAAAACAAGACAAGAACACTCAAAGTTGACAAATGGATATAAAAGTTCATAAAAAAACATAAAACAAGCTAATTAAAAGACATTCCAAGTTCTAACAGCATTCTTCATACATGAACCCCATAACTTTGATGCACATCTTTCATTTTTTCCTAAAATGTTAAAGAGATTAAAACCTTAATTAGTTGTCAATGAATACAATAAATATTTTTTAAATGTAAATATTCATAGAAATTAATAATGAAATTACCTCAAAAGGTCCATGCACCTTTGTTTTAATCAATTACTGGATCTAAGGCAATTTTTGACAAATCTAAAAATATATAAACAAAAAATAACAAAAGTAAGCTTTAAACAAATAAAAAAATAAAAAATAATAATCCTTAAAAAATAAATGATAGTATAAATAAAATATTACCTAAATCCATTTTGTCAAGCTGTATCAAATCATCTTCAGGTTGAAATGAATCAATATTAGAAGATCTACGTAACCAATCTTGAGCACAAATAAGGGCTTGCACAATTTTAGGAGTTAAAGAGCTCCTATATGCATCAAGCACACGACCACCAGTGCTAAAAGCAGATTCGAAAGCAACTGTGGATATAGGAATTGCTAACACATCACGAGCTAGATGGGAAAGGATAGGAAACCTATGGCTATTAAGTTTCCACCAAATTAAAACATCAAAGTCATCACTATCATCATCATCAGGCTCCTCACTCAAATATTTAGTCAATTCTGATTTATGTTCATCTTTGCCATGTTCAATCCTATACCTCTTGTACTTGGACTTAAAGCTTTCCTTTTTTTTTGTCGTTCCATTTCCACTTTCATCATCGGTGGGCTGTGACATTTGGCTCACTTGACTACTTTCACCAACTTGCTCAGACTGAGGTTCTAACATTTTTTTGTATTCATTAAATAAGTCCTTTATTGCTTGTTGTACTTTTTTAATCATCAATGAAGCTTCATCAGAAGAATACATTTTCATGAAGCAATATTCAACAAAAGGAAACTTTTTTGAAGGATCAAGAAGAGAAGCAATATAAACCAACATATTCATTTTCTCTATATTTCCCCAATACTTATCATATTTATCCTTCATTCTCTTTGCCATTGCATTCAACTCAACATCAGGATTTAATTGTCATTCTCGCAAAGTGGAATAAACATCACATATATCATCAATAAAAGTATTAGATGTGACGTAAGAAGTACCTGAAACTTTCACGGTGAGATCATAAAATTATTGCAAGAAAAGGCAAAACTTCCTAACAATTGCCCAATCATTTTAATCGGGTACCCCATCTCCCATCAAAAGCTCACTTCTATAATAAGGATCAACATCATCAAATGCATCAAATGCCCTTTCAAACTTTTGAGCTGCATCCAACATCAAATAAGTAGAATTCCATCTAGTGCTAACATCCAAACACAATAAACTTTTACTTTGAATATGTTCATTCACAATACACTCTTTAAACTTAGCTAACCTGGAAGGTGATTGTCTCACATATCTTATTGCCCCTCTAACACGAGCAATTGTTTCATTCATTTCCTTCAATCCATCACAAACAATAAGATTAACAATATGTGCAATGCATTTCAAATGAAGATATTTGCCTCCCAAAATACTAGTTTCAGCATTGTTAAATTTTTTCCTCAAATATGCAATTGCAACATCATTAGAACTAGCATTATCAACTGTAACAGTAAAAATCTTATCAATCCCCCAATCACGCAAACATTTTTCAACCGCCTTACCAATAGCTTCACCTTTGTGACTAGAAATGGGACAAAAATTTAATATCTTTTTGTTTAGTTTTCAATCTTTGTCTATGAAATGAGCCGTAAGACACATATAATTGACCCTTTGTAATAAGGTCTATGTATCAGTGGTAAGAGATACTCTTGTAAAAGATGATTTCATGATTTGCTTCAAATGAGTCTTTTCATCAATATAAAGCTTATAGCAATCCTTAGCAACTGTCCATCATGATGGTACACGAAATCTAAGACATGCAACTGTCATGCAATGCCTAAATCCTTCCGACTCCACAAATCTAAATGGCAACTCATTCAGAATGATCATTTTAGCTACAGCTTTTCTAACAGCATCTTGATTAAATTTTCAAGTGCATAAAGATTCCACTCCTCCTGATGGCAACACCAATTTTGTTTGAGTACCATCATCCCCACTAACACGAGGAACCTTTTTACAAGAATTTATGTGATTCTTTAAAGCGGTGGTTCCATTCTTTTTAGGATCAGCAAAAAATTCTCTGTCACAATAATTACACCTAGCTTTATGATTACCTTCCTCATTAACAAATTTAGTAAAGTGGTCCCATACCTCTGACCATGACTTAGATGCTCGTCTCATCACTTTAGAATTTGCAGTTGCACTTTTTGTTACCTCATCATATGCAGGAAGTTGAGAGGCCAATTGCGTTTGATTAGTTGTAGAATCCAAAATCATATCATTCACTTCATTTGACATCTTAAAAAAAAAAAAAGCAAGTGATCAAATTATATCCAAACAATAAAAAATAAATAATTAAATTATATTAAAATAATAAATAAAAATAAAATTATATTCAAATAATGAAAAAATAATAAAGTAATATTCACACAATTATTGAACACATTGGATATTCAAATAATGAAATAGTTTGTTAATCAAACTATATATTAGTTGCTTATTTTATCAACAAACAATATAAGTGTCTAGCATAGTTTAGGCTATTTTTATTTTAACTTTTAATTTAAGTATCTAGCATAATTTAGATTAATTAGTTGCTAGATCTAGTAAGAAAGTTAAAACTTAAAAGTGCTAGATCTCTGACAATAGATTTCTTTAAATTCTTTATTCCCAAATAGTTGTGTTTTAAATTTATTTCTCTATGTATACATCCAGTATTTACACACTCTACTTCAAGGTATAAATCACTTAATCTATTTCTGTCTTTCGCTTGTGAGTTGTGGGACCATTCTTGAATCATCTTAGTCTACATCATTACCATGTTGCCATACCATCAGTCATCCCTAAATTACCAAAAGAAAGCAACAAAATCTGCATTTATTAAAGCTGCATCTCATTTCATAACCAAATGATCTCATCAATCCTTTGATTTCATTTCTTCTCATTCATTCCAAGTGTGTTCTTCACACTTTTCACAGCACCCTGAGCCATGCCCTTCATTTGCTCTCCAGTCTGCAACAGTACAAATTCCTATTTCATTAGTTTCCTAACCAAAGCTCAAAATAACGTAAACTTTATCAATTGTCTTTTTAATGTACCTTAAAATGATGTATTATTATTATTGAAAAGCAAAAGAATTGATGAAAGGGAATGACAGATAAAGAAAAAACCTGCTGAAGGAAACCAGTAGTCTGCTGCAAGAAATCAGTAATCTGCTGCAGGAAACCAGCAATCTGCTGCAGGAAACCAGTAGTTTGCTGCAGGAAACTAGTAATCTATTGCAGGAAACCAGCAGACGTAGGAAACCAGCAGTCTGCTGCAGGAAACCAGTAGTCTGCTGTTGTCTTTGCTGAGCAGACTCTTGAGCTGATTGAGTAGCATTTGTTGCCTGGTCTCTAGCTGTATTTGCAGTATCCTTATAATTGCAGAGCTTGAATTCTGCTTGGGGAATAGACTTAACTAAATCAGCAGATAAAATTCATCAATCTGAGAAAGGTGTGTTTCACCACACATTAATTGGTTTTCCCAGTCGGCCTCCATGCTAGAAAATAGCATTTTCTTTTACTTTTTCTTGAGTCCACTGTCCACATCGTCTTAGTCCGAATAGTTGTTGCTTTCTTTTGGTAATTTAGCAAAGCAAGTCGAAACTGGTAGAAACTGTTATTAAAAATCTTGCTCTTTTCATTTTTATAAGTTAAAGTGCTTTCCTCAACTAAAAGGAATATTTTCACAACTTGCTACAGATACTGTAAATCCAATGTGGGGCATGGAAGGTTTTGACTTTTGATCCTTTTGTTCCAAAACCTAGTCAATCAACTGGAGGAGTAAACAAGCCACTGAAAGTCCTAGACCTATTCCTTCCAGGCTAGAGATAGTGTCCATCTATCGAATCACTCTAAACAAGTAAACAACAAAAGCTACTGAAAAATACCAGCAAAAAAAACATTACCGTGAGCACACTTTGGGGCTGAGGTTTGGCTGTTTGGGTTATGCTTTAGCTTAAAACATACAGGAAAAATACAGCTCTAAACATCACGCTAAAAGAAAAAATAAAGGTTATTAAGATTTAAGAACTTACGATGGCGTCTTGGGCAGATTGATCTCTATAACTGTGGATCTTGTGTAGCAAATTAGAGGGAGCAAGAGATTATGAGGCAAGTAGCCAAGCAAGAGAGTAAGAGGGAGGCAAAGATGCAGAAGATTGAAGGAGAGCAAACTGCAAAGGGCAGAACACAATAAGCTGCAACAAAGGAAGAGCAAAGAGCAGAAAGGAGAAACGGCTGGGTGGACTGGATGAGTTATAAAAAAGGGAAGTTAAATTTAGGTTTTTTTAAAGAGAATTTACATATTTATCCTTAGTTATTATAAGATCGGTTAATTCGGTTAATTCGATTATCAATTTTAAAAATCGATAACCAACCGATTTAACTAATTTAACCGATCTTAAAACCGATTATAATCGAAAACCGATTAAATCGAACCGAAATGATCATATTTCATAATTTCGATCGATTAAATCGGTTAAAACCGATATATGCTCACCCCTAGTTGTGGCCATTGTTTAATGAACAATAATCCATTCCGAGTTTATTTTGCACCACACAATTATTAACATAGAAGGAGATTTTGAGTATGAGTCCCTGCCACACAACGATTAAATTTTAAGCCGACATAATCGCCACTGATCTGTTCTTGTTTTGATTTTTTAATCAAAATAAGTAAATATGCTTTTCGCAATAAAAATTCATATTTTATTTTTTTAAGTAAAAAATTAAGTAATGAAAGATTGTCCCATTTTACGACATGAGATGTCATACTACATTTTATTAATAAATTACATATTAAAAAGGACTTTAGGGTAAATTGACTATAAATTTTGTAGAAGTTGAATATTTACATTGAAATTATAAATCACTTACTAATGAAAACATTACAGTTGGACGGTTGGAAATGAGAACCATTGGGGTAGTGAGGATGGAATATAAAGGAGAAGAATTTGATATATAAAAAATAAAATCAATAAATTAAAATTTTTTGTTATATAAATTAAATATATAAAATTTTAATAAATTTTAACATATTTTAAAATAAATATTTTAATAAAATTTTTATTATTTAATAAATTCAATTAAATTTAAATTATAAATAATATTTTAATTACCTTTAAAATAATATTTTTAATTACTTTTTATATATTATTAATTTTTATATTAAAATTTATCTTTAATTAAAATTTTTATTAAATTATTTAAAAAACTTTTACAAATTTCACTTAAAAATTTTATATAAATTTTGTCGAAATCTAAATAAATTTACGATCCACATGCTAACGAGGACTGTTGGAATAAGAAGAATCAAATTTAAATTTTATAAGAGAAAACAACTCGATCAACTTTCATTGATCACATTTTAATTTTTCATGTATATATATATATATAATTTCATAAACATCGAGCTTAAAATATTCCATGATCAAGTACAAAATAAAAATACAGCATATCATCTTCCACTTGACCGTCCAACTGCACTTGAATTTAGAAGAACAAAATCCCCCATTTTAATCAGGAAATATTAAAGGCGCTCCCAAAAGCCCAATAATTAAAAACTTTTAACAATTAATCAAGAAACCCAGTTTTACACCAAATTGCATTTCTGACCTGCCTAAGATCCCTTCCTTTCAAAGTCCTCCCTACTCCTTCAAGCACCAAGAAAGTCGTCTTCGGCGACACTCCAGAACCTTTGGCGACGATTTCATGCGGAGGCAATATCTCCTGCTCTCCCTCCTCATCGTAACAATCAACTTCTAGGAACTTCTTATTCCTTTCCCTCGCCACCGCCATCGACAGCAGAGGCACGTTCACCGGTGCCGACTGTTGCTGCTGGAACTTACTAGAGTATTCTTTTTCCTGTGGTGTCGGCCGAGGAATCGTTGCTCCTACCTTGACGGTTGATGACGAGGAAGGAATTATCGGTTTTCGGTAAAGCATTTGACAGTGGCTTGGTTCCGGCAATGCAGCGAGGATTCCGGAACTCTGCGAAAAAGACAGGCGGCGGTTATGGTAATTGGTTGTGGCGGTGGAAGGTGGCTGGCGGTGGTCCAGAAAATATCGTCCTCCGTGAGTTCGTCACCGTCGTTGGCTGTGGTAGGGGATGGGGACGTCACACCAAGGAAGCGGTCCATTGTTGTAGGATCAGCGAACCATTTGAGAAAAATAAGGCGGAGAATGGAGGAACGAGGAGGAAAAAAAATGGAGAGTGGTATTTTCGGCTTGGGCTCTGGTTGGGATTAAGTGGGAGTAGGGCCCATTGAGTCGTTTTCAACTGGTGACGATGCCGATGGTATTTTTTTTTGGACCCACCTGGCTAAACAACTAATTATCATGGCCTTATCTAGGAACCTCGGTGAAAGGTGGCTATCGTCTACGGTTGGGTCCTTGTGGTCCACTTCTTCTTGCCACTCACTTTGCGCCGCGTCATTCATATTCGTTTTTATTTTTATTTGGATAACTAGTAAAATAACTAAAAAAAAACCAACAGTTATCTAGTTTGATGCCAGAGTATCAAAATTTTAATCTGATAATCAGAGTTTTTTTTTTTAAAGGAATTTGTTAATTTCCAATAATTTTAATTATAAAAAAGAACTAAACTCCCTTTATTTATTTTTTACTTTATCTTTTACAAAAATAAAAAATAGCAAAATCTTATTCCACAAAAAAAAAAAAAACAACCTCAAATGAGAATGGTTTGCACGTGTCACTTGATAGTCCGAACCTTTGGTCTCGAGCCAGGCTCTCAGATAGCGCGTTGAGTGTTGACGGAGAACTCGAGAGTCCCTTTGGCTTCCCGCATATCAATTCAATCTCAGCCCATCAACCACTCTTCCCATCAAAAAAGAAGAAGAAAAAAAAAACTACTCACCTCTGCATTTACCGGGCTCCACAATTCCGGAATAAACCATGATTACTTCGGTAATTACAACTCTGCCACTACCTACTTTCTTTTTTTCTTTGATTTTCGCGTTTTCAGTTATTGTTATTAATCCTTTTCATTTTTCTGGTTGGTTGTGGTAAAAAATGAAAAAATGGAGCAGCAAAGAAGCTTAACTGGGTCGTCGCAGAGCCCTAGATCTCCACCGTCACAGCCGTATCTATCAGTTTCCGTTATGGATCCCGTCAAATTAGGCAATGGCGTCCAAGCTTACATATCCTATCGCGTCATCACCAAGGTAATCGTTGCTAATTATTAAAATATTTTGTTCTTTATTTCTTTTTATTTTTTAATACTCGAATCAAAGTTTTGGATTTTTTGGCGGAAATTTCACTGTTTGAGCAGACCAATTTCCCGGAATACCAAGGCCCGGAAAAGATTGTTATTAGGCGTTACAGTGACTTTGTTTGGCTACGTGATCGCCTTTTTGAGAAGTACAAAGGCTTTTTCATTCCTCCCCTTCCTGAGAAGAGTGCTGTAGGTAAAGAAATTCAACGTTTTTGGCCTTCGTTTTGATTGTTTTCTAGCATTAAGTTAATGATCAATGCTTTTTCATTGTAATTTTGCTTCTTTTTGATTAATTGTTATGTGTCTTGTGATTAAATCTCTGAGCTTGTCTATGAACTACGAAGTAATATAAGTTTTCGCTGTTGCTGTTGCAGAGAAATTTCGATTTAGTGCTGAATTTATTGAGATGAGACGTCAAGCATTGGATGTATTTGTTAATCGGATTGCTTCACACAGTGAGCTTCAACAGAGTGAAGATCTTAGAACCTTTTTGCAGGCAGATGAAGAGGTGATGTATTTAGGGTTTGTTGCGTTGAATGGTTCGATTTAGGTTTTTTTTCTGTGCGTGTTCAAATGATAATCATTAGATCATCCGATATGATTTTTTCCAATGTTGAGTATTATAGCTAATTGTGTCTTTGCATTTAAGGTGCATAAACTCATTTTTAAATATAGAGATGTAGACTATTGTTCTAAAGTTTGATGAGTAGAAGGAAAGTTTTATAGTTATAATACAAATTGTCTCTATAAATTATACATTTTTAACAACTTCTTTGAAGGGGGGTAAGCAATTTGTTCTCTTCATTATAATGTTGAGCTCTTTGATTCCTTTAGAAACTATTGATTATGGCACCCTTTACATTTCTAAATGCACTGTTATCAAAGAGAGCATCACTATTGCTCCCATCCAGGACAGTGCCAGTATTAGTGATTCTTCTGGTAATATATGTTGATGAGGAAGCATTATGATTTTAGTTACTTGAGTAAGCAGTAAGTACCTGTCACCTGTTCATGCTGGAAATTGTCATGCTTACTAACGTAAATTATTTTGTTCTCTGGACAATTGCTGACTAATTTCTGACCATTTTGATGTTCCTATTTTCTGTATTTATGCTTTTTTTAGAATAAAAATTTGATGTTAACTTTGTTGCTACTTTTTAGACAATGGAGAGACTGAGATCTCTAGAGACTGGTATTTTTAAGAAGAAGCCAGCTGATTTGATGCAAATGTTCAAGGTAAATAAGTTCTTCATGACTTTATAATGAGTTAGGATGTCAGTGGAATGACTGTATGGTAGACAGATGTAAATAAAATGTCTACTGACTAATGGGATGTCCAAAGACTTTAATTTGAACATTTCTTATCTGGTAGATAATTTGATTGGTGAATAAGTATAAACAAAAATTCTTGCCATAATGATAAATTCATTTTACAAATTTAACCTCGTTATTTGAGCCACACTTCAAGTTGAGAAGACTTCTAACAGAACTTATAAATCTGTCATATATAATTTGTTGCTTCTTTTCTGAAGCTCACAGGGAACTCTCTACTTGCTTTCTCTAATACCTTGGTGTCCCTTTTTTACTGCTTTAATGTATAATATTTTATGTTTCATTCAATTGAAGTAGTTTCTCAGGCTTGAATCTGACATGTTTATAATATTTAAATTCTTATGTTATTTAACATTAACTTGTCTAGAAATTTACCAGGATGTACAGTCTAAGGTGAGCGATGTTGTTCTTGGAAAGGAAAAACCTGTTGAAGAATCAAATCCTGAATATGAGAAGCTTAAACACTATGTTTTTGAGCTTGAAAATCATTTGGCTGAAGCCCAGAAGCATGCATATCGTCTTGTTAAGAGACACAGAGGTAATTAGGATTTTTGACCCCTGAACACTTTATATCTTTCTCAAGTGTTTATCTCCTATTGGTTTGAATAAAAATTGAACAAATTTTTTTTTTTTTTTTTTTGTTTCTGGTATATTCTCAGAGTTGGGGCAATCTCTATCAGATTTTGGGAAGGCTGCCAAGCTTCTTGGTGCTTGTGAAGGCCAAGCTGTTGGGAAAGCATTTTCGGAAATTGGGGCTAAATCTGAGACACTGGCAGCTAAGCTACAGAAGGAGGTAGGCTAGCTTTTATGGGTGAGCCTTAAGTTTGGTAGTTTGTCTTGCAGCCCTGAGGGCATATGTAAATGTGGCCTGATATATGATGCCCAAACTTTTCCATATTAAGGTATGTAGGTAACACCACATTTTCACAATCTTTGATGGCTACAGGCCCATCAACTCTTGATGAACTTTGAAGAACCCTTGAAAGATTATGTTCGTGCTGTCCAGTCCATAAAGGTGAGTTGGGCTGCTGTCTTGTGCAATGTTTGATGACCAACATAATTTGATTGCAAGCGAAGCATTCCTTGAAAAAATTGCAAGCATAGCTTTCCTTGAAGAAATTATTGAAGCGCTATTTTTTTATGTACAGTACTGAATATAGTTAACTGGGAAAGTACAATTTTATAGCTGATCCTCTGGCATTTGTGTTGCATAATAGGCCACAATAGGAGAGAGAGCTAATGCTTTCAGGCAACAGTGTGAACTGGCTGAAACAATGAAGTTGAAGGAGATAAATCTGTATGCTTCTGATCATCCGTATTTGATGCCTTTTTTCCTCTTTCTATTTTTTCTATCTAGTGTTGCTATTAGCAGTGGCCTCTTTACATAATACTTTGATATGGCAAACAAGCTGCTCAGTCTGACGATCTTTATTAGTTTTATTTCTTAATTAGGTTTGTAATTTGAGCATATCTATTGTTTGCAGTGACAAGCTCATGCTAACACGCTCTGAGAGGGTGCGAGAAGCTGAGCATGAGTACAAGGAGGCAAGTCATTTTATCGAAGCTTTCACTAACATATTCCTATTCAGGCCATATGCTTTTGCCTCTGCTAACATAAGTTTGTGGTTGCAGTTGAAGGAAGAGAGTGAGGAGGCGACAAGAAGATTTGAGACTATTGTGCGACTGATGAGTGAAGAGATTGTACGATTTCAGGAACAGAAAACACAAGATATGGGGATTGCTTTTCATGAATTTGCAAGAGGACAGGCTCGAATGGCAAATAATATCGCCGATGCCTGGCGAAGTCTCCTTCCTAAGCTAGAAGCTTGCTCTGCTTAATGAATGAAGGACTAGTAATCATCATCAAACTTATTGCTCACCTTGGTGGTGCTTAGATTGGAGAAATGGCAGCGTAGTTCTTGCTATGTAAAAACTTGACCATCTGCCTCTGCCATTTTATGTTGTGCCAGTTATGGTTCTTTTCAACGCTTTGTCTCGGTTCTACTTGTACAAATTTTAAGACTGAGTGGCAAGTCGAGTCAATGGTCAACTGTTTTACCGATTAGAGCTGAGAAAAACAAAAAAAAAAGAAAATCTTTCACGTGTATTTCATCCTTCGGTTCATAGTTACAGTTAGACTTACAGTGCAACTGGAAAGTAGTAGTCGAATTCAGGTTCCGTGATTCTCGTTTTCAACTTTTTCTGATACGGAACTGGATTTCTTTTCATTGTGGACGAGGTTGTGCCGATAAGAGTGCTGGAGTATTGTTTTTTTTTTTTTTTTTACATCTATATGTTTGGACGCCGATTATACTAACAGAGCTGGAATAGCTCAGTTGGTTAGAGCGTGTGGCTGTTAACCACAAGGTCGGAGGTTCGAGCCCTCTTTCTAGCGATAAATTTTTCCTGATTTCTTTCTCTTGGGTGTAAAAATAATAATAAAAAAATCATTCGGTAATCAGCGCATTTCATTGCATTGGCGGCGATTGACCTAATTTAGGTTTTTGCTTTTCTTTTGTTTGTTAAAATAATAATAAAAAAATTCTTCAGAAATCGGCGATTTCATTGGCGGCGATTGACCAATTTTCAGGCCACAAGGTCGGAGGTTCGAGCCTTTCTTCTAGCGATAAATTTTTCCCGATTTCTTACTCTTGGGTGTAAAAATAATAATAAAAAAATCATTCGGTAATGAGCGCATTTCATTGCATTGGCGGCGATTGACCTAATTTAGGTGTTTGCTTTTCTTTTGTTTGTTAAAATAATAATAAAAAAATTCTTCAGAAATCGGCGATTGACCAATTTTCAGTTTTGCTGGTTGTACTTGCCCCTTACGTAGAAATGCAGAATTAGTCCTGCTTTCCCGCATGGTCAAAATAATACAAAGGCAGAATAAGCTCCTTAACTTTCAAATAATGAATGATGAGTTGGGTGTTGACTTTCCTACCGCTGAATGTTTCTGCCATGGATGTTTCCGTCCACTTTCCTTCACTAATATATAGAATATTCATCTTTTTGTATAAATACAGATTTCCTTGGGTCAAAGCAGCCGCAATTTCTGTTACAAACCACACAAACTGCCAAAATCCAGGGCAGACAGAAAGCTAACCAAAATCACCAAAATAAAATACAATAATTCAAGTGTTGGCTGGTGTTTGTGGGACTGATATAATAAATAGCTCTGAATACCATTATAGAATCTGTTTTGGTTCATTTTCAGAAATTGATCGTTCTGAATCAGAATTATTAGGCGGCTACCAAGAAGCCTCTGCCCGGCATGCAATTATTCCTAGTTCAAAACATTAACATATCAGGTAAAAATTGCTATGGTACATTTTAACATCGGGTCACGACATGTTGCTCTGAAAGTATCAAGATATGAATCAACAACCAAAAGGTTTTGGGGCCAAATTGATTTGACTTCAGGGGTGTCTTTAATAATAGAAACAGATTTGAAAGATACGCTAAAACAGAAGGGTCCAACTTCGTGCTTTAAGATGGCGTCTTTAAAATTCCAATTCCCGCAAAGTTACCTCTTCTATCAGAGTATCTGATTCTTGTCTTTGTTTCTGTAACAGTGGTCCAACAGTCTCTGCCAAGGAGCTAATCTGCCACTTCCATTACCTCTGAAGGTTTGTCTTTAGAATTCTTGTTACCTTAAGTTTTTGACTGGTAAATGTTAATTGGAAGTTTTTTTTTTTTTAAATGTTGCACGACAGATTATTTCAACAATTATTATACGTGGCATAAACCGAGAAGCATGTCTGTTGTTTTAAATATCGTTAACAACTCGAGGTAAATGTTTTTTTTTTTTTTTTTAATTTTTATTTACAAAGAAGTACCTCTCACAATCTTAAAGCTCTAGGTCTAGCTATTGTTAACATGTCTTCTTGCATAAGTCAGTCGACTTCAATAGAAGAAACATGATCACGTGGTTAGACTCGTCCCTTTCATAGGCCCAATCAGCTATATAATCCGCACAAAAATCCCCTCTATGGATATGATGAATTCTGCAATCTCAGTTTCTGTTAATCAACTGTTGGCATTGGTAAATAACATGGTATAGCGGGTCAATCTTGATCACATTACCATGAGTCAGATTCATTAGTCTCTGAAAACCTCGATCCCATGCTAAGTCAGTCCCATGTAAAGGGTATATGGTTCTGCTCTAAGAATCGATCCCTCGTATCAATTTTTTTGGCGAAGCCAAACACCTAGTACCCATTACAATCCCTTGCAATACCTCCTATAGCCAACTCTCCTAGATTTGAAGATGTAGCACCATCCACATTAATTTAATAAAAGCAGCTGGGAGAGTTCCAAGCAATAAGAAAAATCTGTTTAAAAGTAGTAAAACTTTGAGAATCACAAAAACTAAGAAACTCCCTAGCTCTGGCCAAAACAATATTAGCAGCACAATTTGGCCAAGAAAATCCCTTTTCAAAACAACATTTGTTTCTCCATTTCCAAACATACCAACAACCAAAAGCAAACATAACAGACCAAAGTAACTCCTCAACTAAAACATTCTTTCTGATAAAATTAAACTTAATCCAATCTTGCAAAGTCAAAGAATTAAAGTGATCCAAGGTCGAATCTCGAAGCCAACAAGACCACAACATACTTGAATCTCTGCAATCCCTTAGCATATGTAAAGCCGATTCAACTGGATTTTCACATCTAGGACACATAGTTGAATTAGAAATTACTTTAGTCACACAAGCCTCTCTTGTAAGTATTCTGTTATGCATCACTAACCAAATAAAGAACTTGATTCGAGGTAGCAAATCCAACCCCCAAATCTTCATCCATCAATTTTTGTCCAAAGAAATAACTTTTGTTCGGAATTTTGACTTGCACAATTAAGACCCGTTTAAACTTTTTAATTAGATCTTAATAGGAGCCCAAAATCAATTTTAAGAGTACAATTTAAATTAAAACTTTCGTTAATTAAATAAATAATACAAAAAAGTAACAAAAAAACAAAGTTTGTCAGACAGCCTATTCACACTATTTTTCTTCCCTCCCTGCTGCTTCCTAGAATGATCTCAGAGTCTTATAAAAACCAAACAAATGAATCAAACAAGGGGGAGGCGAATTTTGAGGCTAATTCTTTGAAAACAAAGAAAAAAAAAAAAAAGCCCATGGCCGCACCCTTGTAAACCACTAGAAGCCCCACCACACAGCTTCCACCATCAACCTGCACTGCCAAATCTCCAAAAATCAACAATTTCTCAAACAAAAATTCCCTTGCTTTTTACCAAAAATCAAAACAAACAAAAAAACACAGCCCTCACCAATCGGAGAGGAACCCAGAAGAAGCAATAAAAAAAATCAATCAAAAAATTTTGGTGAACCGTTTGGGGGTGAACGGTTGAAGCCAAAAAAAAACAAAAAGAGAGACCCGTTTGGCGTGGAAGGGAAGGAGGAAAAAGGAAGGAGGGGAAGGAAGACGAGCAGAAGAAGACGAAGGAGAAAGGTAGAAAAGTAAAAATGGGAAAGAGACTTTGACCCAAAAAAGAAAAAAGAAAAGGGAATGTGTTAGAAAGTCAAAAGGGAAGGTTAAAACGTGAGATTGGGAATCGGTCATTAGGGAAAAAGGGGCATAAGAAGCTGCATTTGTGGACCTAACTGAAGCCTATTCCATTATAAGCCCAGTCCAAGAATTTTGGATTTAAGGCCCATAAATTTGTTTGGTATGTTTTCTTATCTTTTGTTTTGATTTATTATATTATTTGTTTTAATATTTTTTATGTTTTAATAATTTTTTTCACCACTAAATATCTTTGAAAATAAATTTGATGTGGATAGTTGACATCTTTAGTACTATAAAAAATTATTAAATAATAATAAAACAAAATAAATAAAATAATAATAATAATAATAATAAATTAGAGAAAGGAAAATTTTATTTTATGGTTATATTTTAAAGTAATTTAAATAGTGATATCTAATAAATCTCTAAATGAAATTTTTTTTTTCAAATACTACAAGCATATTGGAATATTTATATAAAATTTTCAATATAATAAATTTTTTTATAAAATAAAAAAATTAACTAAAAAATTATTAATAAAATAATAAAAAATGAGAAAAAAATTTTATCCAATAATAAAATTTTATGGTATTTCAAATAGTGAAACCAATAAAATCTCTTGATAAAAAAATTTTCTTAAATACTATCAGTATATTGAAATATTTATAAAAATAAAGATTTTTTTTCTTTAAAAAATGCAATAAATAAAAAAATAATTTTTTGAAAGAAAAATAAAATATATGTATCAACATTTTGTTATTTGCATTACACGCATATCTTTTTTTTTTATAAATAAATACGAGCCTTCGAGGATGAGATTTATAAAATATCTGGCTAGTGAGTTTTAATAAATTCCTATATGAAATTTTTTTAAAAAATATTACTAGTATATTAAAATACATTTTGAAACTTTTCAATAACAAAATTGTAATTTATTTTTCTCGAATAAATAATAAAAAATAAAATTATGATGAATAAAATAAATCAAAGAAATTATTGATAAATACCAAATTTAATATCATTTTTGTCAATATTCAAAAGACAATATATAATTAATTAATATCATTTTAAATGGATGCTGTATGGGTGTTAATCTTTCTCCACACGTAATCGACTATCGAAACTAAATTATTTTGTAGATCTTATAATTATTTTTTACATAAATTTAAATTAATTTTAAAATTTTATTAAAAAATTAAAATTTAATAGATAATTAATCACATCTAATTAAAAAAAATTAATGACAACTTTTTTTTATTTTTAAATTTATCTAACGATATCAAAACTATTGTGATAAACATTGGTTTGATTATCACCAAGCAACAACTTATAGGCAGAAGAAACATAAAATATAGCATATGAACTAGCTGACCAAATAAGTTGGTCTTCCTTATTTAGAGACAAGTAAAATAAAGTTAATTGCACGTTAACTTCATCCGAAATATCTCCAATTTTGATCCAATCCCAACCACCGTTGGGGTTCATGGAATCACTAACACAATGCGAATCATCCAATTCAGTTGTTAGTCAATTACATCTTGTCTTGAGAGATTGACTACCCAATCACTTATCACACCAAAAAGAAGTTAGGTTCCCATTGAAAACAAGTTTCCTGGAACTTTAAACCACCAACTCTATACTCCATAAAAGACTTTCCCAGATCTAAGAAGAATTCTGCTTCTTCATTGCCTGGAAAAAGGTTACACCTTTCAAGTACTTAGCATGTAACAGCCTAACCCATAAACCGCCGTCTCCTTCTGCCAATTTACAACCAAGCTTAGCTAGCAAAGCCCTATTCATATCCAAGATCTTTCGAATCCTCAAACCTCATCCCTTTTTGGACGATAAATTTTGACCTGTTTAATTAAAGTCACTTTCCTCACCCATCAAAACCACCGTACAAGAAAATTTTGTTCAGTGCATCAATTTCCTTAGCCACTGATACTAGGAGTTTTTCCGCTTGCATCGTATAATTAGCAATAGAATTGGTGACGGACTATATCAAAATTGCTCTGCTTGTTAAAGACAATTGCTTCACCTTCCAAGAACTAAGGCTGCATTTGGATTGAAACGGAGCTACGTTTACAATGAAAACATGTGCCAACTGCACTGCACAGTGCAAAGAAATGCATTTGGCTTACATGGATGGTGAGGTAAAAATGCATGTTGGTGCTGCAGCTCTAAAATTTAAATGGTGCTTCAAGCTCCAGTGAAAAAAAACTCACCACCAGTGAACCCTATCTTTCCAAATAAGCCCCAATTATCTTTTTATTTTTTTAGATTTTGATGTAGCAATAAAAATGTATTTAGTCTATTTTTGTCCATTTTTATTTTGATTTTTTTATTTAAAAGTTTTTGTCATTTCTTTTTATTTTTTTATTTTTAAATTTTATTTTGAATAAAAATAATTAATATTTTAATATAAAAATAATTATTATCAAAATTTAAAAAATCATTGTTATATATTATTATCAATTTTATTAATTTTTAAATATTTATTAATAAAATTATTATTTTAAATAAAACTAATTTTAGTAATCTTTAATTATTTATTAATTTTATAAATGTAAAATAATTTAAATTTTTTATTTTATATAAATTTTAGTATAATATTTTTATTGGTTATTTTCTATATTTACTATTTCTCATCTCTCCACCACTCTGCCACCATTACAATTATAGACAGACATATATTTGATCATTAATTTTAATTTTATTATTACAATAATTAATTTCATTATTACTGTTATTTTCATCATCATCAAAGTTAATCTCACTATCCATTCAAATACATCTTAAATTTATTTTTCACTTTTTTCCCTAATCCTCTATAATTTTGCCCGGAAGTCCTCAGTGCGTGGAAATCCAAGATAAGTTCCAAAATCCGAACAGTGCTGCATTCTAGCAATAGGGCCAAAGTCGACTATCAAGCGTCTTGAAACATTTGATGATGTAAAGAATTTTGATTTCCCAAAATTCAATTTTTGACCTAAAAAAGCACAAAATCTCTTTAAACAGTCACCACCATAATTGTACATTATTTAGTCAAGCTTTCCCAAGCAAATCATCACAAAGAAAACATGTGAGAGGTGAGGACCATCTTTGGATAGCGTAATCGGATTCCAACTTCTGTCACACACTGCTGTCTGCTATATGTAGTTCGCATAACTGGGAGGAAAATTTTTAACGGCCCGAAAGAGGGTTGGGTTGGATGATGAAGTGGCATGAAGGAAGATGCTAATTAGCTCATCTAAGAAAGTACACAAAATGACGTGGAACGGCTGTACGAACAATAAGTAATCAGAAGTACATTGCCACTAGTCACTGTTTTGTTTTAACAGTGTTCAAGTTTCCCCTTCGAAATTGAAACCGAGCATCGGCCATTGGTTCTATAGCCGATTCATAATTAGAAAATTTTTCTGAACTTTTATTAATCGGGGTTAAAACTCCAGAAATTAGAAATGTTAAAATAAAAATAACGCTTGATATTATTAGAAATGCTTTAAAAATATCATATTTATAAAATAAAAATATAAACGAACTCCTATGAATATAAAAAATAAATCAGATTAATTAATTTTACTCGAAATTTATTGTCAAAGTCATCCACAATTATTTGTTTAATCAAAACAACAATTTAATTTGATCGAATCGTGTAATTTCGTTTGTTTGCTACTGATTTGGCTTTTTGGAAGTGATTGATTGCAAAAATCCAACTTTCCATATGAACAGAGCATGAGGGGCATGCAAAATAAAAGAATAAGATTCCTAAAAACCCCTATTCCGTCATTAAAGTCCCCACACCCACGGCCAAAAAAAAAAATGCGAAAACTTTGGAAAAGCCTCCCAGCCATTTCTGTTTCTTTTCTTTAATGCATGCTTATATGCATTCTCCATTTCCATATAATGTAACTCCCCTTTAGCTTGTAATTTTTTTTTTCTTTTTTGGCTGCGATTACGCCACTTTCAGGCAGACTTGAGTGGCTGAACTGTTGTGGCTTGTTAAGCCCCCATTTTTACTTTCTTTGCTTGTACTTTCTTAGCACTTTACTGTCTTTTCATTTATATTTCAAGTGCTAAGCCCTTACATACACTTAAAGCCTTGTTCTTTTACATTTGAATGAATGGAATTTCAATTTTTGTTTTCAGTTTTGTTTCAGTTTGGTTTTCTTGTGTTTTTCTGCCATGTTTGCTTTGTTTTCATCTTATCTTGGCTCGAGAAGGATAACCCAAGCAAGTACCCATCTTGAGAAATCAGGCAAGGGGGAAAATTACATGATTTACATACTTCCAAATTGGTTGACAAGAAAGAAACATGTTCTATCAGTTGTTTGTTCTTTGAATAATCTGTAAAAAATTTAATAATACATTGCCATTGAGAAAAACTGTATGTGATATTGCCAACTCCATTGTCTTATTGTGAATGCATTGGTTTCTTCATGCAGAAACAATGATGTTATAGCTCTCGAACAAAATATAAGGTGAAGAACAAAATTGTACATCCAGTTACTTCCTCAGGGGCAGTTTTTATTCTATAAATTAATTGAATATGAAACTGAATTACTCCTTGCATTCTTTCATTGCTCATGAGATAAGCCAATAGATATCACTAGAAGGTCCCGAAACTTTAGTTCTGGGTTTCAAAGAAATGGAGAAACCAGCAGATTCAAAACAAACGCTTTTTGTCGGAGAAGATGAATATGATGCTGTTGTTGTGGGGTCTGGATATGGTGGTTCTGTTGCTGCATGTCGGTTGTCAATGGCAGGGGTCAAGGTATGCCTGGTTGAGAAGGGCCGAAAATGGGAAGCTAAGGATTTTCCAACGGACAGTTTCAAGATCATGTCAGCTGTGAGGATGGAGAGTCAGAACTTAGGTGTCAGCTTTGGCCCTAAGGATGCTTTATTTCAGGTCAGTCTTCCTTTCACACTATGGAGGATATTTTAATAGAAAGACTATGTATCTGTACTTAGGGAAGACAATCATTTTTCATTAGTATGGCATGAATTTGAAACCTGTTAAAGTCATATTTTGTTTTAACTATAGTATGAATAAAATTGTGATAATTTATCAATGACATCATAGGTTTATGAACAAAATGATTCACTGGCAGCGGCAGCTTGTGGACTTGGTGGGGGTTCACTAGTGAATGCAGGCGTAATGCTGCCAACACCAGTTCGTACTCGAAGAAATTCAAAATGGCCAAAGGAATGGGAATGGGACTGGGATAGTTGTGAAGCTTCAGCTGCTACCATGATGAGAATACAAAGTGTTCCCGTCCAGTTCCCCATCGCCAAAATTATGAAAGAAATAGATGTTGGGGTGTAGAAGAAATGGTTCAGGATTCAATGAAGCTAAGTATGAATTTTGATCTTGAAGAGTCCTCATCCAGATTACCAAAACATCAAAATGTGGATATCTGCATAGCCTGTGGAAATTGTCTAGCTGGGTGTCCTTATAACGCCAAGAATTCTACTGACAAAAATTATCTTGCATCAGCAATTCAGGCATAATCTCTTTAACTTGATACGTTGTTTTAAGTTGACAGGTTTATTTCTTTATTTCTCTAGTTGCATTTGTGTTAACTGTGAAATGCTTTCAGTTGCTTCTACGATTTCAAGCTGAAAAATTCAAATGCATACCAAAAGACAAGTGTAGGTCAGCTGGCCAATTTAAGAGGTTTTTACTATGATGATGATGATGATAGTCTGAATTCTTGTAACGGGTTGCTATTGAGAATACTTTGTTGTTTCGTATTTTATAAAAGCCTGTGACAGTAAACATCATGTCCAAATGGACCCATGTTCTCATGCATTCTGATAAAATTAGAACTTCTTGTGATGCAGGCAGGATGTATTGTTAAAACAGAGTGTGAAGTTCAGTATGTAGTTAAAAATCCATATGAAACAGGACATGAAGGTGGAGTTGGTGGAAAAAGAAGGTGGCTTGTTTTCTTAAATGAGATCGATTGTATAAAAGCTGATTTTGTGATCCTGTCAGGTATGAAGCAATAGTGAAATAATTTGATATACCTTCAATTTTTTTTTTTCCAAAACCTTATAGGAAGCTTCAATTTCATGCTCCACAGCGGGAGTCCTTGGCACAACTGCAATACTTTTCAAATCACAAATGAGAGGATTAAAACTCTCAGAGTCACTTGGGTCTGGATTCAGCTGTAATGGAAATACTGTTGCTTATCTTGCTGGGAGCAGTGGACCTTTGCATGCTTATGGACTAGATAAAAAGCAACTGTCGAAGACACCTATTCAAGCACGGCCTGGGCCATCCATCTCTTCATCTTACACTTCTTCATTGGGTTTCACAATCCAGGTTCAATATTTTGCTATGCCGAGAAACTTAACTTGTGTTGATTCCACATTAGAATTTAGCTCCTGCCATGGCACTGGCCCTTCTACCGTCTTACTGGCTTTCTATATGGAAAGAGAGAAAGAGAATCAGTTAAAAGAATACTGCAGGATGGTAGAATCATGTGGCCTGGATGGGCATTATTGGTTTCAATTCAACCATCTAAAAGTTGTGTCCTTCATCTACTATTACAATAAATTGTGTACTGGCCACATCATGATTCATATTCTTTTGACTTGTCCATTCACTGGTAGTTTCAAGTTGGGCAGGTTGATTAGTTTGTGTTAGCAACTCATATTGATTTTGTCAAGAAAAGAGTTGCTTACGCATATCTGTAATTTAGACTCTTCTGAAACCGCCTTTTCTTTCTTCTTTGTCTCTCATTTCATTCATTCATTGTCCTTTTTTTTTTTTTCAATGCAGAGTGCTGTACTTCCTACTGCTTATCCTTACATGTTGTTTAAAGGGATTGTAACATACGGATGGCCAACTGGTTACTGGTTCTTTGATGGCGTTATAGATAAGCTGAAACATCTCATAGGTTCTAAGTCGAGCCAAGCAATGGTGCTCGCTGCAATGGGACATGATAAGAGTGATGGGAAAATTATATTAGACAAGGAAACAGATAAAATTTGCTTCAGTCCACCCCATGACCCTTTGCTGGTGAGAAAAATTGAGGCCTTTCAAAAGATTACCAAGAAATTAGGTGGAATTCTCTTCATGTCCAATTACCGAAGCACATCAGTACATCTTCTAGGGGGGTGCAATGCATCATCAGATTTTTCGGATGGTGTTTGTAATCCAAATGGTCAGATTTTTGATGCAGAGGCTCCTGGTCTAGTACACCAGGGCCTCTATGTTTGTGATGCTTCTCTAATTCCGTGCTCTGTTGGTGTAAACCCATCCCTTACTATTGCAGCAGCCGCTGAGCATGTAAGTAAGCACCTTGTGAAGGATACTCTCAGTTATAAAAGTAAAAATTGTATAGATTTTGCTTCTAAAGTGGTTGACCAAAATCCATATACAGAAATACATAATAATTTAAAGAGCAGAGAGAAATCATATGTGTTTGTCAAAGAAATCATGAGGGGTTATGTAGGGGGTATGCCATGCACAGCTTTTCTCAGAATAAGGATAAACTTGCAGAATGAGAACAGCTGTGATGACAGGAATTCGGTTATGAGAAAATCCTGTTCAACTTTAAAGGGGAAAGTTGGAGGTTATGTTGTGCTCAGAGCCATTGAGAAGGATAAGTTGCATGTTATAGATGGGGAAATAGACATGTTTGAAGTAGATTACAAAACCCCTTACACACAATATATGCACTATCGCCTTCTCCTCGCTACTGCTTCTGGTCCAAGGTACAATAACGCATCCATTTGCTTTCCTTTTAATTCTCTCTTCTTTCTTTTGTTCTAAAAAATTTTGTAACATTAATTAAATGCAGATATATTTTTGAGGGAAAGAAGATAATGAATCCTTATCTTTTTGCACTATATTCTTGGAGGGAGACAACAACATTGTATGTGACATTCAAAAAGCTTGATGGCAACTTTACCGGGAAAGCAGGGTTGAACTTAAAAGGAGAGCTTAGAATTTCCACGATTGAATTGCTGAAAAGCATCGTTAGCCTTGAAGGAAACAGAAAAGGAAGATTTATTTATCTTTTCTCATTGAATCTCCTTAGAACTTATATTTTACAAATACCACAAGAAAGTCACAAAAAGTATACCCTGACGGATTCTTACAACAATTCTTATCCTGCGAGCACTTTCTATGAAATAAAAACAGGTATCCAGGAATCCAAACTCGACGTTAAAGATCCTTAGAATTTGCAACTGAATCTTGCTTGCAAGTGATGTGAATGAGGAAAAAGACTTTTTAACAGTGTCAGTTTTATATAAACAAAGGAAGAAAATATTTTGCACTGTAATTTGGAGAAGATTCAAAATTAATACACTGAATTCAGTATTTTTTGGTTGTTTGTTTTATTTTATTATTAACAGGTTATAAGTTCTAATTTTGATTACTTACTCTACATGATGCAGAAGATGGATATACCATCAGCTGTAGGCAGTGGAACTGTAGTCAAAGTGGATGGAAATTCAAGGAAGAAAAGCACCCGGTTCTTCTACTTAATGGACATTCCACTGAGAGTTTCTGTCTGCCAACAGAACCAAATGATTTGATCAGGACTTTACTGGCAGAAGGGCATGAAATATGGTTATTGCAACCAAGAGTTCATGTGTCGAATCCCTCAAACAACTTCACTATTGAAGATATTGGAAGATATGATATACCTGCTGGTAAAATTACAAAAAGCCGTAGATGAGATCAGATACTCATAGATCTAATTGATTTCTGAGTGATAACATTTTTCTTCTACTTTTCTTTGTAGTAATGGGCAAGATCTGTGAATTCCATGGTCCAAGCATGAAGGTGCATGTAGTTGCACACTGTGTTGGAGGCTTGTCCATTCACATAGCTCTCATGGGAGGGCATATCTCTGCAACTCAAATTGCTTCTTTATGTTGCACCAACTCTTCAATGTTCTTCAAGCTTACTACTTTAGCCACAGTCAAAATGTGGCTTCCCTTGGTTCCCGTAAGTTTTCCTCTTAATGCAAAAGCATATATGATTTGGTACAAATAAATGTCAACTTGATCTTGCTTGGGCCTTATACTTCCTTCTAACTCAAGTCAACCTGCAGATGTCAATGGCTTTGCTGGGCAAGAACAAAATCCTGCTTCTGTTAGAGACATCAAAGGCCAGTTTGGGACATCGGCTCCTAATGTGTATAGCCCGTTGGCTACCTCGCTATGAGAGATGCACTTGCAGTGAATGTGAGGTCTTTGCTGGAGTATTTGGCAATGCATTCTGGCATCAAAACATAACCCCCACTATGCATCTCTGGTTAAACAAACAAAGCACAACAAAGCTTCCCATGGCAGCCTTTCCTCACCTCAGGAAAATCTGCAAGTCTGGATTCATTGTGGATAGCAAGGGAAATAACTCATATTTGATTCATCCAGAGAGAATGGCCCTCTCAACGCTATATATCTCTGGTGGACGAAGTATTCTTGTGACTCCAGAAACTTCTTTTCTAGCTAATAAGTACATGAAGTTGCACCAACCTGGTTTTAGACATGAAAGGGTTGTTGTGGATGGTTTTGGGCACTCAGATTTACTGATTGGTGAAGAGTCTCCCAAAGAAGTTTTCCCTCACATTTTATCTCACATAAAGTTATCTGAAGAAGGGAAAAATATTGTGATGATTCCCAAGGAAAAGAAAGGCAGCAAAGATGCCTTGGATTGGGCTACGGATCCTTACCCCGGATATGGAGGATCTGAAAGTTGTTGGTTTTCACTTTTGGTGGTTGTTTTCTCGGTTTTAGTTTTAGTTTTTATGTTGTTATCGTCATTCATATAATCTTTTCAATCGGATCAGATAAACCTCAAAGTTTCAATTCATCGAGTTAATGGTTTAATCACAGATCATTGAAAATAATAGGATATTATAAGTTGCATCTTCATGTAAAGCTATTAATATTTGCCAATGTGCATTGTGCATCACTGAAAATAATTTGTCAACTAATTTTTTATTTGCTAGGTGTTATGCTCGTTTGTATATATCCTGTATTTGGGTTCCGGTAGGTTGATCTTCTGAATTTGTTTTTGTTGCAATGAACAAAATATTCCTTTCTGTTGTTGCAGTTGAGGCCCAAGAAGAAGACCAAGTAAACTATGACTCTGGTTATCTCGTATGCTTTAAAGGAATTGGAAAATTTTCCATTTAGTTTTTGCTTTTCTATTTTGTTGAAATTTGATATCTGTATTTGGCAGTTGATGAAGAATTTGAGTTAAATTGAGGTTCAAATTTATGTTTGACTATTTGAATTGCAGTAATCTTCACAAAATGTTGATATTATGGTTTCAATTGATGAAATCCTTGGGCAGTTGATCAAGTCTTTTTTTTTCTTTTCTATTTTAAATACTAATTTACTTTCGGATTGGGCTAGCAAGTAATATAAATAGATGAACAACACGAGAGATAAGGAGTCTCTAGCACTTAATTGATTGTCATGATTTTTAATATTAAAAAATATAATTTTAAAATATAAAAAATAAAAATTTTAAATATTAACAAAAGAAAATATACATCGAAATTAACTTCAATTCAGCAGATTTGGTTTAGACTTTTGAGGCAATGTTTAGAAAAATACCAAAAATAAAGAAGGTACGAATTCCATTTATATTGGACAATCTGTGCTTGTCGTGATGAAATTGTCTAGCACTACGCAGTATTCAACATATCGCATCATTACAGAAACTGACAAATTAATTGTTGATCGTAAGCCTCAGATTTTGCTTTCTGATTTTCATAAAGAGAAAAAAAAAAGCCATTTTGTTCAAGCAAAATAACCTAACTAATCAGGCAAATCTTACAGGAAAAAATGAAAAAGATGAAGCTGCCATCATCGGATAGAAAAGAAAATCATTCTTATTCATTAATTTCATTAGGATGATCATAAAGAAAAGCAGCAATCAAGAATTGCCATGGGTGTGGCATGTGCGTACAATATTCTTATTTTCTAAGTGATTTGATTCAAAGGGCTTAAAGCTTAAGCTCATCGACCAGGGACTTGCTATCCAGTCCTTTTGTTGTAGAAGTTATTAACAAAATCAGCCTTGGTGAATTGACGATGACGAGGTTGTTTCTCTGCTGACACCAACTCTGACAAAGGTCCATACCCAGATTCTTCCCATTTGCTAAAATTCAGAAACTCGACCACTGAGATTCGTGGCTCTTCGCATGAATTAGCTCGAACTCGATGCTGAAAACTGTTGTATTCACCATTGGAAATGATCTGCATGCGCTCCAATACAAGAAAATCAATTCAAACTACTAAATTTAACTTGATCTGATCTTCTGCTTCTGACTATTAATTCTTTAAACTCTCTAACAAGAAATAAAGAAAAAGTTGTTGATAATTTTATACTCACCTGAAGCAAGTCGCCGATATTTATTATCAATGCTCCAAGAAGGGGCTTCACATCCGCCCATTCTTCGCCATGTTTCACTTGCAACCCTGAAACCTGGTTCTGAAGCAAAACTGTTAGGGTAGCTGGATCTGTATGTGGGGTGAGCCCTAGTGTGTGATTAGGTTGAGGACAATACGGGTAGTAGATACCCACAAAAACCCTCTCACCGGAAAGGGTCATGTCCCTAAACTTGCTAGATTCTAATCCTATCCCTTCACACAACAGCTCCATCACATCTTCAGCAACTTTCTTGGCGCAACAGTCCCATTCAAGTGACTCTTTTCTCAATATCTCTGGTATATCTTCGACCTTTGCACTTTGTTCTTTTGGTCACATCCAAATCTGAAGATAGTCATGCCAGGTAGCTGCTTTGGCACGATGCAGATCGTTATTCCTGGAATAAAGCATGCCACTTCTCTCTTCACGGCTATGGTACTTAGCCTTGATTTCTTTCGGCTGTTCGTGAAATGATTTGAATGCTTGAATAGTCTCCTCCAGTAGTGAAACAGGGATTTCATGATTGATTACTTGGAAAAAAACCCCATTAACGTGCTGCTTCTTTGATTTGCTGAACGAGTTTGGGACGGTGAGCTTGTGAGGTGATGTTTCCCAGGTCGATTACAGGGATGCTAGTGTTTGTCTGATAAGGATTAAGAGTGGAAAGAGTTTCAGGTAGTTGTATAAAATTTTGGGAATGGAAGCTATGCCTGAATCTATCAAGCCCTTGTCTCCACCTTTGGACGATCAAATTCTTTATTATCTTTCATCCGATCATCATTTGAAGTAATTACATCAGTAGTAGCAGCTGCCATTTTCTTGAACCTGTTTGTTTCGAAGGATTTCTGTTTCATACAAATTTTTCACTCCGTCGTTGAGATATAAATTATATGGGCAAAATAATTAATGTTTTTGTGCCCATCTTTGTAGAAAAATGGGGAAGACGATTGAACACCTAATCTGCTTTGTCACAAAAAAATCATTACATATGTTTTGTTTCAAAAGTCAATCAAGTAAAAGCACGAACAATTGCTTATTTTCACGAAATTTTAAAAATTTTATTTGAGTATCTTAATATTAAATTAAAATTTTTTTAAAAAAAACAACTTTAAAATTAAAAACACTAACAGTTTTAGATAAAAAAAATTTAATTTTGAGATATTTAAAAAGGCAAAAAGGGTGTATATATATACATATATATATATATGTTATAAAGTTTTTTAACTTTGTGAGTATCACCATCTTAGTTTTGTTTATGGGGTCAAAAATGTTCACGTTTAGTATATCAAATAATTTTTGGTAAGAGAAATTATCAAATATACTACCAATAAAATTTTGGGTGATATATATTTGTTAATATATATTTTAAAAAATAAAACATGTACATGGTCACCATTTTAACTCCATCATTATCAATGTATCAAATATTTTTTTTTTATTTTAATTAAGTCAAAGTCCATGAGTTTTGTTTTTGTTAAAATGATTAAATAAACAAAAATTGTTAATTAGCTTTTAGTGACACTTATTAAGATCATATTTTTAAAAAAATATTGTAATTAATGCAATATTGTTAAATAAACTCACATTTGAAAACCGAAATTGATGAATAAATTCAATGAGAAAATGAATATCAAGCAAGCAAGATTAAAATAGTATCTATAAAATTTTTTATTAACACTTATTTATTTCTGAGTGTCGATTTTTAATAAAATAAAACATCAAAACTTATTAAAATTATATATATATATATAACAAAGATCTTTTAAATTAATGTTTTATTAAATTATTTTTAAATTAAGGAAGGCTTATGAAACGTTACCTAAATTAATCTTGCAGCTCTTGATAAAATCGTTTTGCATTTTATGAGTGTTTTATTTCGTGTTATACGAGTCACCCATATTTTCAAGAAGGTAGTATATATGTGGTTATCTATCATGATCAGGATTAATTGACGACAAAAGCAATGTTGTTTTAGGTAATATTCATTTTTGTTTAATATGATTTTTTTTATAGCTTAATTCTATGAATTTGTGAATTTGAACTTTCTTTAAAAATCAATTTCAGATATTGTCCAAAAAAAGAAAAGAAAAAAAAAACAATGGCTACATTTTTAGTAGTTCACTATTCATAATTATTTTTTAAAATATTTAAATTTATTATATAGATTTTGATCTTAGCATTTCCAATAAAAATAAAATGACAAAAAAATGTATAAAATATTTGTCCTTAAAATTTGCATGATTTACATACATTTTCATTATTTCTTTCTTACATTGAAGCCATGGCATAATTTATGATAACTATGGTGGAATTTATGCATAGTTTAAAATATAATGCATCTCACATTGGATATAAAAATTTAATTATTGATGAATAAAATTAATTTTTGTATTAATTTTATTTATATTTTAAATAATTATGTTGAACATAAATAACTATCATATGACAAATTGTCATAACTATTTGAATATAAATAGATTTTTATTCATAAAGGTCATGATTATACAACAATTCATAACCATTTGAATAAAAATTTATGTCTATCTATTCATTATAAATAGATTTTTTAGTATAACAATTTTTACTGTTTCTGATTTGAAGAGTTTTAAGACTTTATAGTATTCTAGTGGCATAATTGCCTTTTAAAAAATATTTTTTATGCCTCAAAGCCATGATTATTTTTTATTTTTTTCTCTTATTTATTTTTTCTAACAATTTAAAAATAATTATGAAATTTATATTTCACATGAGGAAAGAAAAGAAATTGGCAAAGTTGGTAAAATCGACTTTTGAAACAAGCATGAAAAGCTTCAATTATTCAAATAGTTTCTCGGTGAAATAAATACTAAATATAATATAAGTTTCTTGTTATTATCTTTTTAGGTTTTATATTCTACTAAAAGAATTGATGATTAATAATTCATAAGAGACCTTGAGTCTCATTGAATTTTGCTTTCTTTACTGACTATTCTTTTAATTTTTTGATTCTGAATTAAATTGTTTAACTTATGATTCATGATTTTATGATATATTATATGTGAATTTTCTTGATCATGACATTGAATGATCATGATAAAATGGGACATGAAGTACTTGATAGCTTTGATTATAAATCATTTATAACCTTGTTATATTTTGATAAGATCATGATTATCAAATCAAAATGACAAAATTCTCAATAATTGTTTTAAAGCATAAAAGAAATTTTGAATTTATAAATCTTTTCGAAAAAGAAGTAGCTATATATATTCTTATCATAAAATCATATTTTATGGTCCATATTTCATGATTACATTTTATTAATAAAAGAACAATATATGATTCATATTATTTGATTTATATAATATTATTTCACCAAAAAATAAACATATTATTTAAGATAACTTCAATTCAATTGCAGAAGTTATATAATTCTTTGTAACTAGTTAAAATGCTTTCAATTTGTTAGGTGAAAAAAATTTCATGTATTTTTATAATTTGGACACAAAAATTTATAGTATTGTATGGCTATACATGAAATTTTGATTGTTTTTAATGATATGAACCATGGTGGATATGGTTTTGGTATCCATGATCAAATAAATTTTAATTATCCAAGAATTAGAATGAAAGTTTCAAAAGGAGATTGTAGAAAGCATGAGTTTATTAGTTTTGATGGTGATTATATTTGATATCATACTTATTGATGCATAATCTCATATTGAGTTGAAATAAAAGTTTTAAAATTTTTATAAAAAAGAAAATATTAAGACATAGAATATTTACTAGTTATCTTTCACTAATGGTGGATTTAGAAGCATTTTTTTTTAAAAAAACCACAAAATAATGAAAAGATAAATAAAATGGTAATTTGATTAAACATATATGATATCTTGATAATTGAATGAGACATTTTTTAATAAAAGAATACCAATTTGCACATGATGAGAATGATAAGAATCAAAAGAAATAAAAATTACCATTATAGGGTTGTAAGATTTTAATATAAGTTTATAAGCAAATTATACAATATAATAAGTTTAGTACAACTTATTAAAGTAAAATCATAAAAGGTCTTTAAATATCTTAAAAGAACTAAAATGACTTAATTTAATTATTCATTAAATTTATCTAAATGTACTAAGGAATAATTGTATTAAAATAGATAAAAATGTAGAAATAAAATAGTTAAAATTTTATATTAATTAGTATAGAGTTGTAGCCACAACCAATACCATCTATTTATTAAAATGACAAGAACGAGGTAACAAGATTTAGAGCATATAAATAATATGCAAAATGAAAGATTTGGACATATTAACATGAAGTAATTATATTAGACATTCTAATGGGAGAAATTTCCATAAAAAAAATTAAATTCCAATATATTTTGTTAGTAATACCACAAGTATAATGGATTTAAACCTTTACTATTAGACACCTATAATAGGAACCCAACTTTGAATTCGTAAACTCTAATTACAAAGTTTAATTGATAAAAATAAGTTATTGTTATGTGTCTGTCAGTATTAGTAAAATCCATTTAAATTTTAAAAATTAATATGATCAATGGCGTAGGGAGGACGTGATTTTATACTCTTAATGGAGTTTATTATTTAAATGTCTAAAGCAATGGAGATATAATGAAAACTTTACTTATATAAATATAAAAGTGATGCCACTTCAATAAGAAGAATTGGAGTCTTTATTGTAAATGTTTATTAATAGGATAAACATATGGCATAATAATACTAAAGAGGCTATAAACCTCTGATGGAAGAATAAATAAGTATTATGTGTATTATATCTTCAATTTTAATACTAGGAGTTGAGGTTTAATCTATAGACATCATCAAGTTTGTTAGAATTTTAAGATATATACGTTAATTGAAAGTTTAAATCGAAATATACTTTCTTGTATTCATAATATTTATTTGCACAACAAATTAAAAATTAAGCACTAACATTCCAAAATAGTAAGGATTATTGGCTGTTTAGAATGTAGTGTATCCTATATTGGATAGAAAGATTTAATTATTGATGAAAAAAATTAATTTTTGTATTAATTTTATTCATATTCTAAATAATTATGTTGAAAAAAATAATTATCATATGAGAAATAATCATAACTATTTGAATATAAATATATTTTTATTTATAGAGGTCATGATTATACAAAAAATCATAACTATTTAGATAGAAGTTTATATCTGTTAATTTATTATAAATAGATTTTTCAGCATAACCATTTTCACCACTTCTAATTTGAAAAGTTTTGAGGCTTTGTTATATTCTAGAGACATAATTACTTTTAAAAAATTATTTTTCATACTTAAAGCCAAAATTATTTTCTATTATTTCTATTTTCTTATTTATTTTTTTAACAGGAATTATATAAAGTGTTAATTGTGCTAATTAAGCGTTGAGTACTTTTTTATTATCATATAACCTATAATGCTTTTTACTACAAGTTTACAATTGTTGAATCACAATTAGAGATGGCAAACAAGTCGGTTTGGCCATTCAGATTGCTATCTTCATATTTAGATCATTTGAATCACAATTTTTTCATTCAAATCATCTTAGATTTGAAGATTTTTTAATTCGGATAATTTTACATTTAGATTTTTTTAAATTTAGATAATCTCAAATACGAATTATTTCATATTCTAATTATTTCAAAATCGGTTCAATTCAAGTTGAGTGGGCCTAGATGGATCTAAATGATTTTGAAATTTCATAAGTTATATAGGTTTTTTGTAATTTCAAATGTTATAATTAATTTTACTTTTTATATCATTAAATAAAATGTGGTAAAAACACTAAAGTTAAAATTTTAAAAGTAAATAAATATTCATTATATAAGAATTTTGTATTTTAATATTATCCATTACTATGTTCAAAAATAAATTATCCATTATTCCTTTAGTCCATCTTATAAGTTCAAATAGCTAAATAATATAAGTCTAATATATAAAATAAATGTAAAAAATCATTAGACTACATAAAAGTCCAAAATCTTATAACTTCAAGGAAATAAAGCCCATTAAACATTTATATAAATGATTTTTTATTTTTAAATCTTTACTTAATAACTCATTGAATCATTGGACACTTAACTTTAATCACTTAGTCCTACAAATTTTCATTTTTCATTTTTATTCTATTTTATTAGATTTTTTAGTCATTATATTATTATGTTTTAACAAATATTTTAAGTTTTTAAAAATTTTTTGTCATAACATATAGATCTAAAAATTTATAGCTAGTTCGGCTAAATGAATGAAGTCTCCACCAATCTTTTTTACTAGGTGTGATTAGTCACCTAAGGAATTTATTCCTTTAAGATGCTTCTAAGCTTGATGAAAAGTTCTTAAAACAATAGGTTTGGGTCTACTAACCAGAACAGGATTCAAGAGTTCGGTTACATGTAAGAAAGGTTATAGCACCTTCACATGCCCATCCAAAAGATGGTATCATATTATTTTGAATTTATCCTATGGTCTTGATCTAATGGTTTTATCATTTAATTTTCAATATTAAAAATAATTCTTAAGATTTTTTCATCAATCTGATAAAATTTTTAAAATATTTTCTCACCTCAAAAGTATTCAAGAATCCTATTTGATTACTTAAAGAGGCTTCGTCGTCAGAAAGATTTTTGTTGATTTTATTTTTATATTATCAAAAATATATCTAATTATTTCACTATTTAGGTCAAATTAAAAATATTTTTTTTCAGAATTTCTAAATTTTTCACCATTTGGGTCAATTTAGAAATTCTTTTTATTTGTCTTTTTTTTTAATTTCTAAAATTTTCACCATTTGGGTCTATTTAAAAATTTTTTTATTTCTTTTTTAAAAATAATATGACAATTATTTTTATTGAAATTTCTTTAAATTATTCCACAATTTGGGACAAATTTAAAAAAATTTCTCACCTAGAGATTTCTTAGAAATTTACCATTTGAAAATTCTAAAAATCTCATCCTTGAATAATTGTCAAATATATTCAACCCAAATTTTTTATTTGAAAAAGAATACAATTACTGGTATTGAAAGTTCATCTAAATTATTCACAATTTGGGCCAAATTTAGAAAAAATTTCTCACCTAAAGATTTCTTAGGAATTTACCATTTGAAATTTTTAAGAATCTCATCATCGGGTAATTTGTATTTAATTCCAAAATTTTTATTTTTTATTTTCTTTTTTATTGAAAATAAATATTAATTATTGTTATTGAAACTTTATCTAAATTATTCTACCATTTAGGACAAATTTAGATAAAATTTTTCACCTAAGAGTTTTATAAAAATTTACCATTTTTTCATATCTAATCTTAAAAATATAAATATGCACATAATAAAATAAATTATCAACAAATAAAAAATATAAAAGAAAAATACCAGACTTTGAGCTTGAATTTTAGCCCAAAAATGTTGGAAGGCTCAGAGAAGTGGGCTCACACTGCATTCAGCCTTCATAAGCCCAACCTGGAGAAGAATCTAGAAAACCCCTATGGATTTGCAATTACATACCCTTGTTCATAATTTGATGACATGCCGCCATCATTAGGATTAATTTGCAAATGTGGCTCAAATACAAAAGAATTCAAGCTGTTGGGTGAAATTGCATTTAGATCAAGTTTGAATATTGAACAGCAGTCGTCAGTCGGGTCTTCTTCATGCGAGTAATTGGTTAAGGTGCAGGCCAACCTTTCCTCTCTCTCCCTAAATGGATTCTTTCTTCTGTTTCTTGATTGTGAACTTTGAGTTTCGAGCGAATGACTGATTGTTGTTAATTACTAAACCCAAAAACAGCTGCACCAAACTAAACAACAACGCTGCCAGAAAATTTTATTATGATTCTTAGTTTACACCATTACCAATATCCTTTGTGCGCTTCTCTCTATGATTCCTTCTTGATTTTTTTGTGTTTCTAATCTCTGGATCTTGTCTCTCTGCTTGCAGTGTTTTTGTGTCCCCCTATTCTGTGTTTGTGTGTGTATTTATAAGATCAAAGCCCTAATTCGACCAAAAATTTCAACTTAGCTCAAATTTAACCACATAATTCCAAACAAACTTAACTTCCTATTTTCTCATTTTTTTTTCAGTTTTTTCATTTTTTCATTTTTTTATAAAAATCAAATGTAGACTCCCAAACATATTGAGTTATCTACAGCTGTCCCTCTTTACACATTTTCTATGAAACAAAATTATGCAAAGACGTAGATAACCCCAATTAACTTAACATACTCTTTTTTTTTGTTTTTTTTGTTTTTTATTTTATTTTTATTTTTATTTTTTGAAAAAATAAATAAAGCTCCTCTAAATAGAGGCTCAATAACTTTGAAAAATAAATTGCTCCTCCAAATAGAGACACCACAACTTTGAAAAAATAAATTACTCATCTAAATAGAAGCAACAGAACTTTTGAAAAAATAAATTGTTCCTCTAAATAAAGACAACAAAACTTTAAAAAAAATAAATTGCTCATCTAAATAGAGGCAACAGAACTTTGAAAAAAAAATACTCATCTAAATAAAGGCAACAAACTTTTGAAAAAATAAATTGCTTCATTAAATAGAGGTAACAGAACTTTGAAAAAAATAAATTGCTTCTCATATAGAGGCAACAAAACTATGAAAAAAATAAATTGTTCTTGTAAATAGAGGCAACAAAACTTTGAAATAAAAAAATTACTCCTCTAAATAGAGGTAACAGAACTTAGAAAAGTAAATTGTTCCTCTAAATAGAGGCAACAGAACTTTGAAAAAATAAATTACTCCTCTAAATAAAGGCAATAGTACTTTGAAAAAATAAATTACTCCTCTAAATAAAGGCAACAGAACTTTGAAAAAATAAACCGCTCCTCTAAATAGAGGCAACATAACTTTTAAAAAAATAAATTGCTCCTCTAAATAGAGGTAACAAAACTTTTGAAAAATAAATTGCTCTTGGACAATCATGACCAAATGAGTCATAGATCATGTTTGATGAAATTTGTAAGAAGAATTCAAAGATTCATAATTTGAGTTCAAAATTCAAAAGTTCAGATTCGTAAGAACCTTTCAGCTTCGTAAAAATTCACTGAAATTTGATTTTCAAAATTTCAGCTTCACCAGAATTTGATTCTTAAAATTTTAGATGTGCAAGAATTCAGATTTGCTAAATTTTAAAATTTACATTTGCAACTTGCAAGACTCATATCCAAAATTTAAACATTTTCATTTGAACTTTAGAGATTCTCATATAAAAGTTCAAAGCTTCCCATTCGAATTCAAAGATTCACATTTGACAAATCTGAGGGTTTCACATCTCAAATATTCTCATTCGAAATTTAAAGATTCTCATTTAAAATTCAAAGATTCTCATTTGAAAACTTAAAAATTCTTATCAAAAGATTCATAATTTTTTTCTCAAGGGACTCAAAATTTTACATGTAATGAATGTCATGATCAATGATGCAAATGCAACAATCTAGATTCTCACAATGTCATATTCTTAACCATGATTCAAATGTCTACTGTGTAATGCAAATGCATATCCAAACCAAAGTTTCAAACAATCTCCAAACACTAATGCAAACGTTTTGCATATAATGTAGATGTCAATGTCATGAAATTCTAATCAAAACGCGGTAATATGGTTCTCAAGACTCCACTATTTTGAGCTTCTTAGCACTAGCCATCTTAGAATAAATTTTATCATTTGATCCATATTATGTTCGTCACTTGATCACCATTGACAGGCTTGGTCGATCAATTCATCATCATATTCATCATTTGGTCACTTATGTACCTTCTCAAATCATTTTTTTAGGTTTTTACCATCTCTTTTTTTTCTCTTGTCATCTTGGATTTTTTTTAAAAGAATGCATGATTTTTTTATGCATATTCTCATTCATTCATCATTATTTCAAATCATGATAAATATAATACACTCATACATCTCCTCAATTTATTTTAGGGATGCAATAATAAGAGAACATAAGGTGAATTGGGGAAAGACAATCAATGAAGAGCGAGTTTGATATCAAAACAAATTAGGAAAGAAACAAGTTTGATGCATGTTATTGGGGAATCATATATCAAACAATGAATATTCAGACAATTCTAAATATTAATCCAGGATTCTTTTTCAAAAACTCATTCCACTAACTTTGAGCTTATTGAACTTTATCTCAGTTTTGAAAAATCTTTAGCTATTTCTAATTTCTCATTCATGTGAACTATTTATCTATCTCCCATTTCAGAGATTTTTTTACCAAAATTATCCTTCTAAATTTTTAATTTGAGTCTTTCTTTTCTCTCTTTTTCATTTTTTTTTATTTTTTTTCATTTTTTCATTTTTTCTTCATTCTTTCACCCATTATTGATATCTCTTTCACACAATCTCTAGAGTAACGAAGCATGATTTATCATTCCATCATGAGCATATCTTAACCCAACATATGACCATTCGATTTGAGCATCCACATTTAATCCAAATAGATTTTTAAAGGTTGTAATGTAAGTCATGGTGAGGGGTCATAAAAAAAAAGGATAAAATAGACTCAAAACATGTGTGTAAAGGGTTCAAAACTAAAGGATCATTTTCATCATTTGATGCAACTTGGCATTTTACCCCATTCCACATCATTTCACCACTTTTCCTTTTTCATTCATCTCATTAATTTGCCCTAAATCAGGTGTGACATTTTTTTTTGCTCTTTTTTTTCTTTTTTTTCTTTTCTTTTTTTTATGCTAACTTTGAGACCCTTTACAATCTTTTACCTCTTTTTTTTAAAAAATTACCCCCCAGTGTGGATGGTGATCCTTAGTCTAGGTTCTTTGAAAAAAAGAAATTATAATAGGCTTAAAGGGGTAGCAATGAATGATTTTTCAAATGTTAAAAGAAAGATGATCATTTTTCATCTTAAATGTGAATGTTTTCCTTAAAGATCATCTATTGAACAAAAACAAGCTCATGGATTTTTATAAAAAATTACACATCTTCAAGATATATTAATTTTACCTTTGTTAGTAGCTAGCTTATTTTGTTCAAATAGTCTCTTCAGATCAATGTGGATGAGTTTTCAAAATTAAATCCCAAAATTATTGTTATCATTGTTTAAACATTTATCATTTGAAATTTGAGAATGAGAATGAAAAGTTATGAAAGGTAACAAAGTATGAAACCATGGTTAAAAGAAAGAGAAAATGAAATGCATTATCTTTTCTTTTTATTAAAATGATAACAAATAAAATCCTATTGCCTAAAAAAAATCCTAACATTACTCTAAAAGAAAACTTAGAATGATAAGCAACATTCAACCAGTCTCATCATCATTCTTTAAAATTATGCCATTGTGCAATCAGGTTAAGGATCTTTATTGACATTTTACCCCCTAATTCATTGCAACTCTCTAAACCTTTTCGGATCAATGTGTGCTTAATTCTCACTCAGAGCATTGACATTGTGGTTAGGTAATGGATTGTCACTAACATTAGGTGTTGTTGCTATTCTTTAATCAAAACTTATCATTCCGTCTTTGATCAATCGTTGTACTTTATGCTTTAAAATAGTATAATTTTTAGTGAAATGACCAGCAATTCCATAGTGGTAGTCACAATGAATTGTAAGATCATACCACTTGAGATAAGGTGGCTTGAGCGACTCCACATGGCTAGGAGTAATCAAATGATTGTTGTAGAGCTCTCGGTATAACCTCATATAAGTCATAAGGATTGGATCAAATACGGGCCTTTCTCGAGTAATTTGTTACTTTTATAAACCATTTGCTAGGCTAACAAGAAAAATTTGAGATCTTACGAAAAGTTGAATGTTAAGGCTATATATAAGAGCTTGAAGGTTGAAAACATGCTGGTATGTGGATGAGTAAAATGATTGTGGTATAGGCTGATATGGGTAGGATGAGATATTATTCACAGTATGATAATATGAAGAATAACCCTAAGATGGATAGGGCTGATATCGTCTGAATTATCTGTCAAAGCTTACAGCTTGAGCTTCAATTTTTTTTATACCTTTTTGGTTTCTCCTCCTTTCAATTTATCATTTTTAATGGCATTCTCAATGATTTCACCTGAGATCATCATGTCAACAACATTTTTTATTACATTCGCTATCATCTTTTCATAATAGAGAGATTTTAAAGTACTGACAAATAGTATTATGATTTTTTTTTAGTCAGATGAAGCTACACTTCAGAAGCAACGTCCTTTATCTTTGGGCATACTTTTTAAATGATTCAGTCGCTTTCTTTTTATATTCTGTAAAAAAAAAAAGTGATTTGAAGCTAAATCGATGATATGTCGATATTGACTAATGAAATCATGGGCTATATCATTCCAAGATCAAATACGGGTTCTATCCAGCTGGACATATCATCTAGCAGTAGAGCCAGTAAGGCTGTCTTGAAGCATATGCATCAACAGTTTCTCATTACTAGCATGGGCTGTCATTTTTTGACAGTACATAGTAATGTGAGTCTTCGAACACTTTGTTTCATCATATTTTTCAAACTCTGAAACCTTGAACTTTAGATGAATAACCACATCTGAGAACTAAATAAAGCCCAACAGAGTTTATTGAATCATAAAAACTAATCCCCTCTACGACCCGTAACTTTTCCTCTAATAAGTTTATCTTTTGTTCGACTTTTGAGGCTTCTAAAGTCTCTTTTTCCTTAGGCTTTAACTTTTTTTTCTCTTCTGAATCATCCAAATTAGGGACATGTATTGGTTCTACTGCTTTTTTAGTAAAGACAAAATTTATGTAGCTCTAGTACTATAATAGATTTGAGACTAATGGTGTTTCAAGCTATGTATATCCTACTGGATATGTGAACTACTGTGGTAGTAGACCTTGTGCGGGTTGAGCTTGATATGACCTAAAATCAAAAGGGTACAGTGGGTCATCCATATTTTATGATAGATGATTTTGTTGGCTAGTACTTTCTTTTATACCTTTCCTCTTGTTTAACTTGTTCAAGGCTTCTAGAATCCTGTTTAATTTCCATTCAAGCTTCTCTTAAGCTTTCTCTATCTCTCAAAATGATTAAAATTTTTTTGTTCCATCTATCTAACTCGAGCTCTTGTATTATATTGGTGAGTGGGGTTCTTGCTTGGTGAAGCTATCCCTGAACCTTTCATACCATAATTATGATAAAAAATATTTTATTTTATGCATGAATGAAATGTACATTGTCATGGATGTAGGTATAAGATGTGGTAAACATTCCCTATATGAAAATAACGTAAATGATAATGTTAAATCATAAGCATGAAAATGATGCATATAATGAAATGATAATGATGCACAAAATGAAATGATATGTTGAATGAAAATGATGTAGGTGCACAAAATCAAGCAAATAAAATAGTTAGATCACCAATTGTTCCTTCTTGTATCCTAACTTCGGGTTGCATCTATTGATGGGTAGGAATGGCTCTAGCCTAAGGGTTGGCTTCTTATGAGTGAATTATATGCAGGATTAGATGATTTTGACCACTAAAAATTTTCAAATTGTTCTTACATCATAGTCCATCACAGACTAGTAACGTATTCCAATCATCACCCATCACAGGCTTTCAACGGAAAGAATTTAATTTGAGTGGGAGTATTTTGCTAGCCATTACGAAGATTATCATTTCACAAGAGCGTAGGCACTTTACTCTCTCCAAAAAGGGACGAAACTCAGGTGTAGAGCTCATATAATGCAAATGTATGTTATAGTATGTGTGAAGGAACATATAGGTTTCATGCCCAAAAAATAAAGATTAAAAAAATTAGTAAACAAATAACACAAATCATTACAAATTAAAACCATTAGACCAAATGATAAGATAAATTCAAAAATTAAGGCTTGACTCTCTAGCGTCCCTAGTGGAGTCACCAAACTGTCATAACAAATAGATCCAAAAATCTGTAGCTAGATTGAACAAATGAATAGAGTCACCACCAATCTTTTTCACGATGTGTGATTGACCACCTAAAGAATTTATTCCTTTAAAGAGCTCCTAAGCTTGATGAAAGGTTCCTAAAATAATAGGTTTGGGTCTACTAACCAGAACAGGGTTCAAGAATTCAGTTACATGTGAAAAAGATTATAGCACCCCCACATATCCATCCAAAAGATGGTGCCATATTATTTTGAATTTATCCTATGGTCTTGATATAATGGTTTTATCATTTAATTTTCAATATTAAAAATAATTCTTAAGATTCTTCCATCAATCTGGTAGAATTCTTAAAAATATTTTTTCACTTCAAAAGTATTCAAGAATTCTATTTGATTATTTGAAGAGGCTTCGTCATCGGAAAGATTTTTGTTAGTTTTATTTTTATATTGTCAAAAATATATCTAATTATTTCATCATTTGGGTCAAATTAGAAATATTTTATTTTTCAGAATTTTTAAATTTTTCACCATTTGGGCCTATTTAGAAATTCTTTTTAATATTTTTTTAATTTCTAAATTTTTCACCATTTTGGTCAATTTAAAAATATTTTTTTCGAAATTTCTAAATTTTCTACCATTTGGGCTTATTTAGAAATTCTTTTTTATTTCCTTTTTTTTTAAAGAAAATAATATGACAATTATTTTTATTGAAATTTCATTTAAATTATTCCACAATTTGAGACAAATTTAAATAAATTTTTACCTAGAGATTTCTTATAAATTTACCATTTGAAATTTTTAAGAATCTTATCTTTGGGTAATTTGTATTTAATTCCAAAACTTTTATTTTTTATTTTATTTTTTATTAAAAATAAATATTAATTATTGTTATTGAAACTTTATCTAAATTATTTCATAATTTGAGATAAATTTAGATAAAATTTTTTACCTAAAAGTTTTATAAAAATTTACCATTTTTTCGTATCTAATCTTAAAAATATAAATATGCACATAATAGAATAAATTATTAACAAATAAAAAATATGAATACCAGACTTTAAGCCGTGAATTTTAGCCCAAAAATGTTGGAAGGCTCAGAGAAGTGGGCTCACATTTCATTCAGCCTTCATAAGCTCAACTTGGAGAAGAATCTAGAAAACCCCTATGGATTTGCAATTACATACCTTTGTTCATAATTTGATGCCATGACGCCATCATTAGGATTAATTTGCAAACGTGGCTCAAATACAAATGAATTCAAGCTGTTGGGTGAAATTGCATTCAGATCAAGTCTGAATACTGAACAGCAACCGCCAGTCGGGTCTTTTTCATGCGAGTAACTGGTCAAAGTGCAGGCCAACCCTTCATCTTTCTCCCTAAATGGATTCTCTCTCTTGTTTCTTGATTACGAACGCTAAGTTCCGAGCGAATGACTGATTGTTGTTAATTACTAAACCCAAAAACAGCTACACCAAACTAAACAATAACGCTGCCAGAAAATTTTATTATGATTCTTAGTTTACACCGTTACCAATATCCTTTGTGCGCTTCTCTCTATGCTTCCTTCTTGATTTTTTTGTCTGTTTCTGATCTCTGGATCTTTTCTCTTTGCTTGCAGTGTTTTTATGTCCCCCTATTCTGTGTCTATGTGGTATTTATAAGATCAAAGCCTTAATCCGAATAAAAATTTTAATTTAATTCAAATTCAACGACATATTTTAATCAAACTCAACTTCTTAGTTTTTAATTTTTTCAGTTTATTTATTTATTTTTATAAAAATCAAATGTAGACTCTTGAACAAATTGAGATATCTACAATTTTCTTACATATATATATTTTTTGGTTTGGAAATAAATGGAAAGCTAAAATAATTACATTAGATCTAATCATATACCCTATTTAAGTAAATATTCAATTAGAATGTTGAATATAGACATTAAAAAATTATCAATTAATTGGTTTAATCTTAATAATCAAGACTTACAAATTTTGAAAAATCATAATATATAAAAATTAATTTATATAGTATTGATCTAATTTTAATATTTGACCATTTCGAATTTAACTTTAAATTAAGAATATTCATCTATTATCAATTATCTAATTATAATGATGAATAGTAGATATTATTAAAAAATATCAATTATCATTTACAAAAAATATTTATTATGAATAATTGGTCAATTAATTAGTTCAACCTTATATATTTGTTTTATTTTTAGTTTGTATATGAATTATTATACTAATATTACAACTTTAAATATAATCATATACAATAATTTAAATGTTCCATTAGAATGTTGAATTAGAGAAAATGATATCCACCGATTGACTTTTAATATAATAACATTGGATATATCCATATATATCAATTGATCAAATTTCACAAAAATAAATAGTAAACATTATTAAAAGATCACTCATTTTAACATTAACCCAAATATAATTACATTGGATATACACCAATTGACTAAATATTCAATTAGAATGATAAATGATAGATATTATTAAATTAATTAATATAATACTACTAGCCATAAACTCAACAAGTATAGTTACTTAAATATAATTAATCTTAATATCAATTAAATGTAAAAATTAATTGTATTAAAATTATTATTACTATATTATACTTCTAAATTATACTTTAATTTACTATTGATAATAAATAATTCTATCCTCAACTTAGTTTTACTTATAATATATATTAACAAATCAATTAAACATCAGTTTAAATTAAATATTTTACCTAAATAAAAAATGGCTGCATTCAAATTTTTACAATCCCCTCTAAACAAAAATTCCCAAAACCAATACCATATCCTAGCCTTCAACTCTCAAGCAGACCGTTATTCAATATTTTTCATCTTCATATTTTAATTTTAAAAATAATATATTTTAATTTATAAGACAATATTTTATTTTCAAATAATTTAATATTTAGTATATTTGACACACTAAGAAAAATATAATCTAATGTTAATTTTGTTTATAATAAAATCAATATTTTCCTAAGATATCAAATTTAGTCAACTATTACAATTATAATATAATTTTTATTTTTGAATTATTTTTATATTAAAATTAAAATTTAAATGTGAAATAATTATAATAAATCAATAATATATTGTAAATAATTATTTTGATAATGAAATCAAATTTTAAATTAACAATATTATTTTTTATTGATAGTTTTTATAAATATAATAAGAATAGTATTAAAAATCGTTTGATATTTATATTTAGTGTGTTTTAAAATTAATTTTATTTCATATTTGAATTTAAAGATTCAATATTAATTTTGTTGATGATAAGTTATTGATATAATTATTTAATAATTATAAATGATAATATTTTAAAATTTTTAATTAAGAAAAATGTTTATTATTTATTTTTATTTGTTTTAAAAAAGTTCATAGAGTTTTTTTTTTAGTTGTAATTTGATTTTTATGGGTTTCAGATCAAATCTATCTCAAGTTTGGATAACTGTAAATTCGAGTTATGACGGATTCGGTTTATGTCGATGTCAGGCTTTTTTCCAGTTCAAAATTTTTAAAATTTTTATCTTTGACTTTATTGGTCCACCAAGGTTCAATCACGGGTTGGCTCAGACAACTTTTAGGTTCTGATCAGTTTTGTCAACTATAATCACAATTTAAATTTATGTAAGGATTCATAACTTATAAATGTAGGTTTCATATAAAATTATATACTTGAAAAATTAGTTTTATTTTTATTTTTTTATATGAATTAAAAAATTTTATATATTTTTAAAATTTTTTATATTTAAAATTATCAAAAATTAAATTATAATAATTGAAATTAAAATTTTAATTTTTTACTAATTATCATATCATAACTGTGGCAATTTTTTATTTTAAATATTACTTTTTTTAATGCAACTGTTAACAGATTAAATTAAATGTAGGGCATATAATAATCCATTATTGATTATGTAAAGTTTGACAAGTCTAATTCATAACTTAAAAAAGAAAATAAAAGTGACCAACCAAAACTTGTTGCATAAAACCATAGCATTTTATTTTGGATTGAAGTGGGAATTTTTTTTTTTATTAATTTTTATTTTGTGTGCATAAAGAACGGAAACTCACTTAAACAATACAAGCTTGATCAACTACTTAGAGAATGATAGAGGGTTATCCCCATGGATGCGTCAATAGTAATGGTAATTCTAGTCATAATTAATTGTGATTTTTTGTATAAAAGACTTGCTATCAAGGCCCTTGGAGTAGAAGTTTTCGATGAATTCTTGAGCTGTGAAATCACGATACATTGACGGTTTCTGTTCCGACAACAACTCCGGCAGAGGTCCATAGTAACCATCTCCCTTCAATTTGGTGAGATTGAAAAATTCAACAATTGAAATCCTTGGTTGCATACTGGCGTTGGCCACTACTCAATGTTGCACACTTTGGTACTCCCCATTCGACACTATCTGCAAAGCCATACATATATATGGACAAACACAAACAAAATTGTCAGAATTTAATACTTCCCGAAGGAGATTATTACTCTAACTAAGCACCTTTTTTTGGCTAAAACTGAAATTAATTTTTTAGTAACAAAAGGTAGGTTGGTCTTTGACTTATGATCGCAAGTTTTGCAAATCAACTGTGAGAGAGCTACACCGAAACACTGTTTAATTATATATATATAAGTTTATATTTAATATACTATCACTTTATAAATTTTATATATTATCAATAAATCAAATAATAAAAATTTATTAATAAATAAATATAAAATTTTAAAATAAATATGCATAAATTAAAATAATTTATTAATAATTAAATATCAATACTTAAAATAAATATACCTAAATTAAAAAAATTATTTTATTAATAAAATATTATCATTTTATTTTATAATATATATAATTTATATACATATAATATATAAAATCTAAACTCTATATACAATATACAATATATAATATATAATATATTCGTAACGCGGAATCACCATGACACTCATACTATTAAAAGGATAATATAATACAAGATAATATGCCATGTGATTGGTAGCGGCATTTGACCGACATTTTCCTGCTATACCATTAAAAGGATATGACAAATTTGGATCTGTTCGAAAAAAATTATCAAGTAAAGCTCAAAAATCCCTCACATGCTGATCTAATAAAAATAAGACAAATTAAGTTTTTGTTGTTTAATAAATGTTGATCAAATTCTTATATACATTATTATTTTTAATTGCCCCAACTCTTTCTAAAACATATTGGAAATGCAAGACCAAAAGAAAATATTATATGTCTGTCATAATGATTACATGAATAAATAATAATTATATGAATCGACAGATATATTTTTTGTCAATTAAAAATATAACTTTGGTTATACAATTTTTGAAAAAAGGAAATATTGTTATAGCACTTTGGATAGTCAAAGTTTTTAATTAAAAGGAAATCTGTTCACATCTACAACCATGAGTTGATTACCAACCAGATGATTATCTTCTTATTACAGTTTTTTTTTTTTTTAAATGTTATGCCTTTCTAGAAGCTTTAATTGTTATGATATAGTCAACGAGATTTTGGTTTAATAACAAGGAGGCTTAAGATTTTCGGTTCAAATTTTATTATGGGTAAGTTTAATTATTTAATTAATTTATAATTTATTAATTGATGTGCAGCTTGGCCATTTCATCTTAAGAAGTGGCTCGTTAGACCATGCTGTGGAGATTGCATTGTGGGGCGCAAAATTACGAGGGCCATGTCATCTTCCATTATTCTAGCATTTCAAACTTTTGTTAAACATAACTTTATCTGTGAATCATATATTATAGCCCTTCTTTTGTTAAATTTGTTTATCATGCCATGCACACTTCCGTAACATATAATTAAGTCAGAAAATATTTAGCCTCCTATTTCCCTCGCTGCCGACATATGTCATAATTTTTTTTAGTCATTTTTATAATCAAATATTCATAATTTCATGAAGTAATAGTTAGATTTACTAATTTTAAATATAATATAATGATATAATATAAAAATGATAAATATATATAAATTTAATATAATCAAATTTTATATCTTAATCACATTGATATAATTAAAATATGACATCATTCATATTGTGTGTATGTCTAATAATAATGATACACTTAACATAATCATAACATAAAAAATTTAAAAATTATTTTAATTTGCTTTAAAATAAATTAATAATTATATTTATCGTATTATTTTGATATTTAAATAAATTATAAATTTTTAATTTTTAAATAATTTTTATTTAAATATTAATTTAAATTATATTTTTTGTTTAAATACATAATTTAATTATATCTAATTATATTATTAATATATAATTATATTAATAATATCATATTATGTTATTTAAATATTTAATTAATTTTAAATATATTAGTTGTATATTATGTTATTTATGTAATTTAAATATTCATATTATATTCGTATAAAAATTATTTTTGTTATATCTAAAATCGTATTTGATACAATACACGACGTGATAACATATCAAGCATTGCCATGCCTACAAATAGCCAATCGTCAAAGTCACTGAACTTATCTCAGTTGAAAACAACGAAATACTCTGCCAAAAAAAATCCCATGGCCACACCTTGTAAACCACCAGAAGCCCCACCAAACAAATTCCACCATCAACCTGCACTGCCAAATTTCCAAAAATCAACAATTTCTCAAACAAAAATTCCCTTGCTTTTTACTAAAAATAATAATAAAAAAAAACAGTCTTCACTGAAGTGAGGAACCGAGCAGAAGCAACAAAAAAAAAAATCAATCAGAAAATTTTGGTGAACCGTTTGGGGGTGAACGGTTGAAGCAAAGAAAAAAGAGTGACTCGTTCGGCATGGAAGAGAAGGAGGAAGAAGGAAGGAGGGGAAGAAAGAGGTGAAGAAGAAGTAGACAAAGGAGAAAGGAAGAAAAGTAAAAATGGGGGGAAGACTTTTACCCAAAAAAGTAACAAAAAAAAAAAAAAAAAGAACTCGAAGGTCGTTCGATTAGTTTAGGACTTCGAAAAAAAAAAAAAAAAACAGGGAGAGAAGGGAGAAGGTTAAAACGTGGGATTGGGAATCAGTCATTTAAGGAAAAAGGGGCATAAGAAGCCAAGTGGATTGCATTTGTGGACCTGACTCAAGCCCATTCCATCATGAGCCCAGTCCAAGCATTTTGGGTTTAAGGACCATAAATTTGTTGGTATTTTTTTATCTTTTGTTTTGATGTATTATGTTGTTTGTTTTAATAATTTTTTTATTACTAAATATTTTTGAAAATAAACTTGAAGTGGTTGAAAATAAATTTGATGTGGATAGCCGAGATCTTTAGTGTTATAAAAAATTATTAAATAATAATAAAATCAAATAAATATAAATAAATAAATAAAATAAAATAATAAATGAGAGAAAATTTTTATTTGATAATGGGATTTTAAGATAATCTAAGTGACAATTCCTTAAAAATTTTTATACGAGGAGATTTTTTTTAAATACTACAAACATTTTGAAATATTTATAAAATATTTTTAATATAATAATTTTTTTATAAAATAAAAAATTAACAAAAAAAAATTTATTCCATAACGAGATTTTATGGTATTCTGAATAGTGATACCTAAGAAATATTTAGATAAAAATATTTTTTTAAATACTATTGACATATTAGAGTATTTTTAAAAATAAAAATCTCTCTTTTCTTTTAAAAAATATGATAAATAAAAAAAACCAATAATTTTTTTAAAAGAAAAAATAAAATATGTGCATCAATTATTTTATTATTTGCATTGCATATATATCGCTTTTTTAAAAAATAAATACGAATCTCCTAGAATAGAATTATTAAAATGTCTAAGTAGTGAGTTTTAAAAAACTTTTAGATAAGAAATTTTCTTCAGATATTACTAATGTATTGAAATATTTTTTAAAACTTTTTAATAATAAAATTTTAATTTATTTTTTGAATAAAATAATAAAAAAAACTAAAATTGTGATGAATAAAATAAGTCAAGGAAATTATTAATAAATACCAAATTTAAGATTATTTTTGTTAAGATTCAAAAGTTAACATATAATTAATTGGTACTATTTTAAACGGATATTGTGAAAATATTAATAATTTCTCACATGTAACAAACTCCTGAAAACAAATTATTTACCAAATTTTAAAATTATCTTTTTAATAAATTTTAAGATTTTATTAAAAAAATAAATTTTAATAAGTGAGTAATTGTACTTAATAAAAAAAATGATAATAATTTTTTTATTTTTAAATTCATATAACGACCTCAAAATTATTAGGACAAATATTGGTTTGATTATCACCGAGCAACAGCTTATAGATAGAAGAAACAAAAAAACATACCATTTGAAGAAGCCGACCAAATAAGTTGGTCTTCTTAAACGGAGACTAGTGAAATAAAGTTAATTGCTCTTTAACCTTGTCCGAAATATCTCCAATTCTGATCCAATCCTAGCCAACATTGAAGTTCATGTAATCACTAATACAATGCGAGTCATCTAATTCAGTTATTAGTCATCTAATTCAATTTGCAGCCAAGCTTAGCTAGCAAAGCCCTATTCATATCCAAGGTTTTTCGAATGGGCAAACCCCATCCCTTTTAGGACGATAAATTTTGACCTATTTAATCAAAGCCACTTTCCTAACCTCATCAGAACCACCGCACAAGAAATTTCTGTTCAGTGCATCAATTTCCTTAGCCGCTGATACTAGGAGTTTTACCGCTTGCATAGTATAATTGGCAATAGTACTGGTGGCGGACTGAATCAGAATTGCTCAGCTTGCTAAGGCAACTGCTTCGCCTTCCAAGAACTAAGTCTGTTTTTCACTTTTTCCACTAATCCTCTATAATTTTGCTTGGAAGGCAGTGATGAGTGTACTGGAAATCCAAGATAAGTTCCAAAATCCCAACAGTGCTGCATTCCAGTAATAGTGCCAAAGTCGACTATCAAGCGTTTTGAAACATTTGATGATGTAAAGAATTTTGATTTCCCAAAATTCATTTTCTGACCTAAAAAAGCACAGAATCTCCTTAAATGGTCACCATAATTGTGCATTGTTCAGTCAAGCTTCCGCAAGCAAATCATCACAAAGAAAACATGTGAGAACTGAGGACCACCTTTAGATAGCGTAATCGGATTCCAACTTTTGTCACACACTGCTGCCTGCTACATGTAGTTCACCGGTTTGGCATAATTAAAGGGCTGGGTTGTATGAAGTGGTATGAAGGAAGATGCTAATTAGCTCATCAAGAAAGTACACAAAATGATGTGGATGATGTGGAACGGCTGTATGAACAATAAGCAAGCAAGGAAATACATTGCTACTAGTCACTGTTATGCGTTAACAGTGTCCAAGTTTCTTCACCGTTTTGAGGAATGATTTGGCTTTTTGGAGGTCATTGATTGGTTGCAAAAATCCAACTTCCAACTTTCCATATGAGCAGAGCATGGAGGACTAGCAATAATAAAAAAAGATTCCTAACAAACCCCTGTTCCGCCATTAAAATCCCCACACTAACGGCCAAAGGAAAAAAATGCAAAAACTTTGGAAGAGTCTTCCAGCCTTTTCTGTTTCTTTTCTTTAATGCATGCTGATATGCATTCTCCATTTACATGTAATGTAACTCCCCTTTAGCTTGTATTTTTTTTTTCTTTTTTGGCTGCAATGATGCCACTTTCAGGCAGACTTGAGTGGCTGACCTGTTGTCGTTTTTTAAGCCCCCATTTTTACTTTCTTTGATTGTACTTTGTTAGCATATTACTGTCTTTCCATTTACATTTCAAGTTCTAAGCCCTCACATACACTTAAGCCTTGTTCTTTTACATTTTAACGAATGGAATTTCAATCTTTGTTTTCAGTTTTGTTTCAGTTTGGTTTTCTTGTGTTTTTCTGCCATGTTTGCTTTGTTTTCATCTTATCTTGGCTTGAGAAGGATAATCCAAGGAAGTACCCATCTTCAGAAATCATGCAATGGGCCAAAATTACATGATTTACTTATTCCGAATTGGTTGACAAGAAAGAAACCTATTCTATCATTTCTCATTTCTTTGAATAACCTGAAAAAAAAAATAATAATACATTGCCAATGAGAATAAGTGTAGGTGATATTGCCAACTCCATTGTCTTATTGTGAATGCATTGGTTTCTTCATGCAGAAGCAATGATGTTATAGCTCTCGAACAAAATATAAGGTAAAGAACGAAATTGTGCATCCAGTTACTTCCTCAGGGTCAGTTTTTTCATTGCTCATGAGATAAGCCAATAGATATTGCTAGAAGCTCCTGAAACTTTTAGTTCTGCGTTTCAAAGAAATGCAGAAACCAGCAGATTCAAAACAAATGCTTTTTGATGGAGAAGATGGATATGATGCTGTTGTTGTGGGGTCTGGATATGGTGGTTCTGTTGCTGCATGTCGGTTGTCAATGGCAGGGATCAAGGTATGCTTGGTTGAGAAGGGCCGAAAATGGGAAGCTAAGGATTTTCCAACAGATAGTTTCAAGATCATGTCAGCTGTGAGGATGGAGAGTCAGAACTTAGCTGTCAGCTTTGGCCCAAAGGATGCTTTGTTTCAGGTCAGTCTCCCTTTCCACACAATGGAGGATATTTTAATAGAAAGACAATGTATCTGTACTTAGGGAAGACGATCATTTTTCATTGTTATGACATGAGTTTGAATCCTGTTAAAGTCATATTTTGATTTGATTATAGTATGAATAAAATTGTGATGATTTATCTATGACATCATAGGTTTATGAACAATATGATTCACTGGCAGCAGCAGCTTGTGGACTTGGTGGGGGTTCACTAGTGAATGCAGGAGCAATGCTGCCAACACCAGTTCGTACTCGAAGAAATTCAAAATGGCCAAAGGAATGGGAATGGGACTGGGATAGTTGTGAAGCTTCTGCTGCTACCATGATGAGAATACAAAGTGTTCTTCTCCGGTTCCCCATTGCCAAAATTATGAAGGAAATCGATGTCGGGGAGGTAGAAGAAATGGTTCAGGATTCAATGAAGCTAAGTATGAATTTTGATCTTGAAGAGTCCCCACCCAGATTACCAAAAAATAAAAATCTGGATATCTGCATAGCCCGTGGAAATTGTCTAGCTGGGTGTCCTTATAATGCCAAGAATTCTACTGACAAAAATTACCATGCATCAGCAGTTTAGGCATATTATCTTTAACTTGATGCGTTGTTTTAATTTAACAGGTTTATTTCTTTATTTTCTTTGGTTGCATTATTGTTAACTGTGAAATGCTTTCAGTTGCTTATATGATTTCAAGCTGAAAAATTCAAATGCATGTCAAAAAGACAACAAGTGTAGGTCAGCTGGCCAATTTAAGGGGTTTTTACTATGTTGAATCTGAAACTTGATTATGGATCATTGTTTATGATGATGATAGTCTGAATTCTTGTAAAGGGTTATTATTGAGAATACTTTGTTGTTTCATATTTTGTAAAAAGCCTGTGACAGTCAACATCATGTCCAAATGGAGCCATGTTCTCATGCTTTTCTGATAAAAGTAGAACTTCTTGTGATGCAGGCAGGATGCATCGCTAAAACAGAGTGTGAAGTTCAGTATGTAGTTAAAATCCATATGAAACAGGCCATGAAGGTGGAGTTGGTGGAAAAAGAAGGTGGCTTGTTTTCTTAAATGAGATGGATTGTATAAAAGCTGATTTTGTGATCCTGTCAGGTATGAAGCAATAGTGAAATAATTTGATATACCTTCAAATTTTTGTTTTCAAAACCTTATGGGAAGCTTCAATTTCATGCTCCACAGCGGGAGTTCTTGGCACAACTGCAATACTTTCAAATCACAAATGAGAGGATTAAAACTCTCAGAGTCACTTGGGTCTGGATTCAGCTGTAATGGAAATACTGTTGCTTATCTTGCTGGGAGCAGTGGACCTTTGCATGCTTATGGACTAGACAAAAAGCAACTGTCGAAGACACCTATTCAAGCACGGCCTGGGCCATCCATCTCTTCATCTTACACTTCTTCATTGGGTTTCACAATCCAGGTTCAATATTTTGCCATGCCGAGAAACTTAACTTGTGTTGATTCCACATTAGAATTTAGCTCTTGCCATGGCACTGGCCCTTCTACTGTCTTGCTGGCTTTCTATATGGAAAGAGAGAAAGAGAATCAGCTAAAAAAATACTGCAGGATGGTAGTGTCATGTGTTCTGGATGGGCATTTTTGGTTTCAATTCAACCATCTAAAATTTTTTTCCTTCATCTACTATTACAATAAATTGTGTACTGGCCACATCGTGATTCATACTCTTTTGACATGTCCATTCACTGGTAGCTTCAAGTTAGGCTGGTTGATTGGTTTGTGTTAGCAACTCATATTGATTTTGTCAAGGTAAGAGCTGCGTACGCATACCTGTAATTTAGACTCTTCTGAAACTGCCTTTTCTTTCTTCTTTATCTCCTCATTTCATTTATTCATTGTCCTTTTTTTTTTTTTTTGTGCATAGTGCTGTACTTCCTACTGCTTATCCCTACATGTTGTTTAAAGGGATTGTAACATATGGATGGCCAACTGGTTACTGGTTCTTTCGTGGCATTATAGATAAGCTGAAACATCTCATAGGTTCTAAGTCGAGCCAAGCAATGGTGCTCGTGCAATGGGACATGATAAGAGTGATGGGAAAATTATATTAGACAAGGAAACAGATAAAATTTGCTTCAGTCCACCCCATGACCCTTTGCTGGTGAGAAAAATTGAGGCCTTTCAAAAGATTACCAAGAAATTAGGTGGAATTCTCTTCATGTCCAAGTGCCTAAGCACATCAGTACATCTTCTAGGTGGGTGCAATGCATCATCAGATTTTTCAGATGGTGTTTGCAATCCAAATGGTCAGATTTTTGATCCAGAGGCCCCTGGTCTAGTGCACTAGAGCCTCTATGTTTGCGATGCTTCTTTAATTCCGTGCTCTGTTGGTGTAAACCCATCTCTTACCATTGCAGCAGCCGCTGAGCATGTAAGTAAGCACCTTGTGAAGGATACTCTCAGTTGTAAGAGTAAAAATTGTATAGATTTTGCTTCTAAAGTGGTTGACCAAAATCCATATACAGAAATACATGATAATTTGAAGAGCAGAGAGAAATCATATGTGTCTCTCAAAGAAATCATGAGGGGTTATGTAGGGGGGTATGCCATGTACAGTTTTTCTCAGAATAAGGATAAACTTGCAGAATGAGAACAGCTGTGATGATTGGAATTCGGTTATGAGAAAATCCTGTTCAACTTTAAAGGGGAAAGTTGGATGTTATGTTGTGTTCGGAGCCATTGAGAAGGATAAGTTGCATGTTATAGATGGGGAAATAGACATGCTTGAAGTAGATTACAAAACCCCTTACACACAATATATGCACTATCGCCTTCTCCTCGCTGCTGCTTCTGGTTCAAGGTACAATAAGGCATCCATTTGCATTCCTTTTAATTCTCTCTTCTTTCATTTTTTTTTTTTTCTAAAAAAATTTGTACCATTAATTAAATGCGGTTATTTTTGAGGGAAAGAAGATAATGAATCCTTATCTTTGTGCACTATATTGTTGGAGGGAGACAACAACATTGTATGTGACATTCAAAAAGCTTGATGGCAACTTTGCCTGGGAAGTAGGGTTGAACTTAAAAGGAGAGCTTAGAATTTCCACGATTGAATTGCTGAAAAGCATCGTTAGCCTTGAAGGAAACAGAAAAGGAAGATTTATTTATCTTTTCTCATTGAGTCTCCTTAGAACTTGTATTTTACAAATACCATAAGAAAGTCACAAAAAGTATACCCTGACAGATTCTTGCAACAATTCTTATCCTGCGAGCACTTTCTATGAAGTAAAAACAGGTAGGCAGGAATCCAAACTCGACGTTAAAGATACTTAGAATTTGCAACTGATTCTTGCTTGCAAGTGATGTGAATGAGGAAAAAGACTTTTTAACAGTGTCAGTTTTATATAAACAAAGGAAGAAAATATTTTGCACTGTAATTTGGAGAAGATTCAAAATTAATACACTGAATTCAGTATTTTTTGGTTGTTTGTTTTGTTTTATTATTAACAGGTTATAAGTTATAATTTTGATTACTTACTCTATATGATGCAGAAGATGGATATACCATCAACTGTAGGCAGTGGAACTGCAGTCAAAGTGGATGGAAATTCAAGGAAGAAAAGCACCTGGTTCTTCTACTTAATGGACATTCCACTGAGAGTTTGTCTGCCAACAGAACCAAATGAATTGATCAGGACTTTACTGGCAGAATGGCATGAAATGTGGTTACTGCAATCAAGAGTTCATGTATCGAATCCCTCAAACAACTTCACTATTGAAGATATTGGAAGATATGATATACCTGCTGGTAAAAAAATTACAAAAAGCTGTAGATGAGATCAGATACTCATAGATCTAATTGATTTCTGAGTGATAACATTTTTCTTCTACTTTTCTTTTGTAGTAATGGACAAGATCTGTGAATTCCATGGTCCAAGCATGAAGGTACATGTAGTTGCACACTGTGTTGGAGGCTTGTCCATTCACATAGCTCTCATGGGAGGGCATATCTCTGCAAATCAAATTGCTTCTTTATGTTGCACCAACTCTTCGATGTTCTTCAAGCTTACTACTTTGGCCACGGTCAAAATGTGGCTTCCCTTGGTTCCCGTAAGTTTTCCTCTTAATGAAAAAGTATATATGGTTTGGTACAAATAAATGTCAACTTGATCTTGCTTGGGCCTTATACTTTCATCTAACTCCGGTCAACCTGCAGATGTCAATGGCTTTGCTGGGCAAGAACAAAATCCTGCCTCTGTTAGAGACATCAAAGGCCAGTTTGGGGCATCGGCTCCTAATGTGTATAGCCCGTTGGCTACCTCGCTATGAGAGATGCACTTGCAGTGAATGTGAGGTCTTTTCTGGAGTATTCGGCAATGCATTCTGGCATCAAAACATAACCCCCACAATGCATCTCTGGTTAAAGAAGCAAAGCACAACAAAGCTTCCCATGGCAGCCTTTCCTCACCTCAGGAAAATCTGCAAGTCTAGATTCATTGCGGATAGCAAGGGAAATAACTCATATTTGATTCATCCAGAGAGAATGGCCCTCTCAACGCTATATATCTCCGGTGGACGAAGTATTCTTGTGACTCCAGAAACTTCTTTTTTAGCTAACAAGTATATGAAGTTGCACCAACCTGGTTTTAGACATGAAAGGGTTGTTGTCAATGGTTTTGGGTACTCAGATTTACTGATTGGTGAAGAGTCTCCCAAAGAAGTTTTCCCCCACATAACGTTATCTGAAGAAGGGAAAAATATTGTGATGATTCCCAAGGAAAAGAAAGGCAGCAAAGATGCCTTGGATTGGGCTACTGATCCTTACCAAGGATATGGAGGATCTGAAAGTTGTTGGTTTTCACCTTTGGTGGTCGTTTTCTTGGTTTTAGTTTTAGTTTTTATGTTGTTATCATCATTCATATGATTTTTCCACTACCATAACAAGGAATTTTGCTGTTTGATTAGGAAAAGAAAGAGGTGTTTATTATTTTGAAGTTCAGTAAATCTTTTTTTGGAATCTTTCATGTTGAATAAAACAAATTCATTTTTTTAATAAAAAAAGGAATAGATCAAAATTTTTATAGATTTTCGTGAACTCAATAGTAATCATTGAGCTTTTAGAATCCAGAGACTAATTGTCAGTTCCAATTTAGGTGATGTGCCCAACTTGTCTGTGAATGAAACTTATTGACTCGATTACTCTTGATGGTCATTAAGATCTTGCATATATACCATGATATATATGTTATATCGTAATAAGAAGACAGTTTGGCCGAGTGGTCTAAGGCGCCAGATTTAGGCTCTGGTCCGAAAGGGCGTGGGTTCAAATCCCACAGCTGTCATGTTTTTTCTTTTATTGATCTGAGCAAGACATGCTAGAGAGGTTCCAAAATGGCTTGACTCATTAGAAACAAACAAGTAATCTCTTAACTCGCTTCCTTAACTTACCAGTTCCCTCCTGACTCATCCCCATTCCCCACTCCAAGCCCTAGCTTTATTGGAGATGTCGTATTGCGCTTTGTTGGAGCGCCCTCCGAAAGGACTGGAGATAGCAATTGCACGTGCTGATAATAGTGACCCATGGGACACACACGCACGCCAATTTGACTCGAAAGGACGTATTTACCCTTGAGTCAATGCCTTACCTCTCAATGGCCTTTTCGTCATTTAAAGTTAGGGTTATCAAAACCCTAACTATAAAATGGTAGTAACTGATATATATCAGCTTCTCTTCGATAGCTAGAGTCGTCATCAGCAAAAGCGCTCTCAAGCAACCCTAGTTTCACGTTCTCTCTCGGTCTTCCTGAAGCGATGGTAAGTCTCTCTTTGCAAATATTTCGATCTCGATGTTCAGCTAAATCGTTTGGTAGCAGAGAAAATAGTGTAGGATTTGGGTATAGAAAATAGAAATAAAAAGACTGGAATTTTACTAGTGCTTTATCTTAGTCTGGAAATGGGAAAATTCAAATTGAAATAATTTACTAACTAGATTAGATTTAACCTTGTATTCTCTGTCGCTGGTGTTTTTTTGAGATCCAATTGGAGCCATGGGGGCTTTTTCAGTTTTGCTATTATGAGGACAGATTTATTGATTGACTTAGGTGTAAATAGGATGTCTGACGTTTTCGTTGATTTGTGTTATTTTGTAGTCAAGGAGAAAGGTTAGGGAGCCCAAGGAGGAGAATACTAACCTTGGACCTGCTGTGCGAGAGGGCGAGCATGTGTTTGGGGTGGCTCACATATTTGCTTCATTTAACGACACATTTATCGTAAGTGATAACCTCTTCTGTTTACATTGAATTTTTTTTTCTGGTACTTCATTCCGTTTGAAATGCTATCATTGAATTTGCAGCATGTGACTGATTTGTCAGGAAGGGAAACAATGGTTCGCATTACTGGTATGGTTTTTGACTGTCTGTAGAAAATGGTTTCTTTTTCTATCTTGGGCTTTTGGTGTTATTGCCATCTCTAGATTTTTAAAGTCGTTTTAGGTGGTTTTTAATACTTCAACCATCTAACTCTGAAGTTGGATTTTTCAAAGGAAGCTGACTAGTATTTCAAGAGCCATATGTAACTTTATAATAGAAAATGTTAATTAAACATTGCAACATGTGTTGATATTTATGTCCCAGCTCGGAGTTATTTCTATGAAGAGTATTTTTCTAACTTATTCCTTGCATTTTCCAAATGTAGGTGGTATGAAGGTGAAAGCTGATAGGGATGAGTCTTCCCCTTATGCAGCCATGCTTGCGGCACAAGATGTTGCTCAACGCTGCAAGGTCTTATAGCTTACAGTCTGAATTGTCATGCAATACATATTTATATGTAGTGAACTTATGCCTATTATTGTCCAAAAAAAAACTTTCTCTTTTTCATGTTTGTTATCTGCAGGAGTTGGGTATTACTGCCCTTCATATAAAGCTACGAGCTACTGGAGGGAACAAGACCAAGACACCCGGTCCTGGTGCCCAATCAGCGCTTAGAGCTCTTGCTCGTTCAGGCATGAAAATTGGCCGCATAGGTACAATTCTTTCATATTATTTCTCACAGTTTTATTATGTCCATTCACGTCAACTCTTGTAAACTTGACATGTAACCTTCCTTTCGCCTCAGAGGATGTTACCCCCATTCCCACTGACAGTACCCGTAGAAAGGGTGGCAGACGCGGAAGAAGGCTGTGATTCTTTGCATCATTTCTATTACTCAGCTGCTGCTTGCTATGCTTGGAGTTCTCTTTCATGTTTAAACAATTTTCTGTTTAGATTAAAGGTTGTTGCCCTGTTCCTCTAGTTACACATTTGTAGTTCCAGAATGGATTTTGATCTTAATTGACAGAGACAAAAGTTGTGCAACTCTTTAATCCACCTTTGAAGATAAGCTTGTATTGTTCTTGGTAAGCTTGTATTGTTCTTGGTTTTCCTTGAGGAGTTATATTGTGGTTATGGCAGATAAGAACTTCCCGCTTTTGTTTGATGGCTGTGGGGTGCCAGTCTTGAGATAAAATGCTTGCCCATGTCATAGTTTTTCAGCCCTTGATGTTCCCCTGAACTTCGGGGCAATAGGGCATCAGTATTATTGGCAGCTTTAATTGACTTTGTAGCTAATGCATCGTCCTTTAGTATGAATTTTTCTTGCCATCGATATTGGTGGTGGATTTCATTGAAAGCAATAGATTTTAATTTCGGAGCTAGAGAATGTGAAATTCGTTTAGCCTGATTGACAAATTAAGAGGGTCAGGCTTATTTCAAATAAACAAATGAATATTTATATTCTTTATTGTGTCACTTTGGGCTTAAATTGAATCACAGAATTTTCTGTAATTAAAAAAAAAGCATGGTTTCTCCATTTTAATTTCATGTTGAAAATAGCAAATCCAGATATTTGACCTAATAACGGTAAGACCATGACTCTCGTGGTCGAGAGCAGCGATACCAGTGACAATGTCAAAGCCAAGATCCAAGACAAGGAAGGTAACTTTCCCCCTTGCTCTTCCTTACCAAATTTTCATCTGATTTCATCTTAAAATCACAAATTGACGTAAGAAAGTTTTGACTTTGATGAACTAACAGGAATCCCACCGGACCAACAACGTCTCATCTTCGCTGGAAAACAGCTTGAAGATGGCCGTACCTTGGCTGACTACAATATTCAGAAAGGTTTCTCTTTTGGGTTTCTTTTTTTAAATAATATCTTTGTTCTTGATTTGATTAAGATAGTTAACTGAGATTTTCGTTTCTGGGTTTTTTCCTTTCGATGTAGAATCAACGCTTCATCTTGTTTTGAGGTTAGTGGAATTATTGAGCCTTCATTGATGACTTTGGCTCGCAAATACAACAAAGACTAAATGATTAGTAATAAGTGTGGAGATTCACATCCAACTTATAAAGTATTATTCATTTTGATTATAATGTCTCATAATTTTATCTCATAAAAAACGTTTCACAAGTTTGGGATTAAGTCTCTACATATATATAATTTATTGTTCATACATTTTTTCGATGTAAGATTGGGGGCGTTATAATAAATTCTTCAAAAAATCTTTATGTCACGCTCCGAAATCAAGACACAACACAGTCATATTATCTTGAAGTAAACCTCAAAGTAATACGAAGTTTTTTTTCTTAACAATTCTAAAATTCTTCAATAAAACAATATATTAAGCAAAATTTGTATCTTTAATCCAACTGATGATATATTTTATACATCCAAATACAAATTATATAAAATACAAAAATATCTCATAAGATTTCATTGGCCAACATTTTCTCCAATGACTAAGTAATTTTTTTCATTTCATCTTCTAATTTCTCACAAGACTAACCAAACTTATCACTTATTCATTTGTAAAAAAATAATAATAATAAAAGAGAATGAGCAAACCATAACTCAGTAAATATAGGCTCATACACTTTATCGAATCAAACATTATTTTCATATATATCATATAGATCATTCAAAAACATTTCAAGATCATTATTTCATCAAACATTTCGTAAATTCATAAATCAATATCAAAACATGTCAATTCATTAATTATAAATCACAAAACATGATCAAATACATATTTCATATACATCATGGATCAATGTTTAAAATCATCATAAATCATCATTATTATTCTTTTATCATTAGTTACGATCACTGCTATAACCCGTGACATTGATCGTATCGATAATTTCATCCTCATGATCATTGCTAACTATTATAATCCGTTAACTAAGGCCTTATGCTAACTACTATTACCTATTAGTCAGGATCGTAGAACTAGTTCTAATGTTGATGATCTCACTTCTTAGGGACGTAAAAACGTAGCTATCATAAAATCGCTATTTAAACGTAAATCATTTTCTCATTTCATTCGTAAGTATGATCCATCATTTACATAGTAAAAACATAAAATAATTATATGCTTGATTCTATTTTCATACATCGAAAATAATAAAGTAAAACATTCATTTAGAAACATACATATAGACATAGATTTAAAAACAAACAAAATGTGTGAGATTCTACTTACTTCCTTCTGATTCCACCACCTAATTTTTTTCCTAAATAATTAATGGCTTATTCAAGATCATTTCAACACATTAGAATTTAATCAACCCTTTTTGAGATCATTTATACAAAAATCGATTAAGTTACACAAGGGTTAACTCAACTAATTAATACTGGTAGCCTAACCTCTTTTCATTAAAACAATCATATCTCAATATATCCAAATCGAAATTAAGATCTCTTTAAGCGTTAGAAACTAGACTTGATAAGCCTTCTAACCATATATGGCCTACCTCATAATTCCTTGTAGATTAATTATAAAAATTTTTGCAATCCACGTCAGATGCTACTACTAGGCAGCCTGTATACCTTCTATAAAAAATATGTATTTATTCATAAGGAACTCCAAATTCAATTCTACTTATTTCATTAGAAAGTAGACTCAATAAGCTTTCCAAACATATATGGATTAACCTATAAATCCTTGTATAAAAATTAAGACAATTTTTGTAATTCAACCCTGATGTTGCTACCTTATAGTTTGTATATCCTTAAGTAAAAATTAGACAACTCTCCATAGAAAACTTGGATTTGACTTTCATTTGTTTCATTAAAAAGTAGATTCAACAAGCTTTCCAACGATATATAATAATCACAGCAATAATCTATCCATTAATACAAAATTCTATTTTAATTCATTATTACATATTACAACATCTAATCCAAAAATAGAAATTTTCTTTTAATCTTTAAAAAAACTCAAATCTCTACTTTCAGCCTTTAAACTCCATTCAATAATCATCAATAAATATTAAGAACATGAAATAAACAAAGCCCAGTAATTTACCTAAATAGATCATGAAGATTAATGAAAGTTTTATAATTTTTTTTGGTTTTGCTCTCAAAACTTCAACTTCAAATAATAGCAATCAATTTGATTTTTTTCTTAAATAAAAAGGGCAATACTCACATTTAGGGGATTAACTTGATTGTATCCTATGATTTTGAATCGTCAACTTGATTTTTCATATTCTCTAACCCTAAGGAAGATAAAAAAAAAACTCACATTTCTTTTCTAGTTCTCGATAGCTAGGTTTTCTTTCATTTAATAACTCAGTCCTTTTTTCTTTTACTAATTAGTCTCTTAATAAATTGATGGGCTTTGGTATTAGTCTAGCCCAATTATTATTTGGGCTGGAGTATCACATTCTCCCCTCCTTATAAAAAGTTTCATCCTCGAAACTTGATTTACATCCACATCTCATTCCTCTATTTTTGTAATCATATCTCTTACCGTATGATTGTTTCATTAAACTTTGACAAAAGTAATAATTTTACCTCAAAACTTGTTCTTTCCAATCAACCATTAGAAAAAGATATTTTCAATATGTTAAAAATCATATCATCTTAAATTTCTAAATACTCATATCCAATCACATAACTTCTACTAAGATATTCTTTTAACATTGATTCATCATGTACACTAGACATCAAAGGTGATAGTATTCTTTATTTTGAACTTCTTTCACTTTACCAAGAACGTCAAATATCCTTACATAACACAAACTTAACTTTTTTTACTTTATAATCCTCGTAATGAGTTTAAATGATTAACCGCTTGAAGCTATAAATTTTATCTCCAAATTCTGATATAACTCTTTTGCTTACTTTAAACCATTGCTTAATCAACCAAAATTTATCAGCCATTTGTTTCATAAATTCAAGAAACAAAAGTTTTTTCTTACTCATTTTTATCCCAATAAGTTTAAGATTTAGATCTATTTTCATACAAAACTTCAAAATGAATCATTGAATGTTTATCTTATAACTATTGCTACATAAAAAAAATTTTTTTTTCTCTTCAAGTCACAAGATAAGCACTGCTTGAAAGAATGTCCATCAACAATAAAGCTCTAAAACTAGAAGGAACACAAAATATTCTTATCCCAAAATCTGTTAGTCCTTATTTATTAAAGATTAATCACTTTCTCAACTAATAATAGCATAACAATTTAAAACTTAAATCAAATCAGGTTTCCACTACGCACTCTGATATTTTCTTTCAATAAATTCAAACAAATTAACTTTTATAACATTATTTTGTAACAAGAAAAGCATGTGTCCACAAAATTCCTTGTAATCTGCTTCACACCACGTGTTCATAATAATAACAATCTTGAATAACAATATCAACAAATCATTTGTCACCAAAAATATATCATATAGTACTTTAATTTTCTTTTCTTCTCCACCAATAATATGAAATTTTTTATCAATTAACCGTTATAAAACATATGAAATTGATGCAATAGATCATATTCATAAATTTACACCATATAAATTCAAACATAAATATCTAGTTATCAAAGTTGTCTCCAATTTTAAATATTTTTTTTCTGATTTAATAGACCAATTATCATATAAGAATTGATTCTTCGTAATCCCCAAAAACATCATAATGTCTCAAATTTTCTTTTACCAAATTTATTGCTATGATCTTTAAGTCATAGTCAAAACCTATGCATCGTAATCCATAAGTAAAATTCTCTTATAGAATTTAAACAATAAAAAACTTCAAATACTTGAATTCACACCAAAAGTATAATTATGAACAATAGCCAAATGCATCACATTATTTCAAAAGTTTTTTTTTTCAAACTTCTCTAAAATCGAATACATGCTCAGCATCACCAAATACACAAAATCATCACTTGTAAGATTTTAACCAATATTTTGCCCTTGTAAGATTTTAAACAATCATTCTTAGCCAAAACATATATATTTTTTTATAAATCGATTACTCCTTCAAAACCAACTTCCTTACTAAATTATCTAGATAACCACAACTTTAATTTTTATTCACAAATTTAATTCATTGCTAAGTACACAGCCTTGTACCACAATAGACAATGTTCTCCATAAATATAAAATTCAAAGAAATCCAATAGTATACTTCAATTAGAAACTATAACCACAAATTAATCACTTTAACCATTAAAAAAAAAAATCAGTACAACCCAAATAAGAATTTAATGAACAAACTTCAAATTAGTTATACAAATGTCCAACTCAAATCTTAAATACTTTCTCAATAAAAATGTAGAACCAAATCAAGTGAATATCCTCATTTACGAATATTAAACTATTTACCGTAATTATAACATTTCAAACTAAATCCATCAAAATAAATTCTCAAACATTATAATCCATAAATAATTACTTCAAAATTTCAACATATCATTTCATTCCAACTCCAATATTCTGTACTTTTAATTCCAACAATATACACTCATATTCCAATCTTAATCCATTATCAAGGATTTACTTAACACTTATCAAATAATTTCAAAATCTCATTAAGTCGAAAGTCTTTTCTCAAACTCATAAGATCTCCAATGATCAAATCGTTCTCCTAAATAATCATTTAACTCATAAAATATGTTTCATTATAAGTCACATCAAAAATCTCTTCAACTTATAAAATCGCACTATATCAAAGTAATTACACTTTTTCTTAACTACAAGATCTAAAAGTAAAATAAATATCAACCAAAATAATTACACCAAGAATTCATTAAATCATTGATTCTTCAAAATTCATTGAAACTTTAACTATTCTAAAAATTCATTGCATCATTTACTTATACTCACCATTATAGTCTATAGATCCAACTTGTATCTTTGGGAAATCATCACATTATCCAAAGATCATCATCTAAATTCTTAAAAATCTTCACATAGTATATAAATCATAACTGTGCTCATAGAATATCTCTTTCAATCCAAGGATTATAAGCTACATTATTGAAAAATCACCGTTAATCTAATTATCATAATCTAACTTCTTAGAGAGCTCCAAAGATCATAATCGTAATTCTTAAAAAAAATCTTTAAAATCATACTATAAGCTCTTTAACATCTCACAATGTTTAAAGATCATAACCTGAACTCTTAGAAATTTTTCAAGAAATATAACTTAGGCTTTTAAAGAAAATATCATCACAATCTACAAATCATAATCTAACTCTTAAAAATTCTTTAAAGATCGCAACCTAAGCTCTGATACCACTTTGTGGAGACTGACACCCAACTTGCAAGGTATTGTTCACTTTGGTCCGAAGGTCTCGTAATTTTATCTTACAAAAAGCGTCTCACAAGTTTAGGATTAAGTCTCTACATATATATCATTCATTATCCACACATCTTTTTGATATGGGATTAGGGGCGTTCCAGCTAGGGATTCAAATAACGATTTGATAGCGGAATAGCAGTCGTAAAATTACGGTAGCGTCACCCTCCGTCATCGTTAGTAGATAAAAAACGATTGAAAAATTTATTCACAGTAAAAACGGAGAGTAACGGTTATAAAATAATGGCGTAATGGGCAATAGCAGCAATAACGGACCATTATTATCTTTATTCCGTTTTTCTACTAACAGATCTAATAGTTCTAACAAAAAAATAAAATTTTAAGCCTGCAAAATAAAACAACAAACCTGCAAAAGTAAAAGTAAAAGCCAAATAAAAAAATAAAGCTCACAATCCCAGATCTTTATCATCAAAATAAATTTTAAAACGAGCTAAAAAATAGATCAATTATTTCAAGTTTCAACTTCAACCATTCAATCGACATTTTCGGCATTCAAATTCAAATCAGCCTCAAGTTTTCAACCAACATTCAAGATCAAATAAGGTAAGAAAAAAAATTAAATTATCTTTTTTTTTGTAAAATTTTTGTAAAATGATCTGTTGTGTCTTGTGAGAGTTTGAAAGACGAACGAGATATCTGTAAATACTAGGCAAATCAATAAGTGATAGTGATAAAAAGATGTGAGAGAAAATGAGAGATGAAAAAAAAAGATAAGAAGAAATTTCTGAAAAGCCAAAGAAGGCAACACGAAGAAGAAGATGAACAGAAAAAAATAACGTTTCTAGAAGGGTCTGCTGTTTGCTAGAAAGAATTAAAAAATTTTGATATATTAGGCACGTGGGGAGAGATTGGATGGGGTGGGAAGGATTGGGTGTGGTGGGGCATTGGGGGGAAGGTGGGGAGGGATTGGGTATGATGGGATGTTGGGGGGGAAGGTAGATAGAGATTGATGGGGGTGGAGAGGGATTGGGTGTGGTAGGGTGTTTGGAGGGTGGGATTGAGTTTTTTTATTTAATTTTGTAATTAATTTTAAAAAAATTTTTAGATAAAATTTAATTAGTGGTTTTGAAAATTTATAATTAAAAAAAAGATATTAATAATTTAATATAATATATAGAGATTTTAAATGAAAAATTTTTATAAATTTTTTTGTATAAGTTAGATGAAAAATAATTAAAATTAAATATTATATTTTGATTATGTTATATATTAATTTATAATTTTGTGTATGAATTTTAATTTTTTTTGTTGTTTTGATATTTATATTATTGTCAATTCTTTTGATATTATATTAATTCTTGTTATTTTTGAGTAATTATTGAAGATTGTGTTTATTATATAATTATTAAAAGTTGTTTGTGATAAAAAAATTTATAAAAGTTAATGTATCAAAAGAATTAAGTTACTTAACAAATTTAGCATTTTATGATCTATTACTCGTATTAAGATTAAAAACTAAAAAATAAAAAATATAGGTTTGAAAATTTTATTAAAATATAAGTTTGAAAACTTTTAATTTTTGAAATTTTTTTAGATAAAATCTAATTAGAGGGATTGAAGATTTATAATTAAAAAAAAAATAAGAGATTAATAATTTAATATGATATACATAGAGATTGTAGATGAAAATTATTGATAAATTTTTTATATAAGTTAGACAAAAATTAATTAAAATTAAATATTATATTTTGATTGTGTTAGATATTAATTTATAATTTTGTATATGAAATTTAATAATTTTTTTGTTGTTTTGATATTTATATTGTTATCAATTCTTTTGATATTAGATTAATTCTTATTATTTTTGTGTAATTATTGAAGATTGTATTTATTATATAATTATTTGAAGTTATTTGTGATAAAAAAAATTAATATCAATTAGTGCATCAAAAAGATTAAGTTATTTAATAATATTCTTAAGATTAAAAACTAAAAATTAAAAAATTTAGCGTAAAATCAATTTTTAATGATGTAATAAGTAATATTAATATTTCTAAATATAAGTTTATTTTGTTTTTATACAAAATAGTAAGTATGCCACCACGTGAAGAGTTTCCGAGTAAAGAAGTAGAGAGCGCACCAAGTGATGATATAGGTTGGCATTTTGGAACACCTGTGCCAAATACATAAGGAAATGTTTCATGTAAATTTTGTGGTAAAATTGTAAAAGGAGGAATAACACGTTTCAAAGAACACATTGCTCATAAAACTAGCAATGTGACACCATGCCCCAACGTTACTGGTATGTTATGTTTTTTTAATTTCTTTGAAAATATTATTGTTAATTTCTTAATAAAAATTATAAAATTACATAAGCATGTGCAACTAATTTTTTTTTTTTTTTTTAACTATATTATTAATAGGTATAGTAAGAGAAAGTATGATGCAACTCCTTCAAGAAAGCAAATAAAAAAAAGCTGACAACAAAAGGAGAAAAAATAAATTTTTATCACATTTAAGAGGGGAAAATGATTATGAAGGATTTATTGATGAAGACATTACTACTAGACAAACCGTGCGAGATAGTATCCAATCACAATATGAGTGGCACAGAAGACAAGAATTCAGACAAAGAACTAGTGGTTGGAGTAACATATATGAAGAAAGACGAACTCTCATGGTTCAGTTATTGAATATTTTGAAGAAAGAACAAGGAAATCAACTCTAAATAAGTCTGAATTTTCATTAAGAGGAGCTATTCCTGAATTGGTTAGAAGTAAAAGTTCAAAACAACCAAAAGTAAGTGATTCATTTCTAAAGACATTAAGAAGAAAAACAGGTGAATCAGTATCAAAATTTTTTATATATGATCGACTTCCTTTTCAATTAGCAAATTCTCCATGGTTGCATAATTTGATTTCTGTGGCAGCAGAAGTTGACCAACATGTAAGACTTTCAACACCTTATGAGGTCTCAGATGTGTATTTAAAGTCTGAGTATCAACAAGTTCATGAATGGGTTAATGGATTAAAAGCTTATTGGAATGAATTGGGTGTCACTTTGATGTGTGATGGTTGGAATGAATTTCCTTGTTTACTATAGTAAATGGACTATTTTTTGAAAATCTGTAGATGTCTCAAGTATTCGTAGTAGAAACTTTTACTACAGATTATTAGAGGAAGTTGTGGAAGAAATTGAAGAAAAATACATTGTTCAAATAGTCACTGATAACGAGACAGCACTTAAGGCCGTAAAAAAAGACTAATGGAAAAGAGAAAACATTTGTATTGGATAGCATGTTCAGCTCATTGTTTGGACTTGTACCTTGAAGATATTGAAGGAAAAAAAATGTGGCAAAGGTTTTGGATGATGCAAAGAAAGTGACTTATTTTATATACAATCACATTTAGACTGTTAATTTGATGAAGAAATATACACAAGGGAAGCAAATACTTCGTCCTGTTCTTACCTGATTTGCCACTCATTTCATACAATTAGAAGAAATAATGAGGCAAAAGCAAAGTTTGAGAGAGATGTTCAATTCAAAGGTTAGTACTTAGTAATTAGTACAACTACTTAAATCTAGCATCTTTTTATGATATTATTGTTTTAAAATATTAATTTAAAATATATTACTCTAAAAATTTATTGATGAATGTATAGGAATTTAAAGATTCAAAATGGGGACAACAAAAATCAGGACTTGCTTATGAAGTCAAAAAAATCATTTTGGGAAAAAATTTTTGGAAAAAAGCAGGCGATATAATAAAAGTTTATGAGCCTTTGGTAAAAGTGTTGCGCCTTGTGGATGGTGATGAAAAACCAACAATGGGCTTTATTTACGAGGCTGTGGATAGAGCTAAACAAGCAATTCAACAAACTTATCGTTATTCTACTGAATATGAAAAGATTATTGACAATAGATGGAGTTTCATGCACTCTGACTTGCATTCAGCTGGTAAGTAAACCAAGAATATATATGGTATTTAAAAAATATGTTTATTTTTTATACTTAAAATCTTATATATTTATTTTTTATTACTTTAATATAATATTGTTATAAATTATGTTTAGATTACTATCTAAATCCACAATTTCAATTTGAAGTGGAACATTCTGCAAATGTATTTAAGGAAACATTAGAAGGTATAAAAGCAGTTATTGAAAGATTAGAACATTCGATAGATACTCAAATCAGAATAATTAATCAGGTTAGTATTTAATACTATTTTATAACTTTAACATTTATTTTATGTATTAAAAATTAAATTATTTTTTATTTATTCATTTATTATTGTATTTTCAATCGATGTAGTTGTTATTATTTCGAGACAAGCATGAAACATTTGATAGTCCACAAGCACAAAGAGCTTGAAAGCAAATGAATCCAGGTAAATAGTAAGTTAAATAATTATAATTTATTTATATTATTTAATTGTATAGCCCATTGAAATTTAATTTAAATAATTTTATACAGCTGAGTGGTGGATGATATATGACACTTGTGTTCCTGAATTACAAAAACTAGCAATCAAAGTGCTTAGTCAAACAACATCTGCATCAAATTGTGAACGTAATTGGAGCACATTTAGCTATATTCACACCAAAGTAAGAAGCAAATTGAAGTTTGAAAGACTCCAGAAACTAGTATATACCTATTATAACATGAGGTTGAGGATAAGACATCAAAAAAGAATGAGCATTGATGAAATAAATAATAGTTTTAATCCTATTAGCCTTGCCATATTTTTTAAGATGATGATCCACTAACAGAATGGCTGCAAGAGAAAAAAAATTCTCTATTAGATGGTCAAAACTCTGATTAGTTGCCTGCAGATAATTCTGATAATGAAATGAATGTTGAACGATCACGTCAATCTCAAGAAAAGAATGTGTCTCATTCAAGTTCAAGTCCAACACCAAGTCAGAGTGATGATGGTGGTGGTTTAAGTCTAGATAATGATGGTGATGGTGATGGTGCGAATTTTGATGATAATATGGATGCAAATCGACCTTACAGCTCACTTGGAGGAGAATTTGGGCTTGCTGCTACTGGTGGACTTTTCATTAATATGGCAGAATACAAAGAAAATCCATTTGCTGAATCTAGTGAGGGTCAAAGTGCACGTACAGCTCGATCAAAAGGAAAAGCGAAGAAGCACCACTATGAAATTTTTAGAGGTTCTTCTTCTTCAGGTGAAAAATCAAATTCTAGTAACTTTGAGTATAGTGAATCATCTGCTAGTACTCAAAGACATTATTATCCATCAGAACAACATAATTTTCAACCTCCTCATGGTTATCTACCTCCATATGGTTATTATCCACCTCAAATGTATCCTCCACCTCCTCAAATATATCCTCCACCTCAAATGTATCAGTTACCACAAATGTACCCTCCACCACAAATGTATCATCCTCAAATATATCTTCTACCTCAAATGTATCAAGAACAAAGGCCTTAGGGATGGAGATAGAGTCGACTTGGCTCTCAAAGTGAAGATAGAGAATCTGAGCCTCCTCGTCATTCTATCATGTGGTAAATTTGAAATATGTATCAATAATTGTAGTTGATGGAATTTGAATTTATTATATTTTAAAGTTTGTAATTTTATTAAATTAAATGCTTGGTATTTAACATATTATGTTTTGTTAATATTTAATTTGTCTAGAATTAATATTGAATATGAACTTGGCCAAGAAAAATTTTATGGATAAACCAAATATGAAAGCTTTTTATAATCTAAATAAAATTGTGAATAATTTCTTTAGAAATTAAAAATATAGTGTCATAAACTATTTATAAAATCATTGAATAAGAGTTTTTATAATTATAATTATAATTATTATATTTTATAATAAATTGTGTAAAAAAAAAAATTCACGACTGTGATAACCGTAGTGACCGCAATTATCTCCGTTATATCCAAAAATGTGACAAATGTTACGTGATCGAAAACGTGATCGCGACCGCTATTTAAATCCCTGGTTACAGCAAGTAAGTTTCTTTTCTTTTCTTTGTTTTATTTTATATCTATGCTTTTGTTTTTTGTAATGGAGTTCTGACTTGACCTCTAAGATTTATTTGAAATGGGATAGAGGTCATACGACGTCCCAACAATGATTATAACCATTCTTTTAGTTTGTCAGCTGATCTAATGTTCTTGGCAGTTGATTTTCAAGAATGACAAAATGAAAAGCTGCAGGAAATTAATTCCCGTTTCCATATTCGGTAGTAGTAAAAAATGAAGATACAAATTGAACCCTCTTTTCCAGTAAAGAGCGGAAAGGAAGGCATCCTAGTTCCCAAAATTAAAGGTCCCATTCTTTAACTTTGTGAACTGGTCTAAACTTTACTTGCCGGTGTTGATTTTCTAGGGTGGCACATGATAATTGATTTTTTTTTCTTTTTGGTATTTGAATATGTGAGGATTTGATTGTGATCATTGAAGTCAAGATTTTTGCACTCTATTAATAAACCACATGACTGTTGGGCAAATATTGATGCTTTGCTTCTTGTTTATGGGTGTCTTTACAAATCTCAAGGCTAGTTTTTTTAATCTAATAATTTTGAGATTTGTTTAAGAACTCTTAGTGAGGTGTTGTTATGGAGATTGGTGTTTTATATAATCAAAGGATTTGAGTGACTGATAACTTGAAGGATCTAGTGACAGGAACTACCTAACAGGTATGCGCTGGTTGCTGCTTTGCTTTATTATTGTGTATTACGTTATAAGTTGCATCTTCGTGTAAAGCTATTAATATTTGCCAATGTGCATTGTGCATCATTGAAAATAATTTGTCAACTAATTTTTTATTTGCTAGGTGTTATGCTCGTCTGCATCCAAGAGCTGTGAACTGTCGCAAAAAGAAGTGTGGTCATAGCAATCAGGTTTGTATATATCCTGTATTTGGGTTCTGGTAGGTTGATCTTCTGAATTTCCTTTTGTTGCTATGAACAAAATATTCCTTTCTGTTGTTGCAGTTGAGCCCAAGAAGAAGACCAAGTAAACATGACTCTGGTTATCTCGTATGCTTTAAAGGAATTGGAAAATTTTCCATTTAGTTTTTGCTGTTCTATTTTGTTGAAATTTGATATCTGTGTTTGGCAGTTGATGAAGAATTTGAGTTAAATTGAGGTTCCAATATATGTTTGACTATTTGAATTGCACTGATCTTCACAAAATGTTGATATCATGGTTTCAATTGATGAAATCTTTGGGCAGTTGATGAAGTCTTTTTTTTTTTTTTCTTTTCTATTTTAAATACTAATTTTCTTTCGGATTGGGCTAGCAAGCAATATAAATATATGAACGGCACGAGAGAAAAGGAATCTCTAGCACTTGCATTGAGTTTCATGATTTTTAATATTAAAAAATAAAATAATCATAAAATATAATTTTAAATATTCAAGAAATATATATATATATATATATATATACATCGAAATTAATTTCAATTCAGCATATTTCGTAGTTTCTTCTTGCTTACTTGAGATTTGGTTTAGACTTTTGAGGCAATGTTTAGAAAAATACCAAAAATAAAAAAGATACCAATTCCATTAATATTTGACAATCTGTGCTTGTCGTGATGAAATTGTCTGGCAGCACGCAGTATTCAACAGATCACATCACTGCAGATTCTGACAAATTAATTGTTGATTGTAACCCTCAGATTTTCCTTTCTGATTTTGATAAAGACAAAAAAAAAAAAGCCATTTTGTTCAAGCAAAATAACCTAACTGATCAGGCAAATCTTACAGGAAAAAATGAAAAAGATGTAGCTGCAATTATCGAATAGAAAAGAAAATCATTCTTATTCATTAATTTCATTAGGATGATCATAAAGAAAAGCAGCAATCAAGAATTGCTATGGGTGTGGCATGTGCTTACAATATTCTTATTTTCTAAGTGATTTGATTCAAAGCGCTTAAAGCTTAAGCTTACCGACCAGGGACTTGCTGTCCAGTCCTTTGCTGTAAAAGTTATTAACAAAATCAGCCTTGGTGAATTGACGATAACGAGGTGGTTTCTCTGCTGACACCAACTCTGGCAAAGGTCCATACCCAGATTCTTCCCATTTGCTAAAATTCAGAAACTCGACCACTGAGATTCGTGGCTCTTCGCATGAATTAGCTCGAACTCGATGCTGAACACTGTTGTATTCACCATTGGAAATGATCTGCACGCTCCAATTCAAGAAAATCAATTCAAACTACTAAATTGAACTTGATCTGATCTTCTGCTTCTGATTATTAATTCTTTAAACCCTCAAATAGTAAATTAAGAAAAAATTGTCGATAATCTTATACTCACCTGAAGCAAGTCGGCGATGTTTATTATCAATGCTCCAGGAAGGGGCTTCACATCCACCCATTCTTCTCCATGTTTCACTTGCAACCCTGAAACCTGGTTCTGAAGCAAAACTGTTAGGGTAGCTGGATCTGTATGTGGGGTGAGCCCTAATGTGAGATTAGGTTGAGGACAATACGGGTAGTAGACACCCACAAAAACCCTCTCACCGGAAAGGGTCATGTCCTTAAACTTGCTAGATTCTAATCCTATCCCTTCACACAACAGCTCCATCACATCTTCGGCAACTTTCTTGGCGCAACAGTCCCATTCAAGTGACTCTTTTCTCAATATCTCTGGTATATCTTCGACCTTTGCACTTTGTTCTTTTGGTGACATCCAAATCTGAAGATAGTCATGCCAGGTAGCTGCTTTGGCGCGATACAGATCGTTATTGCTGGAATAAAGCATGCTACTTCTCTCTTCACGGCTATAGTACTTAGCCTTGATTTCTTTCGGCTGTTCGTGAAATGATTTGACTGCTTGAATAGTCTCCTCCAGCAATGAAACAGGGATTCCATGGTTGATTACTTGGAAGAAACCCCATTCACTGGCTGCTTCTTTGATTTGCTGAACGAGTTTGGGACGGTGAGCTTGTGAGGTAATGTTTTCCAGGTCGATTACAGGGATGCTAGTGTTTGTTTGATAAGGATTAAGAGTGGAAAGAGTTTCAAGTGGTTGTATAAAAATTTTGGGAATGGAAGCTATGCCTGAATCTACCAAGCCCTTGACTCCAACTTTGGACTGATCAAATTCTTTAATATCTTTCATCCGATCTTCATTTGAAGTAATTACACCAGTAGTAGCAGCTGCCATTTTCTTGAATCTGTTTGTTTCCAAGGATTTCTGTTTCATACAATTTTTCACTCCGTCGTTGAGATATAAATTATATGGGGAAAATAATAATGTTTTTGGAACCATCTTTGTAGAAAAATGGGGAAGAAGATTGAACACCTAATCTGCTTTGTCACAAAAAAAAAAAAAAAAAACCATTGCGTATGTTTCGTTTCAAAAGTCAATTAAGTAAAAGCACGAGCAGATGAAAAGTAAAAGATTTCGGTGATGGAACTCCGTATAAAATTTGCTAGATTTCGCGTAATTTTAATTATAATATAATAATTATAAGTGATATCTTAAAAGTTTACCGAACAATTCGTGCCTATTTTTCACAAAATTTTAACAAAATTATTTGAGTATCTTAATATTAAATTTTTTAAATTGCATGATTTTTAATATTAAAAAACTAAAAAAATAAAATAACTTTAAAATTAAAAAAATAACAGTTTTAAATATAAAAAAATTTTAATTTTGAGATATTTAAAAAAACGAACAGGATATATATATATATGTATATGTTATAAAGTTTATTAATTTTGTGAGTATCACTATCTTAATTTTGTTTAAAGAGTTAAAAATCTTTACTTTTAGTATATCAAATAATTTTTGATAAAAAAAATCAAATATACTATCAATAAAATTTTTTAATTTTATAAATAAATTAAAATAATGATACATATCTCTTAATATATATTTTAAAAAATAAAAAATTAATTTAAAAAAACTATATATATATATATTCATCATCTTAATCCATTACATCAATGTATCAAATAATATCTTTTATTTTAATTGTAGTCCATTAGTTTGTTTTTGTCCATCGGTCATAGCTGGGAGTTGGTGCCGCTGCAGCCATTTTTGACCAGCACACCACTTTCTGACAATTGTCAATGAATACAGAAATTAAGCTATGGCAATTTATTTATAAATAGATAAAGTTATGTTTAAGAAAACTGTGAAATGCTATAATATTGGAAGATGACATCACTCCAACTTGGGAATCAAATTGATATTTTGGGGATTAACAAGAAGGCTAATGGGAAAATTTTATTTACTCCTTTGAAATATTTATTGAAAAGGAAATGGCAATGGATTAGATATATGTTATTTTTGAAACATTCGTATTTAATTTTATTTAATATTTATAATGTATACTCAATTCATTTAAGTTTATATTATTATTTAAATTTAAATTTAGTTAAATAAATATTATCCATTTAAATATTTAAATTTGTAAAAATATTTATTTATTTAAATTTTTTGTCAAAATATAAGATAAATAAAATTTAAATTTAAAATTTAAAATTACTTTTAATTAATAATAAATAAAAATTATTTTTTAAAGCTCAAAATCTTTTAAAAATATAAAATTATATATTTTACATATATAAACAAATAATAAATTTGAATACAGATTTAAATATTCATTTTTATTTATTAAAACATAAATATATACGGATATTATATATTCATAAAACTATATTATAATTCGTGCGATGTATGAAATAATTTTATTTATTTAATATAAATATATATATATATATACAAATTAATTTCTTTATAAAATTATATTCAAATCTTTAAAACTCATAACATATATAAAATTTATATATATTAACTTGTCATTAAAAAATAAACATTTTAAAAACAATAAAAAAAAAATTATGTCTTTCCTTTGGATATTTTTGTTTACAATAATACTTATATACATGTAAAATTATATCAAATAAAAATAAATTATGTCTTTTAAAAAAAATAAAAATATATATTATTAAATGATAAATTAAATAATAATAAAAATATTAACACATTTTCACTTTAGTAATCTTGAGTAAATTATTATACAAAATATAAAAAATGTTTAAAAATAATTTTAAAAAAATAAATTAAAAAAAAAAAGTTACCAAAAAAATTTTAAAAAAATTGATTTATAAGACGTTACATTTTGGGGATTAACAGGAAGGAAAACGGGGAAATTTTATTTACCGTCTTGTACAATCAGTTGAACTTTTTATTAAAAAGGAAATTCAAATTATACAATTTTGGAAAAAAGGAAATATTGTTATAGCACTTTGGATATTCTAAGTTTTTAATTAAAAAGAAATCTCTCCACATCTACTACCATGAATTGACTTCCAACCAGATGTCTCTTCATGCGCCTACTATTTTTTTTCATTATCTTCTTATTACAGGTTTTTTTTTTTCTTAAAATGTTAGGCCTTTCCAGAAGCTTTAATTGTTACAGTATAGTCAATGAGATTTTAGTTTCATAGTAAAGAGGGTTAAAATTTTCCGTTCAAATTTTATTGTGTAAATTTAATTATTTAATTAATTGATTATATAATAATTTAATAATTAATTATATTAATATAATATTTGATTATAAAAATGACTAAAAACAAATATTATGACATATGTCGGCAGCGAGGGAAATAGGTGACTAAATATTTTCTGAATTAATTACATGTTACTGAAGTGTGCATGACATGATAAACATATTTAACAGAAGAAGGGCTATAATATATGATTCATAGATAAAGTTATGTTTAACAAAAGTTTGAAATACTAAAATAATGTCTTTCATCTCTTGATTTAATGGTCAAAAAATTTTAAAAAAAACATATAAACATAAATTTTAATTCTGTCATTTTTTTTTTGTACAGACATTTACTCTCTTATAAATAAAAAAATTATTAGAATAATGAAAGATGACATTACACCAATTCGGGAATCAGATTGACATTTTGGATCGTACTGAGATGTAACAAAATAATAGACCTTTTATGGCACTCGTGATTTTGCTCCCTACACCGCAATCTCCACATCATGGCTTCTTGAAAATAGTTCGATCTAATAATTTTAAATATAATATAATAATATTATATAAAAATAATATAATATATATAAATTTAGTGTAAATTATATTAACATGATTAAAATATGATATTATTCATATTATATTAGTGTTAAATAATAATGATACATTTAATAGATGATATTATTTATGTATAAAAAAAATTTATAATTTATTTTAATTTATTTGAAAAATAAATTTTGATATTTAAATAAATTATAAATTTTTAATTTTTAAATAATTTTTTTACAATATTTATTTAAATGATATTTTTTATTTAAATAAATTAATCATATCTAATCATATTATTCATATATAATTATATTAATCATATCATGTTATTTGAATATAAATTAATTTTAAATATATTAATTTATATAACATATAATAAATATAATAAAAATATTATATTTATATTTAAATTATTTGCATCATTTAAATATTCATATAAAAATTATTCATTTCATATAAAAATTATTCATACATTATGCCTGAAATCATATTTAACAGAAAACAGGACACGATAATTGTCGTGCCTACAAATAGCCAATCGTCACAGAAACTGAACGTATCTCAGTTGAAAACAAAGAAACACTGCCAAAAAGAAAAATACATAGACGCACTTTGTAAACCACCAGAAGTCCCACCACACAGATTAAACCATCAACCTCCACTGCCAAATCTCCAAAAATCAACAAATTTTCAAACAAAAATTCCCTTGTTTTTTACCAAAAAAAAAAAGAAACAGTCCTCACCGAAGTGAGGAACCGAGCAGAAGCAAAAAAAAAAAAAAATCAATCAGAAAATTTTGGTGAACCGTTTGGGGTTGATCTGTTGAAGCAAAAAAAAAGTAAAAACAAAAAGAAAGACCCGTTCGGCTTGGAAGAGAAGGAGGAAGGAGGGGAAGAAAGAGGAGAAGAAGAAGAAGAAGACGAAAGTGAAACGAAGAAAAGTAAAAATAGGGGGAAGACTTTGGCCAAAAAAGGGCACAACAAAGAAAGAACTCCGGGGGCGTTCGATTAGTTTAGGACTTCTGAAAAAAAAAACGGAGAGAAAGAAAATGTGTTAGAAAAGTCAAAAGGAGTTGGTTAAAACGTGGATTGGGAATCGGTCATTAAGGAAAAAAGGGCATAAGAAGCCGATTGGATTGCATTTGTGGACCTAACTGAAGCCTATTCCATCATAAGCCCAGTCCAAGCATTTTGGGTTTAAGGACCATAAATTTGTTGGGTATGTTTTCTTATCTTTTGTCTTGATGTATTATATTATTTGTTTTAATATTTATATGTATTTTAATAATTTTTTTATTAATAAATATTTTTGAAAATAAACTTGAAGTGGTTGAAAATAAATTTGATGTGGATAGTTGAGATCTTTAATACTAAAAAAATTATTAAATAATAAATAAATAAAATAATAAATCAGAGATAAAAATTTTTATTTGGTGATTAGATCTTAAGGTAATTTGAATAATGATATTTAAAAAATTTTTAAGTAAAAAGATTTTTTTTAAATACTACCAACGCATTAAAATATTTATAAAAAATTTTTAATATAATAAAATTTTTTTTATAAAATAAAAAATTAATTAAAATTTATTAATAAAAATAATAAAAAATAAGAAAAAATTTTCTGATATCAAGATTTTATGGTATTTTAAATAGTGATGCCTAAAACATTTCTATATTAAATTTTTTAAAATACTACTAACGTATTATAGTATTTATAAAAATAAAATTTTCTCTTTTCTTTTAAAAAATACGATAAATAAAAAAACTAATAATTTTTTTGAAAGAAAAAATAAAATATGTGTATCAACATTTTATCATTTGCATTGCATACATATTTTTTTTTTAAATAAGTATGAATTCCAAAAAATAGAATAATTAAAATATCCGAGTAGTAAGTTTTAAAAAACTTTTAGATGATAAATTTTCTTTAAATATTAGTATTGAAGTATTTTTTAGAACTTTTCAATAATAAGATTTTAATTTATTTTTTTTGAATAAAATAATAAAAAACCAAAATTGTGATGAATAAAATAAGTCAAGGGAATTATTGATAGATACCAAATTTAAGATCATTTTTATCAAGATTCAAAAATTAATATATAATTAATTGGTATTATTTTAAATGAGTGCTACGAGAATGTTATTCTTTCCTTACACGTAACTGATTCTTAAAATTAAATTATTTATCTAACTCTAAAATTATTTTTTAATAAATTTTAATTAATTTTAAAATTTTATTAAAAAAATAAGTTTTAGTAGATGATTAATGGCATTTAACCAAAAAAAATTTTGATGATAACTTCTTTTTATTTTTAAATTCGTCTAACGGCCCAAAAACATTACAACAAATATTGGATTGATTATCACCAAACAACAACTTATAGATAGAAGAAACAAAAAAAAAAAAAAAAAAACATTTGAAGCAGCCGACCAAATAAGTTGATCTTCCTATACGGAGACAAGTGAAATAAAGTTAATTGCTGTTTAACTTCATCCGAAATATCTCCAATTCTGATCCAATCCCAGCTAACATTGAGGTTCACGTAATCACTAACACAATGCGAGTCATCTAATTCAGTTGTTAGTCGGTTACATCTTGTCTTGAAAGATTGACTACCCAGCCACTTATCACACCAAAGAAATTCGGTTCCCATTGAAAGCAAGTTTTCCGGAACCTTAATCCACCAAACTCTTAACTCCAGATAACGAAAGAATCATGTTTCTTCATTGTTTGGAAAAAGAGTACACCTTTTGAGTTCTTAGCACGTAACAACCTAAACCATAAACCGCTGTCTTCTTTTGTCAATTTGCAGCTAAGCTTAGCTAGCAAAGCCTTATCCATATCCAAGGTCTTTCGGATGGGCGAACCCCATCCCTTTAAGGACGATGAATTTTAACCTATTTAATCAAAGCCACTTTCCTAACCCCATCAAAACCACCCCACAAGAAATTTGTGTTCAGTGCATCAATTTCCTTAGCCACTGATGCTAGGAGTTTTACCGCTTGCATGGTATAATTGGCAATAGTATTGGTGACGGACCAAATCAAAATTGCTCTGCTTGCTAAAGACAGTTGCTTCACCTTCGAAGAACTTGGTCTGTTTTGTACTTTTTCCACAAATCCTCTATAATTTTGTTTAGAAGTCAGTGATGAGTTTTCCGGAAATCCAAGATAAGTTCCAAAATCGGAACAGTGCTGTAGTCCAGTAATAGAGCCAAAGTCGACTACAAACGTTTTGAAACATTTGATGATGTAAAGAATTTTAATTTCCCAAATTTCATTTCTGTTTCATCATTTGAAGTAATTACATAGAGCTCTTGCTCGTTCAGGCACGAAAATTGGCCGCATAGGTACAATTCTCTCATATTATTTCTCACAGTTTTATTATGTCCATTCTCGTCAACTCTTGTAAACTTGACATCTGACCTTCTTTTCGCCTCAGAGGATGTTACCCCCATTCCCACTGACAGTAACCGTAGAAAGGGTGGCAGACGCGGAAGAAGCCCGTGATTCTTTGCTTCATTTCTATTAACTCAGCTGCTGCTTGCTGTGCTTGGAGTTCTCTTTCTTGTTTAAACAAATTTCTGTTTAGATTCAAGGTTGTTGCCCTGTTCCTCTAGTTACACATTTGTAGTTCCAGGATGGATTTTGATCTTAATTGACCGAGACAAAAGTTGTGCAACTCTTTAATCCACCTTTGAAGATAAGCTTGTATTGTTCTTGGTTTTCCTTGAGGAGTTATATTGTGGTTATGGCAGATAAGAACTTCCCGCTTTTGTTTGACGGCTGTGGGATTCCAGTCTTGAGATAAAATGCTTGCCCATGTCATAGTTTTTCAGCCCTTGATGTTCCACTGAACTTAGGGGCAATGGGCATCAGTATTATTAGCAGCTTTAATTTACTTTGTTGCTAATGCCTCGTCCTTTAGTATGAATTTTTCTTGCCATCGATGTTGGTGATGGATTTCATTGAAAGCAATAGATTTTAATTTCCAAGCTATAGAATGTGAATTTCGTTAAGCCTGATTAACGAATTAACAGGGTCAGGCTTATTTCAAATAAACAAATGAATATTTATATTCTTTATTCTGTCACTTTGGGCTTAAATTGAATAACAGAATTTTCTGTAATGAAAAAAAAAAGCATGGTTTCTCCATTTTAATTTCCCTATTTCCACGTTGAAAATAGCAAATCCATATATGTGAACTATAACGGCAAGACCGTAACTCTCGAGGTCGAGAGCAGCGACACCAGTGACAATGTCAAAGCCAAGATCCAAGACAAGGAAGGCAAATCTTACAGGAAAAAATGAAAAAGATGAAGCTCCCATTATCAAATAGAAAAGAAAATCATTCTTATTCATTAATGTCATTAGGATAATCATAAAGAAAAGCAGCAATCAAGAATTGCCATGGGTGTGGCATGTGCTTACAATATTCTTATTTTCTAAGTGATTTGATTCAAAGGGCTTAAAGCTTAAGCTTATCGACCAGGGACTTGCTGTCCAGTCCTTTGCTGTAAAAGTTATTAACAAAATCAGCCGTGGTGAATTGACGATAACGAGGTGGTTTCTCTGCTGACACCAACTCTGGCAAAGGTCCATACCCAGATTCTTCCCATTTGCTAAAATTCAGAAACTCGACCACTGAGATTCGTGGCTCTTCGCATGAATTAGCTCGAGCTCGATGCTGAACACTGTTGTATTCACCATTGGAAATGATCTGCATGCGCTCCAATACAAGAAAATCAATTCAAACTACTAAATTTAACTTGATCTGATCTTCTGCTTCTGATTATTTATTCTTTAAACTCTCTTAAAAGTTATTTAAGAAAAAGTTGTTGATAATTTATAATCACCTGAAGCAAGTCGCCGATATTTATTATCAACGCTCCAGGAAGGGGCTTCACATCCACCCATTCTTCTCCATGTTTCACTTGCAACCCTGAAACCTGGTTCTGAAGCAAAACTGTTAGAGTAGTTGAATCCGTATGTGAGGTAAGCCCTAGTGTGAGATTAGGTTGAGGACAATACGGGTAGTAGATACCCACAAAAAGCCTCGCACCGGAAAGGGTCATGTCCTTAAACTTGCTAGATTCTAATCCTATCCCTTCACACAACAGCTCCATCACATCTTCAGCAACTTTCTTGGCGCAACAGTCCCATTCAAGTGACTCTTTTCTCAATATCTCTGGTATATCTTCGACCTTTGCACTTTGTTCTTTTGGTGACATCCAAATCTGAAGATAGTCATGCCAGGTAGCTGCTTTGGCACGATACAGATCGTTATTGCTGGAATAAAGCATGCTACTTCTCTCTTCACGGCTATAGTACTTAGCCTTGATTTCTTTCGGCTGTTCGTGAAATGATTTGACTGCTTCAATAGTCTCCTCCAGCAATGAGACGGGGATTCCATGGTTGATTACTTGGAAGAAACCCCATTCACTGGCTGCTTCTTTGATTTGCTGAACGAGTTTGGGACGGTGAGCTTGTGAGGTAATGTTTTCCAGGTCGATTACAGGGATGCTAGTGTTTGTTTGATAAGGATTAAGAGTGGAAAGAGTTTCAGGTGGTTGTATAAAAATTTTGGGAATGGAAGCTATGCCTGAATCTATCAGGCCCTTGACTCCAACTTTGGACCGCGCAAATTCTTTAATATCTTTCATCCGATCATCATTTGAAGTACTTACATCACAAGTAGCAGCTGCCATTTTCTTGAATGTGATTGTTTCCAAGGATTTCAGTTTCATACAATTTTTTCACTCCGTCGTTGAGATATAAATTATAATTAATGCATCTGGACCCATCATTAAAGAAGTGGGAAAATAATAATGTGGACCCATCTTTGCCGAAAAATGGGGAAGAAGATTGAACACCTAATCTGCTTTGTCACAAAAAATCCATTACGTATGTTTTGGCTTCAAAAGTAAATCAAGTAAAAGCACGAGCAGATAAAAAGTAAAAGATTTTGGTGATGGAACTCCGTATAAATTTGATACATTCCGCGTAATTTTAATTATGGTTAATTAATTATAATATAAAAATTATAAATGATATCTTAAAAGTTTATCGAATAATTGCTGCTTATTTTCACAAAATTTTAAAAAAATTATTTGAGTATCTTAATATTAAATTTTTTAAATGGCATGATTTTTAATATTAAAAAACTAAAAAAATAAAATAACTTTAAAATTTAAAACACTAACAGTTTTAGATATAAAAAAATTTTAATTTTGAGATATTTAAAAAAACGAAAAGGGCATATATATATATATATATATGTTATAAAGTTTATTAACTTTGTGAGTATCATCATCTTAATTTTATTTATAAAGTTAAAAGTTTTTGCTTTTTAATATATCAAATAATTTTTTATATAAAAAATTATTAAATAAATTATTACTAAAATATTTTAATTTCATAAATAAAATTAAAAATGATGATACATATCTCTTAATATATATTTTAAAAAATAAAAAAATTAATGTTTAAAAAAATTATATATATATATAGTATATTCATTCCGTCTTAAATTTCATTACAATCAATGTATCAAAAATATCTTTTATTTTAATTTGCAGTCCATTAGTTTGTTTAGTCCATACGGTCGATAGCTGGAAGTTGGAGCCGCCTGCAGCCATTTTTACACAGCACACCGCTTTCTGACAATTGTCAATGAAACAGGAAATTAAGCTATGGCAATTATTATAAAATAGATCAAAGTTATGTTTAAAGAAACTGTGAAATGCTATAATATTGGAAGATGACATCACTCCAACTTGGGAATCAAATTGATTTTTTGGGGACAAACATGAAGGCTAATGGGAAAATTTTATTTACTCAGTTGAAATATTTATTGAAAATGAAATTCAAATTATACAATTTTTGAAAAAATGAATAAGAATTATAATAGAGTGGATATCTATTATTTTTAAAATATTCGTAATTAAATTTATTTAATATTTATTATATATATCTAATTTGTTTAAGTTTAATATTATTATTTAAATAGATATTATCTGTTTAAATATTTGAATCAATTAAAATATTTATTTATTTAAAATTTTTATCACAATATAAGATAAACAAAATTTTAATTTAAAATTTAAGTTTATTCTTAATTAATAATAAATAAATAAGTTTTTTTAAAATTTAAAATCTTCTACAAACATAAAATTATATATATTTAACATATATAAACGGATAATAAATTTGAATATAAATTAAAATATTTGTTATTATTTGTTAAAATATAAATATATACGAATATTATTTATTCAAAGAATATCATCTATTCGAATAATAAATTTTTTATTTAAATTTATTAATTATTATTTTTACTATTTAAATTTAATATAAATAAAACTAATAATAACAAAGATTCATTTATTTATTATTAGTTGGCATTTGTAGAAAGGAAGGCTAATTGGAATCGAATTGACATCACAGCAACTTGGGAATCAAATTGACATTTTGGGGATTAACAGGAAGGAAAATGGGGAAATTTTATTTACTGTGTTTGTACAATCAGTTGAACTATTTGTTGAAAAGGAAATGCAAATTATACAAATTTTGAAAAAAGAAAATATTGTTATAGCACTTTGGATATTCTAAGTTTTTAATTAAAAAGAAATCTCTTTTGATTTCCAACCAGATGTCTCATCATGCGCCTACTATTTCTTTCATTATCTTCCTATTACAGTTTTTTTTCCTTGTTAAATGTTATGCCTTTCCAGAAAGCTTTAATTGTTATAGTATAGTCAACTAGATTCCGGTTTAATAGTAAGGAGGGTTAAGATTTTCGGTTCAAATTTTATTGCGTATAAATTTAATTAATTTATAATTTATTAATTGATGTGCACCGTGGCCAGAAGTGGCTCGTTAGACGTTCAAGAACCATGATGTGTGGAGATTGCATTGTGGACCGCAAAATTACGAGGGCCATGTCATCTTCCATTATTCTAGCATTTCAAACTTTTGTTAGATATAACTTTATCTGTGAATCACATATTATAGCCCTTCGTTTGTTAAATATGTTTATCATGTCATGCACACTTCAGTAACATGTAATTAATTCAGAAAATATTTAGTCTCCTATTTCCCTCGCTGCCGACATATGCTATAATTTTTTATAGTCATTTTTATAATCAAATTTCATAATTTCGGGAAGAAATAGTTAGATATAGTAATTTTAAATTAGATATAATAATATGATATAAAAATTATATAAAATATATTATTAATCTAATTATATTTTTTATTTTATTTATATAGATATAATTATAATACAATATTATTTATACCGTATTTTTATTCAATAATAATAACATGTTTAACATACAATATTATTTATAACATAAAAAAATTAAAAAATTATTTTAATTTATTTCAAAATTATGTTTATTATATTATTTTGATATTTAAATAAATTTTTAATTTTTAAATAACTTTATTTAAATATTAATTTAAATAATTTTTTATTTAAATAAATTATTTAATTATATCTAATTATATTATTCATATATAATTATTTTAATCATATCATATCATATTATTTCAATATAAATTAATTTTAAATATATTAATTATATCGTATAATATATAATATGTATAATAAATATATTTTTAAATATTTATATTATATTTATGGAAAAATTATTCGTGTAAAATCATAATCGACACAAATCACGACATGATAACATGAATTGGCAAGCCTACAAATAGCCAATCGTCAAAGCCACTGAACTTATCTCAGTTCAAAACAAGGAAACACCTTGCCAAAAAAAATTCCCATGGCTGCACCCTTGTAATCCAGTAGAAGCCCAACCACACAGATTCCACCATCAACCTTCACTGCCAAATCTTCAAAAATCAACAATTTCTCAAACAAAAATTCCCTTGCTTTTTACCAAAAATAAACAAACAAAAAGAAAACAAAACAGTCCTCACCGAAGTGAGGAACCTAGCAGAAGCAACTCAAAAAAAATCAATCAGAAAATTTTGGTGAACGGTTGAAGAAAAAAAAAGAGAGATCCGTTCGGCATGGGAGAGGAGGAAGAAGGAAGGAGGGGAAGAAAGAGGAGAGGAAGACGAACGAGAAAGGAAGAAAAGTAAAAATTGGGGGAAGACTTTGACAGAAAAAAGAGCAAAAAAGGAAATAACTTGGGGGGCGTTCGGTTAGTTTAGGACTTCGGGAAAAAAAAAAAGAGAGAGAGAGAGAGAAAGAAAGGAAAGGGTTTTAGAGAAGTCAGAAGGACAGGGTTAAAACGTGGGATTGGGAATCGGTCGTTAAGGAAAAAGGGGCATAAGAAGCCAAGTGGATTGCATTTGTGGACCTAACTCAAGCCTATTCCATCGTAAGCTCAGACCAAGCATTTTGGGTTTATGGATCACAAATTTATTGAATATGTTTTTTTATCTTTGTTTTGCTGTATTATATTATTTATTTTAATATTTATTTGTGTTTTAATATTTTTTAATATAAACTTGAAATGGTTGAAAATAAATTTGATGTGATAGTTAAGATCTTTAGTGTTATAAAAAATTATTAAATAATAATAAAATAAATAGATAAATAAATGAAAGATAGGAAATTTTTACTTAATGATGAGATTTTAAAATAATTTGAGTAGTGATATCTAAAAAATTTTTAAGTGAGAAAATTTTTTTAAAATACTATCAGTATATTAGAATATTTATAAAAAGTTTTTAATATAATAAATTTTTTTTCATAAAATAAAAAATTAACTAAAAATTTATTAATAAAAATAATTAAAAAATTTTATCCAATAACGAGATTTTATGGTATTTTGAATAGTGATGCCTAAAAAATCTCTAGATAAGAAAATTTTTTAAATATTACTAGCGTATTAGAGTATTTATAAAAATAAAAATTTATCTTTTCTTTTAAAAAATGCGATAAATAAAAAAACTAATAATTTTTTTAAAAAAAAAATAAAATATGTTCGTCGACATTTTGTCATTTGCATTGTGTACTTATCTTTTTTTTACATAAATACAAATCCCCGAGAATGGAATTATTAAAATGTCTTAGTAGTGCATTATAAAAAACCCTTAGATAAGAAATTTTCTTTAAATATTACTAGCATATTGAAATATTTTTTAGAACTTTTCAATAATAAGATTTTAATTTATTTTTTTCAAATAAAATAATAAAAAAGCCAAAATTATGATAAATAAAACAAGTTAAGGGAATTATTGATAAATACTAAATTTAATATCATTTTTGTCAAGATTCAAAAGTTAACATATAATTAATTAGTATCATTTTAAACAAGTGTTGTGCTGATGTTAATCCTTCTCCACATATAATCTACTCCTGAAATCAAATTATTTAGCAAATTCTAAAATTATCTTTTTAATTAATTTTAAGATTTTATTAAAACGATAAGTTCTATTAGGTGATTAATAACACTTAACCGAAAAAAGATTGGTGATGACTTTCTTTTATTTTTAAATTCATCTAACGGTCTCAAACCATTACAACAAACATTAGTTTGATTATCACCAAACAATAACCTATAGATAGCAGAAATAATAAAAAAAATCATTTGAAGCATTCGACCAAATAAGTTGGCCTTCCTAAACGGAGACAAGTGAAATAAAGTTAATTGCTCTTTAACTTCATCTAAAGTATCTCCAATTCTGATCCAATCCCAGCCAACATTGAGATTCATATAATCACTAACACAATGCGAGTCATCTAATTCAGTTGTTAGTCGGTTGCATCTTGTCTTGAAAAATTGATTACCCAACCACTTATGATGTTGGAAATTGATGTTTGAGATGCAGAGATTAATTGCAAATAAAAAAATTCACAGAGAAGATAACTCACAAGAATTTGAATAATAGCAGAATATGATTATTGGATTAAAAGATATAAAAGTTTACTACTAAGACTAAAAACTAAGGGATACAGAAACAGTACCTTAAGAATTTTAATATTGGATACAGAATAATAGAAATTCACCACTCTAGGAAATCTACTTAATAGATACAAAACTTGAAGAACAATTCAAAAAATTGCTTAAGGATAAAAAAAACTCTATTCTCCTTCTACCAAAGAATAATAAAAAATATATAGGCTAAGAACATTCCTTCAAGTATGGGAACTCATTTACTCATATAGATTACATTGCTAGAATTGTGCCTAAAATCAAGATATTTGCATGTGAACTCATTTACTCTTATAGCTTACATAATAATGAATCTGATCATAATCTCATTCATATTCATGCTTTTTTTTCTAGCTAGTGTGAACAAAATATTCTTATTTTAGCCTACCTTATTTCTTCATTTATTTAGTGGATTTGGACCAATGATAGCTCTATCTTATTTTTTGGATAAGTTTACCTTTGTCTCAGCCTAAGTTGTATGATGTACAGATACTCCAATGTCAATCTCTTCTAGTTGGAAAAGATTTATCATCAAGTCTGAACTAGTATTCTCACCATAATAGGGTGACAAATCAATAATATTAAAGGTGAAAGATACTCTATAAGAATCGAAAAACTCTATCTTGTAGGCATTCTTCTTAATATGTTGAAGAATTCTACATGAGCCATTTGTCTTAGGTTGTAATTTGTCAAATTTTTTATAAAAAATTTTTCTTTTCGCAAGTTAATCCATACCAAATCATGTTCTTTGAACTTCGCATGTCTTCAATGTATGATTATTACCCTTCTATATTTTTTATTTTTTTATAAAATTTTATTTTAAACCTGTTCATGAAATATTTTGATACTTTTTGTTCTTTTTTTTACATCTTCATCAAAATACTGATTAGTATATAGTTGAATTAAAACCAAATGACAGATTGCATTCTTACTAAAAACAATTTCAAAAATGCTGCAACTAGTGGTTTGACTTGGTGAATGGTTGTAGGCAAACTCCATTTATAGTAAAACAAGTTCCTATTGTTTTAGTTTCTTTCTCACATAACTTCTCAAGAAAATTTTTAAGCTGTGATTGATAACTTTAGTTTTCTCATTAGTTTTGAGAATGATGAAAAGAACTATACTTGAGATTGGTGCCAAGCTTCCTTCAAAGGGTGCGCTAAAAAAATGACTAAGAAACTTCAAATCTCATTTAGACACCATGAATGTAGAAACTCTATGTAGCCTTACAATTTCTCTCAAATACGGATAAGAAACATGAAAAGCATCATAGTTTTGGTACAAGGAACAAAATAGTCATATTGAAAAAATGATCTACAACCACTATGATGGAATCCTTATAGTGTTTCTCTATAGAGAATGCCAAATAATGTTTGTTGATCTTGATCTTATTTTCACATTGCAACCATGACAACTTGTAGGGATAACAATGTTTCATGTTTTTTCGGTTCAGTCCCTGTACCAAAAAGTGGATACATTATTCTCAAAGCTGCCACTATTAATAATCACTTCACATGTCTTATCATGAGCAGTGCATTTAATGTGAAATTTATTTTTGTGTAATCAATCTTTTTTTTACATGCACATTACTTAAGCTGTATTGTATAACAGGTGAGGATTCAAAATCACCATAAATCTCTTTAACATTTTTTTTAAAATCTTAGAGTACTTCAATAGGTTCTTCTTCAGCATATTCAAGTTCTTTATCTTCAACCAACATAACTATCTTGAGATTTAGACATTCAAAATGTATATGCCTAACTCTTTGGCTCTTAAAGTGTTTTCGGGTTTGAGTGTTGACAGCACTAGATTATGGTTTGTTAGGAATGGCTTTTTCTTTCTTTGACGATAGATTTGAATGAGGTTTGGTAGAAACACTAGTCTTGGATGTGATTCCTTTTTTATGTATTCTTCTACCAAAAGATCCCTTTACTTCTAGTTATGAAGCTAAGAAAGACATCTTAATAGATGTTGTCTGGAAGATACTTCTTTTTCAATTCTCTTTTCATCTTATCCCTAGTTGTAATTTTTTTCTACCTTCTCTTTCCCTTTACTTTTTCAAATTTTTTCACTAAAAAGATGTATACTTTTTAAGTTTGATGGTCACTAGCTTCACCTTGCAATGTTTAAGAGCTTTATGGTATTCAAATATGCGTTTCACTGTGTGTAGCCAATCTAAAAATTCTTCAAGTTGCATCTTCCTTTCGAACTCAGTAATTTTTATCTTCAGATTGAATATACTAGGTTGAAGTGAGTTTTTGGGTGGATAATTTTTGACTTAATGAGGGTGAGATAGGGTGCTATCATCAGAATTGCTATTGTTTCTATGGTATGGATTGGTTCCTCTTTTATCTTGTTTATTGCCTCTTTATCTCCTCTCTTTTCTTGTATATGCAACTGATGTTGTAGTTAAAAGATTTGTTACTATATCTCCTCTATAAAGGCATTTCTTGGGTCAACATTGGTAGTTTCTGTAACGTCGATGTTGGCTTCAATCTCTTTTACTAGTGTTTGATGACGATAACCTACCATAGCTCTGATACTAATTTGATGTCAGAATTTGATGTTTGAAATGTGAAGATTAACTACAAATAGAAAAACTCACAAAAAAGATAACTCATAAGAATTTGAATAATGATGGAATATGATTATTGGATTAAAAGGGATAAAAGTTCATCACCAAGACTAGAAATTAAGGGATACAGAAACACCATCATAAGAATTCTAATCGAGGATACAGAATAATAGAAGTTTACCACTCTAAAAAATTTACCTAAGAGATATAAAACTTGAAGAACAATCTAAAAGATTGCTTAAAGATAAAAAAAATTTTATTCTCTTTCAACCAAAGAATAATAAAAAAATATATAGGTTAGGAACATCCCTCCAAGCAAGGGAACTTTTAAATTGCATTGTTAGAATCATGCCTAAAATCAAAAGTTTGCATGTGAACTCATTTACTCTTATAGATTACATAATAATGAATCTGACCATAATTTCATTCATATTCATGCTCTATTTTTTTAGCTAGTGTGAACACAATCTCTCTATTTCAGTCCATGCTATTTTTGTATTTATTTAGTGGATTTAGACCAATAATAGATCTATCTTATTTTTTGGATAAGTTTGCCTTAGTCTTAACTCAAGTTGTATGATGTGCAGACATTCCGGTGTCAACTTATCACACCAAAGCAATTCGATTCCCATTGAAAACCAATTTTCTGAAACCTTAAACCACCAAACTCTTTATTCTAAATAACAGAAGAATCATGTTTTTTCATTGTTTGGAAAAAAGGTACACATTTTAAGTACTTAGCACGTAACAACCTAACTTATAAATCGTTGTCTCCTTTTGTCACTTTGCAACCAAGTTTAGCTAGCAAAGCCTTATTCATATCCAAGGTTTTTTGAATGGGCAAACCCCATCCCTTTAAGGACGATGAATTTTAACTTATTTAATCAAAGCCACTTTCATAACCCCATCAGAACGACCCCATAAAAATTTATGTTCAGTGCATGAATTTCCTTAACCACTGATACTAGGAGTTTTACTACTTGCATGGTATAATTGGCAATAGTATTGGTGACGGACTAAATCAAAATTGCTCTGCTTGTTAAAGACGATTGCTTCATTTTTGAATAACTAAGTCTGTTTTTTACTTTTTCCACTAATCCTCTATAATTTTGTTTGGAAGTCAATGATGAATGTATCGAAAATTCAAGATAAGTTCTAAAATCGAAACAATGTTGCATTCTAGTAATAGAGCCAAAGTCGACTATCAAGCATTTTGAAACATTTGATGATGTGAAAAATTTTAATTTCCCAAATTTCATTTTCTAACGTAAAAAAGCACAAAATCTATTTAAATAGTCACCATAATTGTACATTGTTTAGTCAAGCTTCCCCAAGCAAATCATCACAAAGAAAACATGTGAAAATTGAGGACCACATTTGGATAATGCAGGGACGGATCCAGGATTTACACTTAGTGGGGGCAAAAATATATAATACTGAATATATATAAATAAACTAAAATGCATAAAAAGCCTAGTTTATATATACACAGAAATAACATATTACAATTGTTCTCTTCGAGTTTTCATATTTTGAAAGCGTCGTAAAATCTTTTCATTATCAATAGTATAAATTATATCTTTCTCTATATATGTAACCAAGCAATTATTTATCCAAGATCTCTCAGTCGGTTATGCAAGCAATTCTTCACAATCTTCATAGTAGAAAAAGCTCTTTCAACTGATGCAATAAAAACTAGTAGTATCAAACTTAATTTTACAAGTAAGTATATCAATGGACACATAAAATGTTTCTTCATCTCAACAAATGTTATGGAAAGGTCACTGATACTTTTCAAACTTGTAAACTCATTATGAGATCTTAAATCAACAATGTAATTTTCAAGTTGATTGTCAAAAACTAGTAGCTCCACATTAGAAAATTCAATTGGATAAAGCTGAGCAAGACGAATCAACTTTTTCTTATCTAAAGCTACAAAAGAATTACAAAGATTTAAAGTAGCCACACAAAGAAATAACTTTATATTCATCCAACTAAAATGATTGTTAAGCTTTTGAAGTTGTATATCAATTACTGTGCAAAATAACTCAACCCGATAATAACATAAATTTGTCATTGTTTGAACATTACATTGAGGTCTTCCATGAGTTACAAACATATCATCCATATTTGGGATACCAATATTATTTTTTTCACAAAATAAAGAAATCTCATTATACAAAGATTCTCATCCATTATCTCTCATTTTTTGTAGTCATTATTTCGCTACTCTTTACTAATGTCATTGCATTCATAATATCTTGATCTCACTTTTGTAATGCCAAGGACAATTCATTTGTAATCTTCAAGATATTTTTCATCAAATGCAAGTTGAAAGCAAAGTTAAAAGATTGAGTTAAGTTTAATAAAGTAAAAGTTTGACCTTTTTGCTCCAAACTATTTTCATCCTCCACAATAATGAAACTAAACATAAGGATCAAATTTATCAAAGTCCCATAATGTGAACCCTATCGTGTATCCATAACTTGTTGAAGACTTATTTTTGATTTAAACCATTTCTCGTAGAAAGTTCACTGATTTATAATGCCTCAACAATTTTATCAAGTCGAAAAGCATCTCTTTGCTTATCTCGAAAAACATCTCTTTGCTTACATGAAACCCAAACAATAATCGTTACATTTGTCACAATGTTGAAAAGTAATGTAATTTGAACATGATTCTTTGCCACTGCTACAATTGTCAATTAAAGTTGATAAGCAAAATAATGCACATAATAAGCAAATGTATTATCTTTCATGATCAAAGTTTTTAATCCATTGAATTCTCCTTGCATGTTGCTTGTTTCATCATAATTTTGCCCACAAATTCTTGACATACTCAAATTATACTTAGAGAATAATGCTTCAATAGCTGTTTTAAATGACAAAGTGGTTGTATCACCGACATTTATTATACCTAAAAAACATTCAATAACATGCCCTTTAGAATCCACATAGTGCAAAGCAATAATAGCTTGTTCTTTGATTAAAACATTATGAGATTCATCAAGTAAAATGAAAAATAATCCATCTAGAAGATCTTTCATAATAGTATTGATAGTCTTAATTGCTACGACACGAATAAGATCTTTATGAATATCATGTGCTATCACTTTTGAATTTTTTGATGCATTCTCTAAAATAACACTATTGATGGTTTCATTATGATTAACAAGAAATCTAAGAAACTCAAAAAAAATTTCTTGATTGTGAGAATTCTCAGTTTCATCTTTATTACGAAATGCCAAACCTTGACATAAAAGAAAGCAAATGCAATCAAGTGTTGCAGTTAAGTGAACTCGATAATCTTTTCGTGCTTGATCAGATTGTTTTGTAAAAGCAAATTGAATATGTTGCTTTTGATTTTGCAAATCTTAACAATACTTACAAACTTTGTTATGAGCACTATTAAGAACTCCAACATCAATATCAAATATTTCTTTTTTTTTTCAATTAGTGAATCCATTTGAAACAAAATAATCACCACATATTTAGTTTCCAATATCTATTTTATAAAAATAACAACACAAACAAAAAGCAGCATCCTTCTCTATATTATATTCCAACCAATTAGCATAATCTTTAAATCATGTAAGAATAAAATGACATAATGCATTTTCAATTTTTCTTTGGGGAAAATTATGTTCATAAGATTGACATGGACCTTTTTGCAAATATGCTCTTTGAAACTTGTCTGTATCATTAGTGTTATAGTTCAAAATTTTTTGTCGTAACCCAAGATCCAAAAGAAGATCATCTAAGTTTAATTCAACACAAACTTACTTTGTACAATGATGTGTACCACTAGTATTGATTCCATATGATTCTTAAAATGTTGGCTTCCTTTTAATAAAATATTTCTCCATAACTAATTAAAGTAAATAGTTTAATTTATGTAATTTATAAAAAATAAGAAAACATATTCAAAATATAATTATGCATGGTAATGAAGATCAACCAACTCTATATTTGAAATATATAAGTAGAAATGCAATTTAAATATTGTAAATATATTGCCATGCAAGAAATTGGATAGAACTTCTAACTAGTTTTATAATCTCCATATAAAAATTAATCTTTGCCAAACTTAAAGTTAATTTAAATAAAGAAAAATATAAAACACAAAAAACTCAAACATGATAAAAAAAATTACATGCTATCAATAACATTATCAAATTATTTCATCAATATAATAAATTTTAAATAGTAAATAAAAACTCTATCACATTGACTTATTGACTAATTATAAATATATATATATAATTACTGACTTGAATATCTTGTTGGAAGAAGAAGATAATCAACTTGTAATTTGATTCTTTAATTTAGTGACTTTCTTTTACCCCTTTTTACTTTCTTTAGTTTCCTTTTCTGGTTCTTCCTATTAAAAATTTGTCTTACTTTCTTGGTTTGAAAAAAGAAAAGCGATAAGCAGGAAAGGAAGAGGAAAACTGATAGTGTTTTTTCAATGAATTCACTTGCTCTTTTTTTTTATAATAACTCTAAAATATTTCTTTATTTAAATATCTATCACTTCTAATTAATGCAACTTTTGACTTTTTACATCTATCATATATTTTATTTTTATTTTTTGTGGGGACATTATAATGGAAATAAAAACTTTTAACATTTTTATATTTATTTTTAAGGGATATAAAAATTGCAGTGAGGGCTGCCCTCACTGCCCCCTCTATGTATCCATCGCTAATTAATCTTGCAGCTTTTGGTAAAATCGTTGTGCATTTTATGAGTGTTTGATTTTGTGTTTTATGAGTCACCCATATTTTCAAGGAGGTAGTATATATATAGTTATCTATCATGATAAGGATTAATGGACGACAAAAGCAATGTTGTTTTTGGTAGTAATTCATTTTTGTTCAATATGATTTTTTCTTAGCTTAATTCTACGAATTTGTGAATTTGAATTTTCTTTAAAAATCAATTTCAGATATTGTCCAAAAAAAAAGGAAAAAAAAACAAATTGCTACATTTTTAATAGTTTACTATTCATAAATCTTTTTTAAAATTTTTAAATTTATTATATATATATAGAGAGAGAGTTTGATCTCAGTATTTTCAATAAAAATCAAATGAATAAAAAGTCCATAAATTATTTGTCCTTAGAAGTTGCATGATTTACATACATTTTCATTATTTTTCTTTCTTATATCGATTCCTAGCTATGGTAAAATTGTTGGTAGTTTAGAATATAGTGCATATGATCTTGGATAGAAAGATTTAGTTATTGATAAATATAATTAATTTTTGTATTAATATTATTATTTTTAAATAATTATGTTGAACAAAAATAATTATCATATAACAAATGCTCATAACTATTTAAATATAAATAGATTTTTATTCATAAATATCATAATAATACAAAATGTCATAACTATTTCAAAAGAAGCTTATGTTTATTCATTCATTATAAATAGATTTTTCAATATTGTCATTTTCACTACTTCTGATTTGAAGAGTTTTGAGGTTTTATAATATCGTAAAGACATAATTACCTTTAAAAAGGTGTTTTTAACCTCAAAGCCGTAATGATTTTCTATTATTTCTCTTTTTTTTTTTAATAATTTAAAGGTAATTATGAAATTCATATTTAGCATAAAGAAGATATAAGGAAAAAAATTGACAAAGTTGGTAAAATCGACTTTTAAAACAAGCATGGAAAGTTTTAATTATCCAAATAGTTTCTTGGTTAAATAAATACTAAATATAAGATAAGTTTTTTGTTATTATCTTTTTAGTTTTTATATTCTACTAAAATAATCGATGATTAATAATTCATAAGAGGCCTTGAGTTTCATTGAATTTTGCTTTTTTTATTTACTATTCTTTTAATTTTTTTATTTTGAATTAAATTATTTAACTTATGATTCATGATTTTATGGTATGTTATATGTGGATTTTCTTGATCATTGCATTGCATGGTCATAAGTAGGGCTGTAAACGAGTCGAGCCGAGCCGAATAGTGAGAAGCTCGAGCTCGAGCTCGACTCACAATTTGGGGCTCGATACTCGGCTTGAGCTCGATCGAGTTTTATTTTTCAAGCTTGAGTTCGATTCGTGATCGAATTCGAGCTACTCAAGCTCGTTCGATTAAACTCGATTAATATGTAAAAATAAGCTCGATTCGTATACTCAACAAGAGTTCCATTATTCATGCTCGAACTCAAATTCGGACTCGAAATATTTTATTAATTAAAATAATAAAAATATATTTAAATATAAAAGCTCGATTAGGCTCGCGAGCTACTCGAGTAGATATAAGAATACTCGAATTTGGCTCAATCGATAAGTCAAGCTACTCGAGCTCGAGCTCGAGCTCGACTCAACAATAATCGAATCGAATTCGAGCTTTTTTCGAATCAAACCCGAATAACTTGCGAGTACTAATGTATCATTTACACCCCTAGTCATGAGCATAAAATGGGATATGAGGTACTTGCTAGCTTTGATTATAAATCATTTATAGCCTTGTTACATTTTAGTAAGATCTTGGTTATCAAATCAAAATGATAAAATTCTTGAGAATTATTTTAAGACATAAAAGAAATTATGAATTTATAAATCTTTTTAAAAAAGAAGTAATTATATATATTCTTATCATAAAATCATATTTTACAGTCCAGATTTCAATATGGCATTTTATTGACAAGAGAATGATATAGAATTCATATTATTTGAATTATATAATATTATTTCGACAAGAAATAAAATATTATTTAAGATAACTTCAATTCAATTGGAGAAGTTAAACCTTGATAAAATGTTTTCTATTTATATGGTAAAAAAATTTCATGTATTTTATAATTTGGACACAATTTTATAATATTGTGTGGTTATACATGAAATTTTGACTATTTTTAATGACATGCACTATGGTGGATATGGCTTTAGTATCCATGATTAAATAAATTTTAAATATCCAAGAGTTGGAATGAAACTTTCAAAAAAAGACTATAAAGAGCATGAGTTTACTAGTTTTGAAGGTGATTATATTTGGTATCTTACTTATTGATGCATACTCTCATATTGAGTTGAAATAAAAGTTATGAAAATTTTATAAAAAGAAAATATTAAGATATAGAATATTTACTAGTTATTTTTCATTAAGAGTGGATTTGAAGACCTACTCCTTTAAAAAAATGACTAAATAATGAAAAGATAAATAAAATGATAACTTGATTAAATATATATGATATCTTGATAATTAAATACTATAAAGAGCATGAGTTTACTAGTTTTGAAGGTGATTATATTTGGTATCTTACTTATTGATGCATACTCTCATATTGAGTTGAAATAAAAGTTATGAAAATTTTATAAAACGAAAATATTAAGATATAAAATATTTATTAGTTATTTTTCACTAAGAGTGGATTTGAAGACTTACTCCTTTAAAAAAAACGACTAAATAATGAAAAGATAAATAAAATGATAACTTGATTAAATATATATGATATCTTGATAATTAAATGGGCAATTCTTTAATAAAAGAATGCAAATTTGCACATAGTGGAAGTGAAAAGAATCAAAAGAAATAAAAATTGCCACTATTAGTACAACTTATTAAAGTAAAAATCATAAAAGGTTCTTAAATATCTGAAAAAGACTAAAATGGCTTGATTTATTTATTAAATTTATCCAATTGTATTATAAAAATAATTGCATTAGAATAGATAAACGTGTAGAAATAAAATACTTAAAATTTTATATTAATGAGTATAGAGTTGTGGCTATAACCAATATCATTTATTGCTTAAAATGACAAGAACGAGACAACAATATTTAGAGCATATAAATGATATGCAAAATAAATAGTTTGAACATATTAGCATGAAGTAATTATATTAGATATTCAAATAGGAGTAATTTTCATAAAAGATAATTGAATTCAAGATATTTTGTTAGTAGTATAACAAGTATAATAGATTTAAACCCTTACTATTAGATACCAATAAAGAGAATCAAACTTTGAATTATTAATCTCTAATTACAAAGTTTAATGGAGAAAAACAAGTTATTGTTATGTGTCTGTCTAGTATTAGTAAAATTCATTCAAATTTTAGAAATTAGTATGATCCATAGCGTGAGGAAGATAAGTTTTTATACTCTTAAATGAATTTATTATTTAAACATCAAAAGCAATTGAAATATAATGAAAACTTTACTTATATAAATATAAAAGTGATATCGTTTCAATAAGAAAAATTGGAGTCTCTCTTGTACATGTTTATGAATAGGATAAGCACATAACATAATAATGTTAAGGTGATTATAAACCTTTAATAAAAAATAAATAAGTATCATATGCGTTATATATTCAATTCTGACACTAGAAGTTAAGGTTTAATCTATGACATTATCAAGTTCGTTAGAATTTTAAGGTATATACGCTGATTGAAGGTTTAAATTGAGAGATATCTTCTTGTATTTATAATATTTATTTGTATGAAATGTTAAAAATTAAGCACCAATATTCCAAACTAATGGGGATTATTGGTAGTTTATATTGTAGTACCTCTCATATTGGATAGAAAGATTTAATTATTTATGAATAACATTAATTTTTGTGTTAATTTTATTCATATTTTAAATAATTATGTTAAACAAAAATAAGTATCATATGACAAATCATCATAACTATTTGAATATAAATAGATTTTTGTTTATAAAGTTATTATTATACAAAAGATCATAACCATTTGAATAGAATTTATGTCTATTAATTCATTATAACTAGATTTTTTAATATAATCATTTTTACTACATCGAATTTGAAAAGTTTTGAGATTTTATTATATCTTAGAAGTACAATTGCATTTAAAAAAATATTTTTCATGTCTGAAAACCAAAATTATTTTTTATTATTTTTATTCTCTTATTTTTTTCTAACAAGAATTATATAAAGCGTTAATTGCATTAATTAAGCGTAGAGTAATTTTTTATCATCATATCACCTATAATTCTTTTTACTACAAATTTACAATTGTTGAATCACAATTAGAGTTGGCAAACAAGTCGGTTTGGCCATTCAGACCAGCTATTTTCAGATTCATATTATTTGAATTACTGTTTTTTCATTCAAATTGTCTTAGATTTGAATATTTTTAGGTTTGGATAATTTTGGATTCAAAATTTTTTAAATTTGGATAATCTTGAATATGAATTATTTCGTATTCTAATTATTTTAGATTTGGTTCAATTCAAGTTAAGCGAGCCTAGATGGATCCCAATACTTTTTGTCTTAGATTCGAATAATTTTGGGTTTGGATAATTTTGAATTTAGATTTTTTTAAATTTGGATAGTCTTAAATACGAGTTATTTCATATTCTAATTATTTCAAATTAGGTTCAATTCAAGTTGAACGGGTCTAGATGGGACCAAATAATTTTGAAATTTTATAAATTATAGGCTTTTTGTAATTTCGAATGTAATAATTAATTTTACTTTTTATATCATTAAATAAAATGTGGCAAAAACATTAAAGTTAAAAATTTAAATGTTAATAAATATTTATATAAATGTTCATTATATAATAATTTTGTATTTTAATATTATCTATTGCTATGATCAAAAATAAATTATCCATTATTTTTTTCGTCCATCTTATAAGTTCAAATAGCCAAATAATATAAGTCTAATGTATAAAATAAAAATTCAAAATCATTAGATTACATAAAAATCAAAAATCTTATAACTTCAAGGAAATAAAACCCACTAAACATTTATATAAATGTTTTTTTAATAAATTATCCATTATTAGAATAGTCCATCTTATAAGTTCAAATAGCTAAATAATATAAGTCTAATATATAAAATAAAAGTCCAAATCATTGGACTCCATAAAAGTCCAAAATCTTATAACTTCTGGGAAATAAAGCCCACTAAACATTTATATAAATATTTTTTTATTCTTAAGTCTTAACTCAATAACTCATTGGATCGCACCTAACCTTAACCACTTAGTCCTACAATTTTTCATTTTTTATTTTTATTTTCTTTTGTTAGCTTTTTTAGTCATTATATTATCATGTTCTAACAAATATTTTAAGTTTTTAAGAATTTTTCTTACATATATATATATATATATATATATATAAATTGGTTTGGAAATAAATGGAAAGCTAACATACTTACATTAGATCTAATCACATACCCTGTTTGAGTAAATGTTCAATTAGAATGTTGAATATAGATATTAAAAATTATCAATTAATTGGTTTAATTTTAATAATTAATACTTAAAAATTTTGAAAAATCATAATATATAAAAATTAATTTATATAGTATTGATCTAATTTTAATATTTGATCATTTTGAATTTAACTTTAAATTAAGAATATTCATCAATTACCAATTATCTAATTATAATGATGAATAGTAGATATTATTAAAAAAAGTACTAATTACCATTTACAAAAAATATTTATTATGAATAATTGATCAATTAAATAGTTCAACCTTATATTTGTTTTATTTTTGGTTTGTATACGAATTATTATACTAATATTATGCCGTTAAATATAATCGTATACAATAATTGATCAAATGTTCCATTAGAATGTTGAATTAGAAAAAATGATAAACACCAATTGACTTTTAACATAATAACATTAGATATATTCATACATATCAATTGACCAAATTTCACAAAAGTAAATAGTAAACATTATTAAAAGATCACTCATTTTAACATTAACATAAATATAATTACATTGGATATACACCAACTGACCAAATATTCAATTAGAATGTTAAATAATAGATATTATTAAATTAATTATTATAATGCCAGTAACCCTAAACTCAACGAGTATAGTTACTTAAATATAATTAATCTTAATATCAATTAAATATAAAAATTAATTGTATTAAAATTTTTACTAGTATATTATACTTCTAAATTATACTTTGATTTACTATTGATAATAATTAATTCTATCATCACCTTAATTTTACTTATAATATATATTAACAAATCAATTAAACATCAGTTCTAATTAAATATTTTATCTAATATTAAAATTAAAAAGTAACAAAAAACAAAAAAAAATAATGGCAGCAATACCATTTTTACAATCCCCTCTAAACAAAAATTTCAAATTCACAATTGCCTCCAAACAAAAATTCCCAAAATCAATACCATATCCTAACTCTCGACTCTCAAGCGGACTGTTATTCAATGATGAAAACAACTCTCAAGCAGACCCTTATTAAATATTTTTCATCGTCATATTTCAATTTTAAAAATAATATATTTTAATTTATAAGACTATTTTATTTTCAAATAATTTAATATTTAGTATATTTGACACACTAAGAAAAATATAATCTAAAGTTAATTTTGTTCATAATAATATTAATATTTTCCCAAGACATAAAATTTAATCAAATAGTGAAATTATAATATAATTTTTATATTTGAATTATTGTTATATTAAATTTAAAATTTTAATGTGAAATAATTATAATAAATCAATAATATACTGTGAATGATTATTTTTATAATGAAATCAAATTTAAATTAATGATATTATTTTTATTGATAATTATTATAAATATAATAAGGATAGTATTAAAAATTATTTGATATTTATATTGAGTGTGTTTCAAAATTAATTTTATTTCATAATTGAATTTAAGGATTCAATATTAATTTTGTTAATGATAAGTTATTGATATAATTATTTAATAATTATAAATGATAATATTTTAAAATTTTTAGTTAAGAAAAATGTTTTTCATTTATTATTATTTTTTTAAAAAGGTCATATAATTATAGTTTGGGTTTTTTTAATTATAATTTGGTTTTAACGGGTTTAAGATCAAATCTATTTCAAGTTTGGATAATTGTAAATTTGAGTTATGACGAATTCAGTTTATGTCGATATAAGATTTTTTTAGGGTTCAGATTTTTTCAAATTTTTATCTTCGACTTTTTTTTTATCCACCCAGGTTCAATCACGGGTTGGCCCGGACAAATTTTTGGGTTCCAAGCAACTTTGTCAGCTATAACTACAATTTAAAATTATGTAACAATTCATGTAAATTCCTTATAAAATTATATACTCGAAAAATTGGCTCTATTTTTACTTTTTTTCAAATCTTTTTTTTCTATATGAACAAAATAATTTTATATATTTTTAAATAATTTTATATTTAAAATTATCAAAAATTAAATTATAATCACTGAAATTAAAATTTTAATACTATACTAATTATCAGAACTGTTGGCAACATTTTATTTTAAATATTACTTTTTTTAATGCAACTGTTAACAGATTAAATTAAATATAGGGTACATAATAATCCATTATTTATTATGTAAAGTTTGACGAGTCTACTTCATAACTTAAAAAAGGAAAACAAAAGTGACCAACCAAAACTTGTTGCATAAAACCATAGTATTTTATTTTGGATTGAAGTGAGAAAAAAACAAATTTTTTTTAACTTTTAGCTTTACTAGTATTATTTTATTTTTTAAGAACATAAAGAACAGATACTCACTTGCACAATGCAGGCTCTAAGCCTTATAACACCAAACTTATTATCTTGTATCAGTCTACTTAGATAATGATAGAGAATCCCCATGGCTGCATCAACTAGTAATGGTAATTCTAGTCATAATTAATTGTGATTTTTTGTATGAGAGACTTGCTATCCAGGCCCTTGGAGTAGAAGTTTTCGAAGAATTCTTGAGCGGTGAAATCACGATACATTGCCGGTTTCTGTTCCGATAACACCTCCGGTAGAGGTCCATAGTAACCATCTCCCTTCCATTTGGAGAGATTGAAAAATTCAACAACTGAAATCCTTGGTTCCTTACATGAGTTGGCCACCACTCGATGTTGCACACTTTGGTACTCCCCATTCGACACTATCTGCAATGCCATGCATATATATGTAAACGGACAAACACAAACAGAATTGTCAGAATTTATCACTTCCCGAAGGAGATTTTCTCTAACTAAGCACGTTTTTGTAGCTAAAAATGAAACTAATTTTTTAGTAACAAATGGTTGGTCTTTAACTTATGATTGCAAGTTTTTCAAATCAAATGTGAGAAAGCCACACCAAAATACTGTTTAGTATATATATATATATATATATATATAAAAGTTTATATTCGATATATTATTAATATATAAATTTTATATATTATTAATTAATCAAATAAATAATAATAATAATTTATTAATAAATAAATATTAATTTTTAAAATAAATATATACAAATTAAAATTACATATTAATTTTTAAAATAATTATATATAAATTTTTAAATATATATTTATTAATTAAATATATATTTCTTTTATTTTATTAATAAATTATCATTATCTATTTATTGATAAAATATATAATTTATATACATATAATATATTAAATATAACATTCATACTAATAAAAGGATAATATAATATAATACTCCATGTGTTTGGTGTCAGCATTTGACCGACATTTTCCTGCTCTACAATTAAAAGGATTTGACAAATTTGGATCTCTTTGAAAAAAATTATCAAGTAAAGCTTAAAAATCTCTGACATAATGATTTAATAAAAATAAGACAAATTAAGTTTTTGTTGTTTAATAAATGTTGATCAAATTCTTACATTATTATTTTTAATTGGCCCAACTCTTTCTAAAGTATAATGGAAATACAGATTGATGAAATTGAAGTATAATATACCTTTGAAAGAGTTAAATGAAATGTTAAAATGCAATTATATATATTTTGGAATTATGATCGTCACCTGAAGAAAGTCACCAACATTGATAATGAGACCACCATGCACAGGCTTCACATCCACCCACTCATCATCATGCCGAACCTGCAACCCTTGAATCTGATTCTGCAACAGCACCGTCAGCAGTCCTGGATCCGTATGCAATGTTATCCCCAAAGTCAAATCCGGCTGTGGACAATACGGATAGATATGCCCCACCAAAACCCTTGTCTCACTAAACGTCAGCTCCTGGAACTTGCCAGCTGCCAACCCCAACCCTTCACTCAACAACCCCATCACCGTCTCAGCCACCTTCGTAGCGCTCAAATCCCATGCAACCACCTCTTTTCTACAAATGGCCGGCAACTCTTCCGGGTCCAATGGCTTTGGTCCCATCCAAGCTTTCAAGGAGTCAAGCCAGCAGGCAGCCTCAGCCCTGTACAAATCATTATTACTAGTGTACATTACTCCATGCGATTCTTCTCGTTTGTAGTACTTTGATTTGGTTTCCTGTGGCTGCTCGTGAAAGGCTCTGATAGCTTCGATAGTCTTTTCGAGTACTGATATGGGTACTCCATGATTGATCACTTGAAAGAAACCCCATGACTTGGCGGCTTCTTTGATTTGGTTAACGACTTCCTGGTGGTGATCAGGGGTGTTTACCTTGGACAGGTCGATAACTGGGATATTCTTAGTTCTTGCTTCGGAAGATTTGGATTTAACATCGGAGAGAGTTTGTGGCGGATGTTTGAAGAAATCAGGGATGGTTTTGTTGCCAGAATCTGAAAGACCTTTAACTCCGATTTTGGATTCGTCGAATTCTTTCAGTTCCTTCAATCGGTCATAGCTGGAAGTTGCAGCAGCTGCAGCCATTTTTTACAAACACACCACTTTCTGATAATTGTCAATGAATACAGAAATTAAGCTATGGCAATTTATTTATAAATAGATGAAGTTATGTTTAAGAAAACTGGGAAATGCTGTAATATTGGAAGATGACATCACTCCAACTTGGGAATCAAACTGATATTTTGGGGATTAACATGAAAGCGAATGGGAAAATTTTATTTACTGTGAAATGCTATAATATTCAAAGATGACATCACTCCAGCTGGAATCAACTTGACATTTTGGGATTAACGTGAAGGCTAATGGTAAAAAATTTTATTTACTGTTTTACACAATCAGTTGAAATTTTTATTGAAAAGGAAATGAAAATTATACAATTTTTGAGAAAAGGAAAAAGGTAGGTAATGGAGGGAATATTCGTTATTTTTTAAATATTTATATTTAAATTTATTTAAATTTAATATCATTATTTAAATTTAAATTTATTTAAATAAATATTATCCATTTATAAAATATCGAATTCGTTAAAATATTTATTTATTTAATTTTTTTATCAAAATATAAAACAAATAAATTTTTAATTTAAAATTTTATTTTATTTTTAATTAATAATAAATAAAAATTATTTTTAAGGTTTAAAATCTTTTGTAAATATAAATTTTTTATGTATATATATATATATATATAATGAATAATAAATTTGAAGTATAAATTTAGATATCTATTATTATTTATTAAAATTTACATAAATTTAAATATTAAATATTTAAAAAATGTTATTCATATTTATTTTAAATTTATCATAAATAATAAATTTTTTATTTAAATTTATTAATTATTTAAATTCAATATAAATAATAAAATAATAATGAATATTCGTTTATTTATTATTCATTACCATCTTTAAATGGGATGGTTAATTGGAATCGACATCACACCAACTTGGGAATCAAATTGACGTTTTGGGGATTAACAGGAAGGCTAATGGGAAATTTTGAGACATATCTCTTAATATATATTTTTTAAAAAATTAAAAAATTAATTTAAAAAAATTAAACATATGCGTGTTCATCATTTTATCTTTTATCACTGTCAATGTATCGAATAATATCTTTTATTTTAGTTGAGTCAAAGTCCATGAGTTTTGTTTTTGTCGAACGGTCAAAGCTAGAAGCTACAGCAGTTGCAGCCATTTTTGACCAGCACACCACTTTCTGATAATTGTCAATGAATACAGAAATTAAGCTATGGCATTTATTTATAAATAGATAAAGTTACCTTTAAGAAAACTGTGAAATGCTATAACATTCAAGATGATATCACTCCAACTGGAATCAAATTGACATTTTGGGGATTAACATCAAGGCTAATGGGAAAATTTGAGACATATCTCTTAATATATATTTTAAAAATTAAAAAACTAATTTAAAAAAAATAAAATATATGCATGTTCATCATTTTATCTTTTATCATTATCAATGTATCAAATAATATCTTTTATTTTAGTTGAGTCAAAGTCCATGAGTTTTGTTTTTGTCGAACGGTCAAAGCTAGAAGCTACAGCAGTTGCAGCCATTTTTGACCAGCACACCACTTTCTGATAATTGTCAATGAATACAGAAATTAAGCTATGGCATTTATTTATAAATAGATAAAGTTACGTTTAAGAAAACTGTGAAATGCTATAACATTCAAAGATGATATCACTCCAGCTGTTATCAAATTGACATTTTGGGGATTAACAGGAAGGCTAATGGGAAAATTTTATTTACTGTTTTACACAATCAGTTGAAATATTTATTGAAAAAAAAATGATAATTATACAATTTTTGACAGAAGGAATAAGGAAGGTAATAGAGGGAATATTCGTTAATTCTTAAATATTTATATCTAAATTTATTTAATAGTTACAATATTTAAATTTCATATCATCATTCAAATTTAAATCTATTTAAATAAATATTTTTTATTTAAATATCTGAATTTATTAAAATATTCATTTATTTAAATTTTAGTTAAAATAAAAAATAATTAAAATTTAAAATTAAATTTATTCTTAATTAATAATAAATAAAAATTATTTATCAGAGTCGTGACAAGTGGTATCAGAGCCAGCCCTAAACTGTTCGATCCACATCAAACACCTCGAAGGAGGTAGGCAAGATGATCTGCCTCCGTAACGAGGGCATCACGAGGTTGAGTGCGGGAGAATGTCACAGACCTAAGGAGTAGTCATGAATCTTACATCGAACATAATAAGAGGGTCACTGAAGTATAAAAGGGTTCACAGTACTTCAACCTTGTGAGGTGCCTTTTGTAAGACAAAATCGTGAGGCCAAAAGGGTCAGAGCGGACAATACCTCACAAAAATATGAACCGTGACGGTCAGACTGATTCGAGATGCCGAAAAGATGAATGTCTGGGTCTCAAAATCACGCGAATTCGAAACTTAACTCTCGACCCGTGACACTTGTACCTGGATAAACTTCATCAATTAATAAATTATAATTACATGAAAAAGGAAATTTTTTTTTTTTCATGTACGCTAAGCTAAGGTTAGGGGTGAGTAAATGGTCAATTCGATCAGTTCGGTTTGAAAAAATCAATAACCGACTTAACCGACTTTCATTTAACAAATAACCGAACCGATCAAATATTATTAAATAATCGATCATAACCGAACCGACCAAAATCGGTTCGGTTCAGTCGGTTCAATTAAATAATCGATTTTTTTTATCATTTTTCTTCTTATTATGAATAATTATTTAACCATAAATTCAATTCAATAAAATTCAAACTCTAGTATCATTCAAACTAAATTACTAAAGAATTTAATAATTTCAACAATATTTTACCAAAAAAAAAATAAATAAAAATATTTATCTCAATTTTTTTATTTTTAATTATTAAAAAATCGGTTAATTTGATCAGTGCGGTTATCAATTTTAAAAATCGAAAATCGATCGAATTAATCAATTTAATCGATTTAAAAAATCGATTATAATTAAAACCAAATAAACTGAATCAATTCAATCGAATTCACTCGATTTTGATCGATCTAATCTGTTCAAATCGACTTTTGCTTACCCCTAACTAAGGTTGCTCGAATTTCCACGAGTTTGAGTGGATACCGTAAGCCTAGCCTAAAGGGCCAATGAGCTGTGCCTTTGCCTACATCATAACAGCAACTTGCCATGTTGATTTTTTATTAAATATTTCAAAACTTTATACCAGCTTTTTTTTTTCTTGTTTATTTAATTTTGTACTATGCATTAAAACGGTGGTTAATTGATTTTAACTTAATATTTAATATATATTAGAATTAAAAAAAAATGTTGTTATTTTTTTTAAATTTATCACATAAAAGTTTTTTTAAAATTTTTATCTACACATAATTAGCATCTATTAAAATGATGATTAATTGACTTTAAATTAAATATTTAATACAATATTATAGTCAAAAAAAATTTATTATCTTTTTAAATTTGTCACATGTATGTGAAAATAAAAAAATATAATACATGATAAATTTAAAAATAATAATAATAAATTTTTAATTTTAATATTATATTAAACATCAAACTTAAAATCAATTGATCATTTCTTTAAGACTATGTTTTGTCTTTGCTAGAATCCCTATTTTTCACTAGATTCATTGTATTTTATTTGATATAAATAAAAATTAAATGTTATCGATTTATAACAATATAAAATTTTTTTAAACAAAATTTGGATGAAATATACAAGTGATTATATAATTTTAAGGGCTCAATGAAATTGAAAATTTGAAAATCTTCATTAACGGGGTTTTGTCAAAATTTCATGGGTTTCCTTAATACAATAGTGGTAAACGAAGCCAAATTTGAAAATCTTCATTAACTGATAAATAAAAAAAGAGAAAATTTAAATTTGAAATAATTAAAATAATTACTTTTTATAAAAATCTAAAAATAAAGTCTACTTTTGATTTAAATCCAAAAACTTCAAATCATAATAATTCAAATTTAAATTCATCTTATCCAATATGATTTGAATTCAATATATCTATTCATTTTTCATTGAAATCTTTATTAAGGCAAATAAAATTATCAATTGAGTTAACTTTGCGTTGATGTACTTCTAAATTTTTATGTTAAGTATTTTCATAAATCGTGATTAAATTATTGTTAACAAGAATAATAATTTAATTAAACATTATATTGTTTTTCAGTTCCATTACAATTATGGTTTTCATTGACCATCATGTCCACCGCATGCTCTTCTTGCCCCAATGGATATGATTTCGATTGTCGTCAAAAAGATCACTCAGAATCTTGGGTAGTGTCTTGTCGATGGCCTCCATCTTGATGCCCCATAAAAGTTGCTTTTTATTTTTTAAAAGCAATTTTCATTGTGATTTATGTCTAAGAATCTTAAAATTTTTATATCAAAACATTTAATTTTTTTTAAATTATAAATGTGTGTATCTCTTACATAAAAAAATATATATTTTTTATGAAATTTATTTAACTTATAATTCATGATTTTATGATATGTTATATGTGAATTTTCTTGATCATACCATTGAATAATCGTGAGCATAAAATGAGACATAACGTAGCTTTGATTATAAATTATTTATAGCCTTGTTATATTTTAGTAAGATCTTGGTTATCAAATCAAAATGATAAAATTTTTTAAAATTATTAAGACATAAAAGAAATTATGAATTTATAAATCTTAAAAAAAAACCAATTATATATATTCTTATCAAGAAATCATATTTTAAGGTCTATATTTCATGGTTGCATTTTATTTACAAGAGAATAATATATAATTCATATTATTTGAATTATATAATATTATTTCAACAAGAAATAAACATATTATCTAAGATAACTTCAATTCAATTAGAGAAGTTATATAATTCTTTGTAACTTGTTAAAATGCTTTGTATTTGTAGGGTAAAAAAATTTCATGTATTTTATAATTTGGACACCAAAATTTATAATATTGAGTGGTTATACATGAAATTTTGACTATTTTTAATGACACGAACTATGGTGGATATGGTTTTAGTATCCATGATCAAATAAATTTTAAGTATCCAAGAGTTGAAATGAAAATCTCAAAATGAGACTATAGAGAGCATGAGTTTACTAGTTTTGAAGGTGATTATATTTGCTATCATACTTATTGATGCATACTCTCATATTGAGTTAAAATAAAAGTTCTGAAACTTTTATAAAAAGGAAATATTAAGATATAGAATATTTACTAGTTATTTTTTACTAATAGTGGATTTGAAGGCCTTCTCCTTGAAAAAAAATCGCTAAATAATTAAAAGATAAATAAAATGGTAACTTAATTAAATATATATGATATCTTGATAATTAAATAGTCAATTCTTTAATAAAAGAATGCAAATTTGCACATGACAAGAGTGAAAAGAATCAAAAGAAATAAAAATTGCCACCATTAATACAACTTATTAAAGTAAAATCATAAAAGGTTCTTAAATATCTTAAAAGAACTAAAATTGCTTGATTTATTCATTAAATTTATCTAATTTTATTAGAAAAATAATTGTATTAAAATAGATAAAAGTGTAGAAATAGAATAGTTAAAATTTTATATTAATGAGTATAGAGTTGTGGCTATAACCAATACTATTTTTATTTCTTAAAATGACAAGAATGAGGCAACAATATTTAAAGCATATAAATGATATGCAAATGAATAGTTTGAATATATTAGCATGAAGTAATTATATTAGAGATTCAAATGGGAGTAATTTTTATAAAAAAAAAATTGAATTCCAAGATACGAGTAGAATGGATTTAAACCCTTACTATTAAACACCAATAATGGAGACCCAACTTTAAATTTGTAATCTCTAATTATAAAGCTTAATAGGTAAAAATAAGTTATTATTATGTGTCTGTCAAGTATTAGTAAAATTCATTCAAATTGACATTTTGGGGATTAACATGAAGGCTAATGGGAAACATTTTATTTACTGTTTTATACAATCAGTTGAAATATTTATTGAAAAGGAAATGAAAATTATACAGTTTTTGAGAAAAGGAATAAGGAAGGTAACGGTGGGGATATCCGTTATTTTTTAAATATTTGTATTTAAATTTATTTAATATTTATAATATTTAAATTTATTGAAGTTTAATATTACTATCCAAATCTATATCCATTTAAATAAACATTATCCATTTAAATATTTAAATTCATTAAAATATTCGTTTATTTAACTTTTTTGTCAAAGTATAAAATAAATAAAATTTTAATTTAAAAATTAAGTTCACTCTTAATAACTAATAAATAAAAGTTATTTTTAAGATTTAAAATGTTCTATAAATATAATATTTTATATATTTTATATATGTAAATAGGTAATGAATTTAGGTATAGAGTCAAATATCTATTATAATTTATTACAACTTAAATGAATTCAAATATTAGTTATTCAAGAAATAATATTTGTATTCATTTCGAATATGTCACGAATAATAAATTTTTTATTTGAATTCGTTAATTATCTGTTTTTAATTATTCAAATTCAACATAAAAAAATCAGATAATAATAAATATCTATTTATTTACTGTCCATTATAATCTTTAAACTAGAAGGCGAATAGGAATCGATTGAAATCACACCAACTTGGGAATCAAATTGACATTTTGGGGATTAACAGAAGGCTAATGGGAAATGTTTATTTACTGTTTTGTACTATCAAGATGAACTATTTATTGAAAAGGAAATGCAAATTATACAATTTTTGGAAAAAGGAAATATTGTTATGACACTTTGGATATTCTAAGTTTTTAATTAAAATGAAATCTCTTCACTTCAACTACTATTAATTCGTTTCCAACTAATAATCTCATCGTGCACCTACGATTTCTTCATTGTCTTCTTATTACGGTTTTTTTTTTTTTTTAAATGTTATGCCTTTCCAGAAGCTTTAATTGTTACGGTATAGTCAATGAGATTTTCGTTTAATGGTAAGAAAGAAATCTTAAAATTTTAAGATTTTTTGTTCAAATCTTATTGTATCTGAATTTAATTATTTAGTTAAGTTATAATTTATTAATTTTATATAAACATATAAAAGCTAAAGCTTTTGACAAAATAAAAAGAATTCTATGTGGATCGACTTAAAATGTTAACATGTAAATGCTCTCAAAAATAATGACGTGATATTTAATAAATGTATTATATTTTATTTAATACAATTTTAATTTAAAAATAATTCAAAAAACTAAATCAATAGTATATATGTTTTTATTTTTAATTATAAAACACTCTCAATTCAATTCATATTAAAAGTATTAAAATTTTAAAAAATTTTAATTTGACAAATTAAAGCAATCGATATATAATTAATAAATTAATAAATATTACAATTACAGTTATAAAATAGTTGATCATTTAATTATTTGATATATTTATATTTGATTAAATATAATATCTAGTAATTGATGTATTTTATGTGTAAATATATAAATCAAATATAATTAAAAAACTAAATTGATTACAAAATAGTGGATTCTCTAAATAATTATTTGATATATTTATATTTGATTAAATATAGTATCCAGTAACTGATATATTTTATGTGTAAATATACAAAACAAATATAATTAAAAAAACTAAATTGATTACAAAATAGTGGATTCTCTAATTAATTATTTGATATACTTATATTTGATTAAATATAATATCTATTTGAGTAATTAATGTATTTCATGTAATTCGAAAAACTAAATTGATTATATTTATGTTTTTATTATTGATTTTAAATCATTCTAAATGTTAATAGCTAAATAAAATATTTAAATATTAACCAACTTGTCATTGTTAGATCATTATTCAATCAAAATTTTTATTATTTTAATATTAACTTTCATAATTTAAAATTATCTTATTAATTGATTTATATTTATAGTTTTATTATTAACTTTAAATCACTCTCAATTCAATTCATATTAAAAATTTTAAAATTTCTTAATTTGACAAATTAAATCAATCAATTTATAATTAATAATTTAATAAATACTACAATTACAATTATTAAATAACTGAGTCTCTAATTAATTATTTGATATATTTATATTTGATTAAATATAGTATCCATTTTAGTAATTGATGTATTTCATATGTAAATATAAAAAGTAAATATATCAAATTAATTCTCCATAATTAAATTAATGGAATAAAATATTTCACTAATTTATATTTGATTGATAGATTTATATTTCATTTTATTTCATTTGGTAAAATAATAATGCACGTTTTATTTCATTTGATAAAATATTAATGCACAAAGATTTCATTTGATATCATTTGTAATGTTTTATAATTTTAAAATCTAGATATTAATCTCATTGATTTAATTACAATTTAATTTTTTTATTGCCATTATTTATAATAAATTTAATTTATTTTATTGCTTTAAATTAAATAATTCCTAAATGTTAATGGCAGAATCAAATATTTCAATATCAATTAATTTGTCATTATTAGACCATTATTCACTTACAATTTTATTATTTCAATATTAACTTTCATAATTTAAAATTATCTTATTAATTAACCTACAGCATACATTTTGTATAAGTAACTTTAGGTTAAGTATAATGCATATTTAACTACTTTTTATTAATTTTATATATTTTAATCATTACTTAACTCTATTTTAACTTTCTCTCTAATTTTCATTTTGCATCATTTTTTTGTCTGTGCTGCTCAAAAGTTATTTTCTTTTATACTTATATGTTATATTTCTTTAACTATGATATTAGTTTTTTTTTTTCTTGTTGATGATTGATTTAAAGATAATTTGATATATATATAGAAAAAGTGCTTCACCGATAAAGTCACTATCATAAAAGTTGATATCACTTTTGGTTGGTACTATATGTCATGTAGGTGTAACAAGAAACTATTTGAAATTGATGAAAATTTTCAATATTATTCGTACAATGTTGATGTCCCTAGTCTAAATCAAAAAGTAATTAGTATTTATATTTTTTATATTTGATACATAAAAAAATTCTTATTCCATTATGATAATAAAGTATTTTAAATTACTATATTATATTTATAATTGTAAAATTTTACATTTTTTATAGGTACAAATTGAATATTGAGACACATGATAATTCTAGAAAGGTGATATTCTTACTATTCAATACAGAAACTAAAGATTTAATTAATAAAAATATTGATGATCTTTATGAAATATTTGTTAAGGTATTGAATTAAAATTTATTTTAATAGTATTTAATATTCAAATTAATTGAATGATATATCTATACTTATGATTAAGAAAATGGAGATTATAAAATTTAAGAGATATTTGAAGATCTCATAGGTAAAATTTATGTGTTCAAGATAAGGACAACCAAGTATAATATTGAGACAAGTAGTACCAAATTTACAGTAAATAAAGTGTATAATTTTGACCTTAAGCTTTAAATGTTAAAAATTATTGAAATAGATATGTATAAGTTTATTATAATGATTATGTTTGTTATAAAGTTATATAGTTTAGATTGTAACTTAACTGTTGTCAAATTATAGATTATTATTTTATCTATTTTTTTTATCTCTATCTGTAAAATCTATTAGCTCATCAAGTAAAATAACATATACTTCAAATATAGCAAAAAATATTGGAGAATTAATTGTTGCATCTTTGCTTCAACAACAACAACTTATGTAAGAATCTCACATGAAAAAAGTTTGTATGTGAGATTGATTTTAAGAATAAAATTTTTAATTTCTTGAAATCTAAAGCATTATTACCTTTTGTTTAGAGATTATTTATATTTAAAAAATTATAATTTGAGTTTTTTTTAGAACTGATGATAATTGCATAAGTATATATTCAATATGTAATTAATTTATTTTATTATATTAAAGCATAAAAAATTTAATAAAAATGATTATATAAGTTATGAGTTCATAAATTTCATATCTTATATTATTATTTAAAAAAATTATATTTATATAAGATTTATTGATATATAAGTATATTTTCGTGCATCACACGAGTTTAAAACTAATTTAAATAAAAATAATTATATAAGTTATGAGTTGTTATAAATTTCATAGCTTATATTATTATTTTAAAAAATTATATTTATATAAAATTTATTGATATATAAATATATTTTCGTGTATTATACGGGTTTAAAATTAGTTGATTATAATAATATAATAATTAATTATATAAATTTAATATTTTATTATAAAAATAATTTTTAAAAAATTATTATGACATATGTCGGCAGTAAGGGAAATAAGAGGCTAAATATTTTCTGAATTAATTACATGTTGCTGAAGTGTGCACGACATGATGACCATATTTAACAAAAGAAGGGCTATATTATATGGTTCATAGACAAAGTTATGTTTAACAAAACTGTGAAACGCTATAATATTCAAAGATGATATCACACCAACTGGAATTAAATTGACATTTTGGGGATTAACATGAAGGCCAATGAGAAAAAAAATTTTTACTGTTGAAATATTTATTGAAAAGGAAATGAAAATTATACAATTTTTGAGAAAAGGAATAAGGAAGGTAATGGAGGGAATATTCGTTAATTTTTGAATATTTGTATCTAAATTCATTTAATATTTATAATATTTAAATTTATTTAAGTTTTATATCACCATTCAAATCCAAATCTATTTAAATATCCAACTCTATTAAAATATTCATTTATTTAATTTTTTATAAAAATAAAAAATAAATAAAATTTTAATTTAAAATTTAAGTTCACTTTTAATTAATAATAAATAAAAGTTATTTTTAAGATTTAAAATCTTCTATAAATATAAAATTTTATATATTTTACGTATGTATACGGGTAATGAATTCGGGTATAAATTTAAATATCTATTATTATTTATTAAAACTTAAATGAATTCAGATATTTGATATTCAAAAAATAATATTTATATCCATTTTGAATTTATCATGAATAGTAAATTTTTTATTTAAATCTATTAATTGTCTGTTTTTATTTACTGTTTTATGCAATCAAGATGAACTATTTATAGTAAAGGAAATGCAAATTATACACTTTTTTAAAAAAGGAGATATTGTTATAATACTTCGGATATTCTAAGTTTTTAATTAAAATGAAATATCTTCACTTCAACTACCATTAATTGATTTCCAACTAGATGTCATCATGCGCTTACTATTTCTTTCATTATCTTCTTATTACAGGTTTTTTTTTTCAAATTTTATGCATTTCTAGAAGCTTTAATTGATATGATATAGTCAATGAAATTTAATGGTATGGAAGAAATCTTAAAATCTTTAAATTTTGGTTTAAATTTTATTACATATGAATTTAATTGTTTAGTTAAGTTATAATTTATTAATTGATTATATAATAATATAATAATTAATTATATAAATATAATATTTTATTACGAAAATAACTAAAAAATAATAGACCCTTCATGGCCCTCGAAATTTTGCGCCCCACAACGCAAGCTCCACATCATGGTTCTTGAACATCTAATGAGCCACTTCCTTTGATGAAATGGCCACATTGCACATCCAAGCCATTGCATCATGATTTCAAGAACAAATAACTAGATCTGAGAATTTTAAATATAATATAATATAAAAATAATATTTTAAAATATATAAATTTAATATAATTATGTTTTATGTTTTAATTATGTCGATACGGTTAAAATATAACATTATTTTAATCATATTTATGTTAAATAATAATGAAACATTTATAACACAATATTATTCATAACATAAAAAAATTTAAAAACTATTTTAATTTATTAAAAAGTAAACTAATAATCGTATTTATTGTATCATTTTGATGTTTAAATAAATTATAAATATTTAATTTTTAATAATTTTTTGTTTAAATATTAATTTATATGATTTGTTTGTTTAAATAAATAATTAATCATATATAATTGTATTATTTGTATATAATCATATTAATCGTGTCATGTCATGTTATTTAGATATAAATTAATTTAAAATATATTAATTGTGTTATATCACATGTAACACATAATAAATATATTATATTTGTATTTAAATTATTCGTATCATTTAAATATTCATATCGTATTTGTATCAAAATTATTTATGTCATATCTAAAATCATATCTGACACAAAACACGATATGAATTGTTAGATCTATAAATAGCCAATCGTCAAAGCCACTCGAAGTTATCTCAATTAATAAGGATTAATCAGGTGACATTTTTTTATACAAATTTTAGATTCCAGCCATATATAGTTCTTGGTTTTTACCAAAAAGAATATATTAAGACTGCTCAAATAAGCATGAGTACTTTGCCAATAAGTTACCGAGCATTTATCAGGCCCTAATTAACCAATTAAGCGTTTATATGATCATCATGATAGGATTAAGGCGTACTTGATCTCAAAGTGACAATCATATAAGATAATGTATTAGGGAAAAAAAAAGTTAAATTTTATATAGGTAAATTTTAATAATTTATATATAGAGTTCTTCACATAAAATCGACACGAGAAATTTATAAAAATAGTACAATTGACCACATCATTCTCGTACTCGTACCTGGAATTCATCAATTACCAAATTGTAATTACATGAGATAGGATCTCATTTTAAAAAATATACGTAAGAATAACTTTCACTTTCTATAGAAAGTTTATGTAATTTGAAATTCAAATCAGTTGAATTTGAATTCCTTTGCAATTAAGTTGTTGAATATTTTACTTTTATTATATTTATCTATATATATTTTTATTTTATCATCAAAATTGAATTGGCGTCGGTAGAGAAGAAAAGTATTATTGCATTGGATTGTTTTGCTCACAAAAGAGCAAAAAGGGAAGTGACGAAATAAGAAGACTAAAGGTCGAAAGAGATTGGACAGGACAATAATTTAACTCGGGGACCATTATTCTAGAAGTCACGTGCTAAAGGTTTAGGTTTGCTACTTTACTTTCTTTATATATATATATATATATATATATATATATATTTAATTCATTTATTTATTCATTTTATTTTATGCATAAATCTAAGAAAAAGTTAATAAGATACATGAATGCAATTAAAAAAAATTCAAATATGTTCTTAATAAAAATAATTTTGCAGGTTCAATTGATTTTGCAATTAAAATGTTATTGTAATTTTAGGTAATCAATTGTAAATAAAATTTTTCACATTACAAAATTAAAAAAGAAAATGAAAGTGTTTTTTTGAAAATTTTTAAGTGAAGGTTTTTTTTATTAATCATATCAAATTATTAGAGGATCTCATAAACAATTTTAATATAAATTTTAAAATTAATTTTTTCAAATTATTGAAGGGTTTAAATTTTAAATTAAATATTATTAAATTATTAGAAGGTTTAATTTATTTTTTTAAAGAAAATTAAAAGTATATTTTTAATTTTATCAAATTATTGGAGGATTTAAATTTCAAATTAAGTTCTACCTATTGGTGGACTTAATGAATTTCTATGAAAAATAATTTTTTTCAATCGTACTAAATTATTAGAGTATTTAAATTTTGAGTTAATCTTACTAAATTTTTAAAAGATTTAATAATTTTTTTAAATTAAATAAAATTTTGAATTAAAAAAATCTTACCAGAGAACATGCATCGAAATAAAATATTATCAAATTATTGAAGGATTTGAGTTAATAGCATACGGAGTCTCTAAACTTTGACCTAAATTTTATTTTGGTCTCTAAACTTCTAATCAAATCTCAAATTATCCAAAATTCTCCTATTTTGGTCATTCTATCTATAGAATCATTTAAATTGATCATAAATATCAGCTAACATTATGTGATGATGTCAGCTAACATCTCACAAGAGAAATGAGAGAGTAAAATAAAATTTTCTTAAAGTTTAGGAATCAAAAACAAATTTATATCAAAATTTTATGTATTTCATACATGACATACAAAATATTAAACATAAAATTATATTTGCATATTTCTTGTTATAATATAACTTATCATATTGATTTTTGTTTTAAACAGAAAATAAATATTCAAAATTTAAAACTAAGTTAAAATTTTCAAATTTCTTTTTTAAAAATTTAAAACATTTTAAAAATAAAATAATTTATTAAAAATATTATTTTACTCATAAGTTATAATAAAACATACTATTTTCTATCCAAAAATTTTATTTTTTAAAATATTAAATATCTTTTATTTTTTCAATTTAAATATATTTTATAAGATACGTTTTATAAAAAAACATTTAAAAATATTTTAAATTATATTTTATTTTATATGAATTTAAAGCTTTTATATTTTCAAATAGATTAATAAATTTATTTTTTAAAATGATCTAAAAATTTTTACATAATATTTTAACATGATATAAAGTTTTTATTTAATATCTTAAGTTGATATAAAATTTTGTACTTAATTTTTTAAAATGATATGTAATTTTAACAAAATTATTTTCAAATTTTTGACTTAATTTTAATTTTTAAAAATCTATTTTCTATTAAAAATATTATTTATTGATAAATCATATCATAATAAAAATTAAAAATATTTTAAATTATAATATTTTCTAAAATATAATTGAAATATAAAAAAATCAATTTTTCTTTAATTATTTTTATCTTTTCTTTTATTTTTTTATAAAATAAATTTGAAAAAGAAAAATAAAAGATATTTAATATTTTAAAAATATATTTTATGGATAAAAATAATATTTTTATTATGATTTATAAGTAAAATAATATTTTTAATAGAAAATAATTTTTTTAAATGATATTGAATTCTTACAAAATGAATTTGAATTTTTAACTTAATTTTAATTTTTAAAAACTATTTTTTGTTAAAAATAAAAAAATATAACTAACAATTTTATTATAATAAAAATATAATAATTTAATTTTAAATTTAATATTTTATAAAAATATATGTGAAATATATAAAATTTTGAGATAGTTTCATATTTGATTCCTAAATTTTGAGAATTTTATTTTGATTCCTCATCTATCATGTGAGATACTAGTTGACGTTATTACGTGGTGCTCGCTGGCATTTATTATTAATTTAGACAATTTAATAGATAAAATGACCAAAATAGGACAACCTTGGACAATTATGTATTTGATTAAAACCTTTTAAATTTTAGGATCCAAATTGAAATTTTGGTTAAAGTTTGAGGATTACGGATACTATTAACTTGAAAGATATTATTGATTGTTTTTTAAGATAATTAAATCATAAAAAAATATGTTAATGACTATAATAATGTAACATCTTCAAAGTGAGACACTAATCTTATATACACTCTTGAGGTAGAAATTTTTTTTTAAATTGCTATCAAACTATTTGAAAAATTTTAAGAATGATTTATAATAGTTAAATTATTTGATAAAATACAAATATGATTTTAAGGCTTTGGATAAAACGAAATCAACTGATATCATCTCTCGGATGAGTATTGTAAAAGTATTATAACATTCTTTACGTATAACTAAACTCTCGAATCTAATTTTGATTTTGTAGATTAAAATTTATCTTTTGTAAAAATACTTGAATCAAACTTAAATTTTTTTTTAAAATAAGATAAATTATTGCACTTAAATTAAAAAAAAATTGATAATGACTTCTAAAATCAGATCTAACGATAGGATCAATGAATCTATATGTAATAATATTTCCTATAACTAATTAAACCTCTTAAAATTAGCAAGTCGACAAGTACTAGCCTTGATTTTTAGATTACTTCCTGTTCATATGATAAGTAAAGTAGGACTAATGTAAACACCCAAGATTTATCCATACACAGAATTATTTATCTGGATAAGGAAAAAAACACAAATTAACTCTAAGAAGCGCTACATTAAAGTTGAATAATTGTCATGAATTTAGAATTCCCTTTTGTTGGTGAAAATGAAAATGCTTGAATCTCCTTGTTGCAGCTGTTAATAAAGCTTGCCTGGTATAGGAAATTTGTTGCTAGGCTTGCTTAAAAGAAAAGAAAAGCCAATCTTAATTGGGTGTATATCTCTCAAGTCAGTTTTAGTACTAATCTTTTCACCCCATATTGATTGGAATGAGTTACTAGTCGTTTCAACTATCAACTGGGCAATTCTTTTTTGGAGTTTATAAATGGGCAATTTCTCTTTAAAGCATAGAACCATCATCTGGTATTAATAAAAATAATATGTTAATAAATATTATATTAATAAATATTATAAATAATATATTATATTTATATGATATAAATAATATATTAATAGATATTATTTATTAATATTATATTATTAATATATATAATATCTTTATATTAATAAATAATATTGTATTATTAATATAATATATTATTTATTAACATAATATTATTTATTAATATAATATTATTTATATAATAAATATAATCATATTTATTAATATATTATTTGTCATAACGTCTAGATCCGGGGATCTATCGCTAGACATTGACTTTTAGGAGTCGCCACCAATCTTTTTTATCTAGGTGCGATTGGTCACCTAAAGAATCTGTCATTTCAGGGAACACCTAAAATTAAGGGTCCCTAAAAGAATAGGTTCAGGTCTGCTAACCAGAACAGAGTTCGGGAGTTCGGTTACGTGTGAGGAAGGTTATAGCACCCTCACAACGCCCATCAAAAGATGGTACCAGCTTAAATTTGTGTTATCCAAAAGCTTTAAAATTTTACCAAGTAGTTAATTATTGAAAATTATTCTCAATTGACTCTAATACTTTTAGCAAAAAATTGAGAAAATTCCCTCACCTCAAGAGTATGCAAGAAAAATTATTGTTTCACTTACAGAGGCTCTGTCGTCGGATTATTTAAAGAAAAATCAAGATCAAAATCAAAATAGAAAAAAAGAAGGAAAAAATGATTTTTCTTGTACAGGAAAAATTGATACATTCAACTTTTCCTCAAAAATTTATTATTTTTTTTAAATTTATTAAGAAAAATTGATACTTTCAACTTTTCCTCAAAAATCTTTTTTTTGAAAATTTATTTTTAAGGAAAATTGATACTTTCAACTTTTCCTCAAAAATCCTTTTTTGAAACTTTGATTTTCAAGGAAAATTGATACTTTCAACTTTTTCCCAAAAACCCTTTTTTTTTTTAAATTTATTTTTAAGGAAAATTGATACTTTCAACTTTTCCCTAAAAATATTTTTTTTGAAAATTTTGATTTTCAAGGAAAATTGATACTTTCAACTTTTCCTCAAAAACCCTTTTTTTGAAATTTATTTTCGAGGAAAATTGATACTTTCAACTTTTCCCTAAAAATATTTTTTTTGGAAATTTTGATTTTCAGGGAAAATTAATACTTTCAACTTTTCCTCAAAAACCCTTTTTTTGAAATTTATTTTTAAGAAAAATTGATACTTTCAATTTTTCCCTAAAAATATTTTTTTGAAAATTTTGATTTTTTATTTAAAGAAAATAGAATAATAAAAAAGTGAAAATAAATAAAGATAAAAAAATAAAGGAAAGTAAAACCAAAATAAAGATAAAAAAGAATATTAAATAAACCTAATCTAATAAATAAAAAAAACAAATAAAAGAAAATAAAAGAAATTCAAAAAAAAAAAAACCTGGAGCGGCTCGGATCGCGGCTCGGCTCGGCTCGGCTCAAGAAAGAAAAAACGGCTCGGGGGGAGCGGCTTGGAAGCTCGGCTCGGCTCGGCTCGGCTTGGAGGAGGGGCCAACACGCGCGGGCTCAGGGAAACGGGTTCGACGCTCGGGTCAGGGTTCGGCAAAACGCCGGGATCCTCTGGTTACTTAAGGCCAAAACGACGTCGTTTGGGAGGGTTAAAAAGGTAATCCCCTTCGTTTTTCGGCAGAACGCTCTTTCCCTCTCTCTCTCTTCTTCTCTTTTCCTCTCCTTTCTCTCTAAAACTTGAAGAACACCAGTGCCGGATTCTGGAAAATGTCATCGGAATCCGAAAATTTCACCGAAAACTTAAAAGTTCACTGGAATTGTTGCCGAAAAATTCAAATTTCGCCGGAAATTTCGTCGGAATCTAGAAATTTCCCAAAAATTTCCAGAAAAATTTTTCGCCAAAAATTGCTAAAAATTTTTTTCTCTCCCAGAACACTCCTAAACTTTTCGTAGCTTCCTATACGCCCCATTTTCTCTCAAATCAGTAGCTTTGCTTACTGTTTTTTCTGTTCAGCATCTGTTCCAGGGGTGTTTTTTATAGGGGTTGATCAGGAGTTCCTGATCAATCCCAATTCCTCCTTGGACGGGGATTCAATCTTTGAATCCAATTGGACTCTTCTGATTGAGTTCCCCTCCATAGTAGGATTCTTCATCTTTCAATCTTAGCCATCCAAAAATCAAATAAAAAAATACTAGATAATTAGAAAAGATAAATAAAAAATATCATAGGATAAATAAAAAAAAATATCAGATATATAATTAGATAAATAAAAATACGAAAATGAATAAAATATATATACATATTAGTAATAATACATAAATAATAAAATACATAGGATATTAACAGAAAAAAGTAAATAAATAAATATATACATATATTAATACATACATAAAATACAAAAGAAGAAGAAGAAAAAAAAATAATAATACAAGATAAAATTGAATTGGGCTTACCCATTTGGGCCAGGCCTAATTGATCTGGGCCTGGACCCAATTGGGTGTCTACATTATTCATTAATATAATATTTATTTAATAAAAATATTATTTTGTTAATATATTCACTGTATCGATTTAATTGTTATTTCTTTGAATAGTTCCCGTATGGTAACAGTGCCAATTTGTTTCCAAAAAATTGAAAACTCCATTTCTCTATGTTCAACAATTTTCAAAACTTTCCAAAATCTTTTTATCAGTTTTCAAAAACAGAAAACAAAAACATCTTATCAAACATATTTTTGTTTTCAATTTAAAAAAAAAACTAAAAATGAAAAAAGAAAACAGAAAATGGAAACAAAAACAAACGACCCCTAACTTTATTACATTAGATCTAATCTAATACCCTATTTGAGTAAATGTTCAACTAGAATTTTGAATATAGACATTAAAAAATTATCAATTAACTGATTTAATCTTAATAATCAATATTTAGAAATTTTGAAAAATCATAATATATAAAAATTAATTTATATAGTATTAATCTAATTTTAATATTTTACCATTTTGAATTTAACTTTAAATTAAGAATATTCAACAATTACCAATTATCTAATTATAATGATGAATAGTAGATATTATTAAAAAGTATAAATTATCATTTACAAAAAAAATTTATTTTGAATAATTAGTCAATTAATTAGTTTAACCTTATTTTTGTTTTATTTTTAGTTTGTATATGAATTATTATACTAACATTACAACGTTAAATACAATCATATACAATAATTGATCAAATGTTCCAATAGAGTGTTGAATTAGAAAAAATGATATATGCCAATTGACTTTTAACATAATAACATTGGATAAATTCATATATATCAATTGACCAAATTCCCAAAATCAATGCCATATCTTAACTCTCAACTCTCAAGCAGACCGTTTTTCAATATTTTTCATCTTCATATTTCAATTTTAAAAATAATATATCTTAATTTATAAGATTATTTTATTTTCAAATAATTAATAATTTAGTACTATTGACACACTCAGAAAATATAAATCTAAAAGTATAATTTTGTTCATATAATATTAATATTTTTCCTAAGACATCAAATTTAATCAAATATTGAAATTATAATTTAATTTTTGTATTTGAATTATTGATATATTAAATTAAAAATTTAATTGTGAAATAATATAATAAATCAATAATATATTGTAAATAATTATTTTTATAATGAAATCAAATTTTAAATTAACGAAATTATTTTTTATTGATAATTACTATAAATATAATAAGGATAGTATTAAAAATCGATTGATATTTATATTTAGTGTGTTTCAAAATTAAATTTATTTCATAATTGAATTTAATGATTGAATATTAATTTTGTTGATGATAAGTTATTGATATGATTATTTAATAATTATAAATGATAATATTTTAAAATTTTTAGTTAAGAAAAATGTTTATCATTTATTTTTATTTTTTTTCTACTTATAATTTAATTTTTATAGGTTTCAGATCAAATCTATCTTAGGTTTGGACAATTGTAAATTTGAATCATGACGGATTCAGGTTGTGTCCATATCGAATTTTTTTAGAGTTCAAATTTTTTCAAATTTTTATCTTTGACATTTTATCCACCAAGATTCAATTTCAGGTTCGCTCCAACAGGTTTTTGGGTTCCGACCAACTTTGTCGGTTATTATCACAATTTAAAATTACGTAGTAATCTATCACTTACAAATATAAATTCCATATAAACTATATACTTAAAAAATTGTCTCTATTTTTACTTCTTCTTCGAATCTTTTTTTTTCTACATGAACCAAAAAAATTTTATATTTTCTTAAATATTTTTATATTTAAAATTATCAAAAATTGAATTATAATAACTGAAATTAAAAATTTAATACTCTACTAATTATCATATCATAACTGTTAGCAACATTTTATTTTAAATATTACTTTTTGATGCAACTGTTAATAGATTAAATTAAATATAGGGTACATAATAATCCATTATTTATTATGTAAAGTTTGACAAGTCTACTTCATAACTTAAAAATGAAAACAAAAGTGACCAACCAAAACTCGTTGCATAAAACCATAGTATTTTATTTTGGATTGAAGTGGGAATTTTTTTTTTCAACTTTTAGCTTTACTATTGTTATTTTATTTTTTAAGTGCACAGTGAACGGAAACTCACTTACACAATACAAGCTCTAAACCTTATAACACCAAACTTATCATCTTGTATCAGTCTACTTAGATAATGATAGAGAATCCGCATGGCTGCGTCAACTAGTAATGGTAATTCTAGTCATAATTAATTGTGATTTTTTGTATGAGAGACTTGCTATCCAGGCCCTTGGAGTAGAAGTTTTCCTCGAATTCTTGAGCCGTGAAATCACGATACATTGCCGGTTTCTGTTCCGATAACAACTCCGATAGAGGTCCATAGTAACCATCTCCCTTCCATTTGGAGAGATTGAAAAATTCAGCAACTGAAATCCTTGGTTCCTTACAGGAGTTGGCCACCACTCGATGTTGCACACTTTGGTACTCCCCATTCGACACTATCTGGAAAGCCATGCATATATATGGACAAACGAAATTGTCAGAATTTAAGACTTCCCGAAGCAGATTTTTACTCTAACTAAGCACCTTTTTTTTTAGCTAAAAGTGAAATTAATTTTTTAGTAACAAAAGGTAGGTTGGTCTTTGACTTATGATTACAAATTTTTCAAATCAAATGCGAGAAAGCTACACCAAAATACTGTTTAGTCTATATATTTATATAAAAATTTATATTTGATATATTATTAGTATAAAAATTTTATACAATGTCAGTGTATTAGATAATAACAATTTATTAATAAATAAATATCAACTCTTAAAATAAATGTATACAAATTAAAATAACTTATTAATGAGTAAATATTTATTTTTAAAATAAATAAACATAAATTAAATAAATTTACTCATTAATATGATATTATCATTTAATTTATCTCATTAATGAATTGTTCTTGTCCGATTCATTGATAATATATATAATTTATATACTTATAATATATCAAATATAAATTTTATATAAAATATATAATATGTTGTAAGAGTCACAATAAGACTCGCACTAATAAAAGGATAATATAATATAATACTCCATGTGATTGGTGGTTTGACCAACATTTTCCTGCTGATTAAATGGATTTGACAAATTTGGATCTGTTTGAAAAAAAATTAACAAGTAAAGCTCAAAAATCCCTCACATGATGATCTAATAAAAATAAGACAAATTATGTTTTTGTTGTTTAATAAATGTTGATCAAATTCTATATATACATTATTTTTTTTAATTGCCCCAACTCTTTCTAAAACATATTGGAAATACAGATAGAAGAAATTGAAGTATAATATACCTTTGAAAGAGTTAAATGAAATGTTAAAATGCTATTATATATATATATATATATATATATATATTGGAATTATGATCTTCACCTGAAGAAAGTCACCAACATTGATAATGAGACCACCATGTACAGGCTTCACATTTACCCACTCATCTTCATGCCTAACCTGCAACCCTTGAATCTGATTCTGCAACAGCACCGTCAGCACTCCTGGATCCGTATGCAATGCTATCCCCAAAGTCAAATCTGGCTGTGGACAATACGGATAGATATGCCCCACCAAAACCCTTTCCTCACTAAACGTCAGCTCCTTGAACTTGCCAGCTTCCAACCCCAAACCTTCACTCAACAACCCCATCACCGTCTCAGCCACCTTCGTAGCGCTCAAATCCCATTCAATCACCTCTTTGCTACAAATGGCCGGCAACTCTTCCGGGTCCAATGGCTTTGGTCCCATCCAAGCTTTCAAGGAGTCAAGCCAGCAGGCAGCCTCAGCCCTGTACAAATCATTATTACTAGTATACATTACTCCATGCGATTCTTCTCGTTTGTAGTATTTTGATTTGGTTTCCTGTGGCTGCTCGTGAAAGGCTTTGATAGCTTCGATAGTCTTTTCGAGTACTGATATGGGTATTCCATGATTGATCACTTGAAAGAAACCCCATGACTTGGCGGCTTCTTTGATTTGGTTAACGACCCCCTGGTGGTGCTCAGGGGTGTTTACCTTGGACAGGTCGATAACTGGGATAGTCTTCGTTCTTGCTTCGGAAGATTTGGATTTAACATCGGGGAGAGTTTGTGGCGGATGTTTGAAGAAATCAGGGATGGTTTTGATGCCAGAATCTGAGAGACCTTTAACTCCGCTTTTGGATTCGTCGAATTCTTTCAGTTCCTTCAATCGGTCATAGCTGGAAGTTGCGGCCATTTTTGACGAGCACACCACTTTCTGATAATTGTCAATGAATACAGAAATGAAGCTATGGCAATCTATTTATAAATAGATAAAGTTATGTTTAAGAAAACTGTGAAATGCTATAATATTCAAAGATGAAATCACTCCAAATGGAATCAAATTGTCATTTTGGGGTTTAACATGAAGACTAATGGGAAAATTTTTATTTACCGTTTTATACAATCAGTTGAAATATTTATTTCAAAGGAAATGAAAATTATACAATTTTTGAGAAAAAGAATAAGGTAACGGAGGGAATATCCGTTATTTTATAGATATTCGAATCGTTTAATATTTATAATATTTAATTTATTTAAGTTTAATATCTCTATCCAAATTTAAATCCATTTACATAAGCATTATCCATTTGAATATCCGAATCTATTAAAATATTTATTTATTTAATTTTTTTGTTAAAATATAAAATAAATAAAATTTTAATTTAAAATTTAAGTTTATTCTTAATTACTAATAAAAAGAAGCTACTTTTAAGATTTAAAATCTTCAATAAATATAAAATTTTATATATTTTACATATGTAAATGGATAACAAATTCATATATAAATTCATCTATCTATTATTATTTATTAAAATTTAAATGAATTCATATATTAGTTATTCAAGAAATAATATTCTTATCCATTTTGAATCTATCATGGATAGTAAATTTTTTATTTGAATCTTTTAATTATTTATTTTTAATTATTCAAATTCAATATAAACAAATCAAATAATAATAAATATCCGTTTATTTACTATCCATTATCACACCAACTTGGCATCAAATTGACATTTTGGGGATTAACAGGAAGGCTAATGGAAAAAGTTTATTTACTGTTTTATACAATCAAGATGAACTATTTATTGAAAAGGAAATGCAAATTATACAATTTTTGGAAAAAGGAAATATTGTTATAGCACTTTGGATATTCTAAGTTTTTAATTAAAATGAAATCTCTTCACTTCACCTACTATTAATTGATTTCCAACTAATAATCTCATCATGCGCCTACTATTTCTTTCATTATCTTCTTATTACAGTTTTTTTTTTTTTTAAATGTTATGCCTTTCTAGAAGCTTTAATTGTTATGATATAGTCAATGATAAGATTTTCAGTTCAAGCCGTATTGTATTTGAATTTAATTATTTAGTTAAATTATAATTTATTAATATTATATAAATATATAAAAGTCAAAGCTTTTGACAAAAATAAAAAAAAATTCTTATGTGAATGGCTTAAAATGTTGACATGTGGATGATCTTAAAAATAGCCACGTGATATCTAATAAATGTATTTTATTGTATTTCAAACATGTTTAATATAAAAATAATTTAAAAAACTAAATTGATTATATTTATGTTTTCATTATTGATCTTAAATCACTCTCAATTCAATTCATATTAAAAATATTAAAATATTAAAATTTTCTTAATTTGTCAAATTAAATCAATCAACATATAATTAATAAATTAATAAATACTATAATTACAATTATAAAATAGTTATTCCTATAAGTAATTATTTGATATATTTATACTTGATAAAATATAGTATCTAGTAATTGATGTATTTAATGTGTAAATATATAAAGTAAATATAATTCAAAAAAATAAATTGATTATAAAATAGTGGATTCTCTAATTAATTATTTGATATATCTATATTTGATTAAATATAGTATCCATTTGAGTAATTGATATATTTAATGATGTATTTCCTGTAATTCAAAAAATTAAATTGATTATATTTATGTTTTTATTATTGATTTTAAATCACTCTCAATTCAATTCATATTAAAAGTATTAAAATTTTAAAATTTTCTTAATTTGACAAATTAAATCAATCATTATATAATTAATAAATTAATAAATACTACAATTATAATTAAAAATAGTGGATTCTTTAATTAATTATTTGATACATTTATATTTGATTAAATACAATATCTATTTGAGTAATTGATGTATTTCATGACGTATTTCATGTGTAAATATATAAAGCAAATATATCAAATTAATGAAATAAAATATTTTATTAATTTATATTTGATTGAGACATTTATATTTCATTAAATATGATTTCATTTTATTTCATTTGATAAAATATTAATGCAGGTTGATTTTATTTGTTTTCATTTATAATATTTTATAATTTTATTATTTGACATTAATGCATGTTGATTTAATTAAAATTTAATTTGTTTTATTGTTATTATTAAATATAATAATTTTAATTTATTTTATTATTTTAAATTAAAGTATTTTTAAATATTAATGACAGAATAAAATGAAAATTATAAAATCCAAAAAACTTTTAAAGATCTCAAAGGTAAACCTAGGAATCAGATTGACATTTTGGAGATTAACAAGAAGGCTAATGGGAAAAGTTTATTTACTTTTTTATACAATCAAGATGAACTATTTATAGTAAAGGAAATGCAAATTATACAATTTTTTAAAAAAGGAAATATTGTTATAACACTTCGGATATTCTAAGTTTTTAATTAAAATGAAATATCTTCACTTCAACTACCATTAATTGATTTCCAACTAGATGTCATCATGCGCCTCCTATTTCTTTCATTATCTTCTTATTACAGCTTTTTTTTTTACTTTTATGCCTTTCTAGAAGCTTTAATTGTTATGATATAGTCAATGAAATTTTGGTTTAATCGTATGAAAGAATCTTAAAATCTTTAAATTTTGGTTCAAATTTCATTATATATGAATTTAATTGTTTGGTTAAGTTATAATTTATTAATTAATTAATAAATATAATATTTTTATTATAAAAATAACTAAAAAATAATAGACCCTTAACGGCCCTCGTAATTTTGCGCCCCCACAACGCAAGCTCCACATCATGGTTCTTGAACATCTAACGAGCCACTTCTTTAGATGAAATGGCCACGGTGCACATCCGCGCCAATGTGTCATAATTTCAAGAATAAATAGTTGGATGTGATAATTTTAAATATAATATAATAATATGATATAAAAATAATATAAATATATATATATATTTAGTATAATTGTGTTTCATATCTTAATTGTGTCGATACGATTAAAATATAATATTATTTATATTATATTTGTGTTAAATAATAATGATACACTTATAATACAATATTATTCGTAACATAAAAAATTTTAAAATTTATTTTAATTTATTAAAAAATAAATTAGTAATTATATTTATTGTATTATTTTAATGTTTAAATATTTTTTGTTTAAATACTAATTTATATTTTTTTGTTTAAATAAATAGATCAATCATATTTAATTGTATTAGTTGTATATAATTATATTAATTGTATCATATCATGTTATATGAATATAAATTAATTTTAAATATATTAATCGTGTCATATTACGTGTGACATATATAATAAATATTTTATATTTATGTTTAAATTATTTGTATCATTTAAATATTCGTATTGTTTTCGTATCAAAATTGTTCATATCGCATCTGAAATTATGTCTGACACAAAACATGACACGAATTATTAGATCTACAAATAACCAATCGTCAAAGCAACTCAAACTTACCTCAGTTAATAAGGATTAATCGGGTGACTTTTTTTTATAAAAATTTTAGATTCCAGCCATATATAGTTCTTGGATTTTTACCAAAAAGAATATATAAAGAATGCTCAAATAGGCATGAGTACTTTGCCAACAAGTTACCGAGCTTTTATCAGGCCCTAATTAACCAATTAAGCGTTTATGTGATCATCATGATAGATTAAGGCGTACTTGATCTCAAAGTGACAATCATATAAGATAATGTATTAGGGAAAAAAAGGTTAAATTTTATATAGGTAAATTTTAATCATTTATATATAGAGTTCTTCACATAAAATCGACACGAGAAATTTATAAAAATAGTACAATTGACCACATCATTCTCGTACTCGTACCTGGGTGAAATTCATCAATTACCAAATTGTAATTACATGAGATAGGATCTCATTTTCAAAAATATACGTAAGAATAACTTTCACTTTTCTATAGAAATTTTATGTAATTTGAAATTCAAATCAGTTGAATTTGAATTCCTTTCCAATTAAGTTGTTGAATATTTTACTTTTATTATATTTATCTATATATTTTTTTATTTTATCATCAGAAATTGAGTTGCGGTCGGTGGAGAAGAAAAGTATTATTGCATTGGATTGTTTGGCTCACAAAAGGTCAAAAAGGGGGGTGACGAAATAAGAAGACTGAAGGGGGAAAGAGATTGGACAAGACAATAATTTAAACTTAGGGACAATTATTCTAGAAGTCACGTGCTAAAGGTTTAGGTTTGCTACCTTACTTTCTTTTTTTCTTTTTTTTAATGTTTTTCATTAATTTATTTGTTCACTTTATTTTATGCATAAATCTAAAAAAAATGTTAATAAGATACATGAATACAATTAAAAAATTCAAATATGTTCTTAATAAAAATAATTTTGCAGGTTCAATTGAATTTGCAATTAAAATGCTATTATAATTTTAGGTAAAATTAATTGTAAATAAAATTTTTCATATTATAAAATTAAAAAAAAACATGAAAACGATTTTTTTTGAAAATTTTTAAGTGAAGGTTTTTTCATTAATCATATCAAATTATTAGAGGATCTCATAAACAATTTGAATATAAATTTTGAAATTAATTTTATCAAACTATTTGAGTGTTTAAATTTTAAATTAAATCTTCTTAAATTATCAAAAGGTTTAATTTATCTTTTTTAAAGAAAATTAAAAATATATTTTTAATCTTATTAAATTATTGAAGGATTTAAATCTCAAATTAAGTTCTATCTATTGGTAGACTTAATGAATTTTTATGAAAAATATTTTTTTCAATCGTACTAAATTATTAGAGTATTTAAATTTCAAGTTAAATCTTACTAAATTATTAGAAGATTTAATAATTTTTTTTAAAAATTAAATAAAATTTTGAATTAAAAAAATCTTACCAGAGAACATACATCGAAATAAAATCTTACCAAATTATTATAGGATTTAAATTATAGCATATGGAATCTCTAAACTTTGACCCAAATTTTATTTTGATCTATAAATTTCTAATCAAATCCTAAATTACCCAAAATTCTCCTATTTTGGTCATTTTATCAATAGAATTGTTTAAATTGATGACAAATATCAGCTAACATCGTGTGATGACATCAGCTAGCATCTTACATGAGAAATGAATGAGTAAAATAAAATTTTCTCAAAGTTAAGGACCAAAAACAAAATTATATCAAAATTTTATATATTCCATACATGACTTATAAAAAATTAAACTTAAAATTATATTTGCATATTTCTTGTTATAATATAACATATCAGATTGATTTTTGTATTAAATAGAAAATAAATATTCAAATTTTAAAACTAAGTTATAATTTTCAAATTTCTTTTTTAAAAATTTAATACATTTTTAAGATAAAATAATTTATTAAAAATATTATTTTAGTCATAAGTTATAATAAAACATATTATTTTCTATCCAAAAATTTTATTTTTTAAAATATTAAATATCTTTTATTTTTCATTTTAAATATATTTTATAAGATACGTTTTATAAAAAACATTTAAATATGTTTTAAATTATTTTATTTTATATGAATATAAAGTTTTTATATTTTTGAATAGATTAATAAATTTATTTTTAAAAATGATCTGAACATTTTTACATAATATTTTAACATGATATAAAGTTTTTATTTAATATCTTAAGTTGATATAAAATTTTTACTTAATTTTTAAAATGATACGTAATTTTAACAAAATTATTTTCAAATTTTGGACTTAATTTTAATTTTTAAAAATCTATTTTCTATTAAAAATATTATTTATTGATAAATCATATCATAAAAAAATTAAAAATATTTTAAATTATAATATTTTATAAAATATAATTCAAATATATAAAAATCAATTTTTTCTTTAATTATTTTTATCTTTTCTTTTTATAAAATAAAATTGGAAAAGAAAAATAAAAGATATTTAATATTTTAAAATGTATATTTTATGGATAAAATTAATATTTTTATTATGATTTATAAATAAAATAATTTTTTTAATAGAAAATAATTTTTTTAAATGATATTGAATTCTTAAAAAATGAATTTAAATTTTTAACTTAATTTTAATTTTTAAAAACTATTTTTCATTAGAAATAAAAATATAACTAACAAATTATATTACAATAAAAGATATAAAAATTTAATTTTAAATTTAATATTTCATAAAATATATATGAAATATATAAAATTTTGAGATAGTTTCATTTTTTGTTCCTAAACTTTAAGAGAATTATATTTTTGTTCCTCATCTATCACGTGAGATACTAGTTGATATTATTACATAATATTAGCTGACATTTACTGTTAATTTAGACAGTTTAATAGATAAAATGACCAAAATAGGACAACCTTGGACAATTATGTATTTGATTAAAACTTTTTAAATTTTAAGGTCCAAACTAGAATTTTGGTTAAAGTTTGAGGATTACGAATACTATTAACCCGAAAGATATTATTGATTATTTTTTAGGATAATTAATTCATAAAAAAATATGTTAATGACTATCATAATGCAATCTCTTCAAAGTGAGATACTAATCTTACGAACACTCTTTAAGATGAGAAAATTTTCTTAAATTGTTATTAAACTATTTGAGTAATTTTAAGAATAATTTTTAATAATTAAATTATTTGTCAAAATACAAATATGATTTTAAGGCTTGAAATAAAACGAAATGAACTGATACCATCTCTCGAATGAGTATTATAAATGTATTGTAACATTCTCTATATGTAACTACACTCCATAGTTTAATTTTGATTTTGTAGATTAAAATCTATTATTTTAAAAAATATTTGAGTCAAACTTAAAATCTCTTTTTAAAATAAAACAAATTATTGCACTTAAATTAAAAAAAATTGATAATAACTTCTAAAATCAGATCTAACGATAGGATCAATGAATCTATATATAATAATATTTCCTATAGCTAATTAAACCTCTTAAAATTAGCAAGTCGACAAGTACTAACCTTGATTTTTAGATTACTTCCTGTTCATATGATTAGTAAAGTAGGAGTATTGTAAACACCCAAGATTTATCCATGCATAGAATTATTTATCTGGATAAAAGAAAAAACACAAATTAACTCTACTAACCACTACACTAAAGTTGAATTATTATCATGAATTTAGAATTCCTTTTTGTTGGTGAAAGTGAAAATGCATGAAATCTCCTTGTTGCAGCTGTGAATAAAGCTTGCCTAGTATAGGAAATTTGTTGCTCGACTTGCTTAAAAGAAAAGAAAAGGCAGTCTGACTTGGGTGTATATCTCTTAAGTCAGTTTTAGTACTAATTTTTGCACGCCATATTGAGTGGAATGAGTTATTAGTCATTCAACTATCAACTTGGGCAATTCTTTTTTGGAGTTTAAAATTTGGCAATTTCTCTTTAAAGCATAGAACCATCATCGGGTATAAATAACTATAAACCAACAACTAGCCTAATTGATTTATTAATTATCTTTAAGAGGTGGTATTCAGTAGATATAAGATTTAAATTTTAACATTTACAATTTTTTTCTTTTTCATATTACCATCTCTTTTGTTAAAAAAAATGCAGTTAAGAAAATAAGAATTTAATTTTTATTCAGTGGTTTTTGCATCAGCGTTTAGAGTTTTAGGGAGGTTTCTCAAGTGTCTGCAGCTGCATCAAGTGTAGAAATAGATAAATGGCAAAATCTTTCATGGTTTGCGGTAAGCAAGGTTTGAGTTTGCATGAGTTTTAACATGGAAATGGTACGAGATGTTGATAATTTAGAATATGTTATATCTTACATTAAGTAAAAAGATTATTTATATTTGATTTAAAACAAATTACTTATGTTATTTAAGTAATTAATCTAAATATTATAGTGGATTAAGCCATTTAAGCTTATTAAGAGTTTTTTTAATGAATCAAACAATTTTAAAAGTCACTCGTGCACTTAAAGCATTTAAACTTATTTAACAAATAGATTTAATTTTTAAATCTTCTAATTTTTTTATTTTGAAATATTAATTCTAAATAAACATGTTTGAAAAGAGAAAAATATGTTAATTCAAATAAATATATCTGAACAAAAAAAATAATTGTTTAAATAAAATTTATTTAAATAAAAAAACATAACTATACAAAATATTAATTTTTTGAATTAATTTAATTAATGATTGTTCATTTATTATAAATAAATTTTTTTACTTAACCAATTTCAATAATTCTAATTTAGAGAGTTTTTAGAACTTTATTATATTCTATAAACATAATTACTTTTAAAATAATATTTTGCACGCTTCAAAACCTTTTTTTTTTTTTTCATATTATTATTGTTTTCTTAAAATTTTCTAGCACGAGCAAGGCAGGAATACTTTAGAAACCACATCACCAACGCTAAACGGCTTCTAAACCGTATCTTTGTTGAAGTAAATACGAGGAAACATGCAACGGTTAAGCTAGGCAGCCTTTTAACTTAAAAACTGTCTGACAATTTGTTTTCCAATTTCAACAAAAATAAATACAAGTGGCATGTTTGCAATAAGTAATGGGGGTTCAGAAAAGTTGAAATTTCAATTTCGAGTGCAAAAATGGCATACATTACAAAGCTGCTAAAGAAAACTTAACCTTAAAAGTGTGGGGTTTTGGCTCAATTTACATTCCTCTATCCAAAGCAAAAGATTACTAATTCCTGAGAAAGGATTATTCGGACTAGATCCTAAGATATGCAATACACCTTCCAAGTTCCACCTTAAACTGCTGCATGCACCCTTACAATCTTCCAAAGATGATGACAATAACAGTTTACACTAATGATACAGAAAATATAATCTGCAAGGAACATTATGAATGAATGAAGCAAACAACACCGGTTTTAGTTGATTTGTGAAAGGGGTGAGCGTGGTATTAGTGACGGCTTTAGTTCCTTCGGCTCAAATGATTCGTATGAATTGTTTTCCCGAAATTCCTCGACCAGAGCTTCCATTGGCATGGCTCGTAGTGATTCGATGGTCCCCTTGCTTGGAACATCTTGTTCGCTTCTTATTGGAGTCGTCCCACTTGGCTCGTAATCCTGTACAATATTTATGACAATGCGCAAAGTCGAATAGAGTAAGTTTAAACGAAATGCAAATTTCAACGCTTAAAATTTGAGTGAAAAATAGGAATCAATCGAAGGCCGGAATCCTATGTTTAGTTATCGAAGTCTCACTCTGACATGAAGTCAGCATATGGTCAAGTCATAAGCTGTATAACATACCAAATATCTCTGCTGGAATGTTTCTTCCGCTCTCTGTTTGATGGATTTTGCCTGACTTGAATGATCATCCTGGAATGTAGCGAGGCTTTTACCATGAGCTTTAACAAAGTCCAAGATTCCGGACGTAATTCCTTGTTCCTGCTCTGACATACCTGCAGACAATTCGACAAAAATATACTCATAAATCCTGAGAGGATTCCAAATCTAACTTTCGCCAGAAGAAATGGGTGACGTTTACAGACATCCAAAGACAATCGAAAATATATACCAATAATACCTATTCTATACAATCTTCATGAATATGAGCAACTGAAAGTTATTTGCTACTTTTTTTCTTTTTGTGTTTTGGGACATTGAGATTGGAGACTAGTTGCAACTTGTTTATATCTCCAGCTTTTCTCCATTAAGCATTCTAAATTAATGTTGAATTCTTACATCTTGAATGGAGTTATGTAATGCAACAATCACCTTAAAAAGCATTAATAATTCCAAAAGAAACTATAAGTTTTCCTTCCAATCCGTTGCTTCCATGAATTACATTCCTCCCTATTTAAATACTAAAACATCCTTCACATTGAAGAATCAATGAAATGATCACTGCGCCCCCTTTATTGAGAGATGCTTTAACACTAATTTTAAATATTTGAACCAACAGTTAGCATCAAACATAAACTGTACAGTCTACGCTCTAGAAGAAAACAAAATAAGAAACTCACTATTAATGTACTGAAGGGTATCATTGGTATTCTTCAAGCCATCTTGCTCAGCTGCAATCTGGGCACCGTCAATCTCAGCATCATGCTGCTCATTTGTATCAGAAGCATTCCTGAAAGAAACATATTGAAAATAACTTCAGGGAAACAACAAAATACCACAGAAGCAGAAGAATCCAACTTATGATTGTCTTGGTAATAGACTCCAGAAGTGGAGGCAACTATATGAGTGCACTAATTTTCCAACATAAAAAACTTTAGCATTAGCTCTAGATAGAACTGATTGTTACTTGTTAACTTTCCAGGAAAAAAAAAAAGAGTTAACTTTCCTTCCATTTACAATGGCAAAATGCTGCAAAAGATGTTTAACACCCACCTGATAAGTGATGAAATATCTGAAACATGTTTACTACCCATCTTATTCACAGATTCCTCAACATGTTTGCTGTGCTTGAACGCAGATTCAGCAGTAGACACACTGAAGTAAAAGATAAAGAGGAAAAGGACATGTCAATAATGCAAAGGCAGGAGAAACGGATTCAGAGTATGAGCGTGGCATAACTTACCATTGCTGTAGGAGTGCCTCCATACGACAATGTTTGGCAGCTGAGTAATCGGCACCATCTTTAGCATCATTCTCTGCTTGCATAGCAAATGCTTGCCATTTTCGTTTTGCATCTGTTGTAATACCCTCCATGGAGGAAACATGTCCATCTAAAAATATTTTGTTTGCGACAGCACTTTCTCTGATATCTACAAGCCTTGCATCCACCTGCCAGAGAAACCATTAGTTGGTCTTCAAATAAGAGTAAGGGAAACAAAGAAAACAAATAGAGAATGAACAAACCAGCTCTTTCTGCCGACGAACGTGGTTGTACACAAGATTTGTCATATCAGCAATAAGCTTCTCTGCATCAGACTTTGATTGCTCCTGCATAGCATATGCATGATTAGTAAGAAATTTCATCAACATACCTCAGGGCAGGAAATAGGAATATGTGTATCATACCTCATAAGCCTTCTGGAAGCAAGCAATGCTCTTCATTTGATCTTCATTAGCTTGAACTGCTTGATTCTGAACCCTCGCAGACTCTTCCGAAAGCTTATCAAGAATTCCATTGGTGTAATCAGAAATGTCCTTTGCTTGCTCAATGCTAACATGGAACCTCTGTTAATCAAAAGGTGACGAACAAAAATAAAACCCGCAAGGAAAGGGAAATTAATATCAAGTGAAGAAAGAAATCTACCTATGCTACGGCTATGCAACCTATCCATGGGAAATGTTGCTAATATTAACAGTAAAGTAAAAAATATTTTGGAACAAAAAAAATTCAATGCAGAATAAATGCATGCCCTGCAATGCTATGCTATGCCCTAAAAGGGAAAAATAGAAAAAAGAAATATTGAAAAAATAAAGAGAGATACGTGATAGTACTGCAATTAGATACACATCACAACATTCATAGACAAGTTGAAAATTAGAGCACAAACCCGCCGCAGTTCCCTTGCAAAATTAGCCATTTCTCCCTGATGAGTTGCAAGAGTACCCTGAAGATCATCAAACATTGAAGCTGCTTTGCTGGCCTCAGACGAAAGGAACTGATCCATAGTTCATAAAGAAAAGGTAAACAATTAAAATAAGCAAAACTCCACAAAAATTAAATAAAACATAACCAAACTCAACATTTAAGCACCTACCTCTTCAATAGAACGTGCATTTGAAGAAGCCAGAGTTGAAATTTCATCTAAGGCAGCATTGGAGCTAGCCTTGTGCAATCGCACAACATTTTGGACTGCCTCCATGTGGGCAACGTGCAGAGCCCTTGAAGCAGTCACCTTTTTCTTCATATCCAAGATTGCCTAAAAGCAATATTAACGAATATGAGGCCAGCCACTGCTACTAATTGAACTCCAACACAAAACAAGAACTACCACACAGCCAAAAAGTAACAGAGGAGGTCAGTTCAAAGGGAGAATCCTGAATACAAAACCATTCAATACCTTATCATGTATATCAGCAAAGGAACAACAGAGTTTCTCAACACTCTGAAGGTGTTCATTTTGCCGAGACACTGAAGAGGCCACGAGGTTGCAAAGAGAACCAATATGTTGTGCTAGTTCTACTTGAAAATTGTTAACCACTACTCTATTATCAGCACTCAGTTTGTCTTCCTTTCCTGTAAAGTAAAACATCATAGGGTCAAATTTCTATTTGCTAATATACACCATACATATGCAATAACTAAACTGAACAACATACCAATTTTTAGGAACAATGAAGCATTATCCTTAAGAGCTTTCTCCAAGTCAGACCTTAGAACACAAGCTTGATGTACTAGAGCATTTTCTATTTTTGACCATTCAAAAATAATGTCAGCACAAAATAAATCTTAATATAAGCCAAAATTCAAGTAAGTATACATTGATTTATACCAGCTTTTTTCTGTTCAAATATGATAAATTCTTTCTCCTTCAGTACATAGTGACACTTCTTCAATTCTTCTTCAGAGTTGGCAAGCAATTTGATGGTTTCATTGAAGTTTTTCTGCACTTTCCACCTATTTAATTAGCATCAATCCATAATATAAAAGGATCAGATAAAACACTTAACACAGTTCACCTCAGTCGTCTCAAGTTTGCCACTCAAATCGAAGCATTGTTGAACTTGGGCAACATATTTATCTTGCAATTCCTCAAATTGCTGTTTGTAACAAACCAAACAAAAGACTACAGCTTATAAGCCACATACGTCAAACAATGACAGTAAGCATCTCATTATTCCGACAAATTAAAAATGCCACCAAAGCAAAAGCAAACCTTCTGATGGTTTTCTAGAAGGACACCCATTTGTTCAATCTGATCAGCCATAGCCTGAACAAATGCCAGATGATGACATGAACAAGAATAAATCAAAAGAAATCATTCAGTATACAGAATAATCAGAGTACTTTATAAAGGGACTTCAGTTATATAGGAAAAAATCATATCAAGAGAATAGACAAACACAGCTGCAGCCTCCGGTAGTAGCAGAACAATATAATATTTAATTAAATCATTCTATATAGGTGTAAAATATGAGTCAAACCGCACACCTTCCTTTCACTTTCCTCTTGGTAATATCGCTCCTTTGGAATATAAACACCATTTTTCTCACGAGCAGCATACACCTCTGAAGAAATGGACAACATCAAAAAAGCAATGTATATTAGTCAATGTAGTTTATACGAGGATATTATGTTGGCCCATATTTTGATTGTTTTAACACTCGTCCAATAAAGAAGTATCTAACCTGCCTTTAGGCGTTCAATTTCACCATAAAGGTCCTTTATAAGAGTTGATTTCATCATCTTTTGGTTAACCTACATAAAGCGATCAATAAGTTACTTGTTAAACCTTCTATCTGTTTCAAAGAACAGTACGATATAACTAGCCCATAACCATACTAAGACGTTTACAAATTGCACAGCAGAGACAAGAAATGACAAGTGGATGTTGGTATGGCAAAGATTGCATAATTGCAATTTATATTCAACTAGACATTCAAAATATAATACACAACAATTACTTTCCTTCAGTGGAATCTATAAACCACTGTACTTTATTAAAAACAGTAAGCAAATGTGAAGATAACATACCAACTTTTAATGCATGAAACTAGGAGGGAATGCAGAGTACTATGTGAAACATAAACAATACATCAGTTTCAAGGAAGATAAACTTTCATCTAAAAAATTTCACTTTAAAACAAACAAATTAGATGCTGTGACTTGCAAGTCACTGCAATTCCTGCATGGTTGGTAGAAGCTAAGGCAGTCATTCATTTTCAAGTCAACTGTAAATTTTAGCATGTTTCTGGATGTTGTTAAGGAAAAACATACAAGAAATCCAATCAAAAGGGAGACGAAGGAAAGAAAATGACTTATTCACTAATGATTTTGTATAACAAACCTCAGGCTTATTTTTTATATTTTTTGCCCTGTGTGCATAATCCAGTGTACTTAAGGTCTCCTCCAGACAATGGACAGCTGGAGAAACTGTGGCTATAACGCAAGTCTTTGTTCTTCCTCCAAGTGAATCACGAAGTAATCGAGTAAGCTTGCTATCCCTAAATTCCAATTAAGCTATATAATTAGAAATCAACATGAAAGGAATACAGGTATCAAGCAACTCTAATAGACTTTTCAAACCTGTACGGAATATGCCCAAGATGCTCCACAAGAGCATTTATAACTCGTCCTAAAGTAAGTAAACTTTTATTAATTTCACCAGCTTCTCTTGCACGACCCTGAAAATATCAACATAAAAAAAAGCATTAATTATTTCAGCTAAAAGCTATATTTTGTTAGAACTTTCAAATTGATTAGCCAATACATAAAAAATACATACATCCCTAGCACCAGAACGAGATATATTTTCTGATCCTGCTAAATCAACCAAATTCAGCTTCCCACACTTTATAAGTTCTTCACCTTCTGGAGTAGCTTCCTTAATATGAATTGTAATAGAAAATAGAGAATGCGATCGACTGAAATACACCACCATGTTTCAATCAACAAAAAGAGAAAAAACCTTAACTTCACTGAAACATAAAATGCAGACAAAAGAAGCATTACCTTGACTGCTTATTCAACAAAGTCTCAGCAGTACGACGCTTAGCGGACCCTCTTTCAAGCAAAGTAAATATCTCACTAGCACTTGTAACAATTTCTTCCTCTAATCCTCTCACAAGAACACCACCTTTCCCATCTTCCATAAGTGGCAACTGCTTCTTCTGTTTCTCCTCCAAAGCAATTTTCGAAATTTCTTCAGGCGCAAGCAAATCAGTAATCTCTTCATTATACAGTTCCAAAAACGTAACTTTCACGCTGTACTCCGCATTCTGACTCTCCAATGTATCAAATATCTGTTTAACAGCTCTTGGTATAACCCCTGCCTCCACTGGCAATTCCCCATTAGGACCCGTCTGCCACATTTTTTTAGCATAAATACGCAAAGGGAATACAATGAAACGGTTTTGAAGCTAAAATTACAGATAATATATCTATATTACCTTTGCTCTTTTGCATTCACCCTCCATAGTGTAAGTTTTTCCAGTACCAGTTTGACCATAAGCAAAAATAGTACAGTTAAAACCTTCTAAAACTTCATTCACAATTGGAACCACTGCTTGATCATATAGATCTTTCTGCTGGGCCGATGGCCCAAATACCTGTTTAAAATTAAGAAACCATTGACAAATTCAATATTTACAGTAGAAAAAATCCAATAATTATATTAATTAATTAAAAATCAATCACAAAAATAAAAGAATAAAGAAAAAAAAAAGAAAACCTTATCGAAAGTGAAGACTCTATCGATATGCTTCCCGGCGATATTCTGAGAAACGGCGACTTCTCTTTGGTACTCATTACACGTCACCACTTGCGGCGCATTGTTCCTTAACTCCTCTTCGCTAAACGGCCTATAAAGTGTTATTTATTTCCCAAAAAAAAAAATCAAAAATCTATGAAATCGAATGAAATCAGAGGATCTAAGAAACCGTAAGCCGAAAGGAGAGTTAAAAAGAAGCGACAACCTGCAACGGAGGAGGACTTGAACGTTGACACCTTTCTCTTTTTCGTGGCGCCCCGACATTTTCAATCGTCGAAGAGGAGAATCGCACGAACCTATTTTCGATTCTTCTTCTTTTTTTCTGCTTGGCTTTGTTGTTGTTATGTTACTGTTAGGTTCGCTTTTTGAATTTGGTCCTTTTTTTCTTTTCTTTTTTTTTTTTTTGGCTTGGGTTTGGTTTGTGGGTGAAATGAAATCTGAAGAGAGAGCGGGCTTTCTAATGAGATTTGAAATTTTTGAAGGAGGCGCTCCAGTGGAGTTGGTGGTGCTAAATCAAACGGGTACTTTTTTTGGAATGTTAATCGGACGGTCTTTTTTTAAAAAACTAATTGGACTGGATTACCCTTATAAATTATAGAAATACCTAATTAAGCCTGATAGGGTACACTGGACTTACCCTAATATAATATTTCATGGGTTCATCGGTTTGCTAAATCTAAAGAATGATATCATTTTTATTGCCACTAGACCTGTCCATTAATCATGTGGTGTGGTCCGGTCTGTTATACTCCATACGAGAATCTGGCTCAACTGAAGCTTAAGGCTTAGACAAAATTTCTTTTAAGGTCAAACTTTTCATTTAAAAATATATTTTAAATTATAAAATTTTATTTTAAATATATTAGTAATATTTTTAATATAAACATATTTAAATATATCAAATTCAAGCTCATACTAAAACTTTATATTTAAAAGAGGTAATTAATATGGCATACCTTTAAAAACTTTAATTATACCGAGAATACTTTAATCATCTATAAGCAAATGGGAAATTAAAGAGGTGCAATTTTCTTTCTAGTGTCCATATTTCAATTTGTTGTACTTATATATTTTCCAATTTCGTACATTACTCCTCCTTTAAGTTAATTCCATGCTCTCATTTATAACATTCATTTATTGTTTATAACATCGCTTGTTGAAAGACTTTGAAGGAATTACCGAACAATAACGTCAAATTTTTTGCCCATAATCCGGTCCGGGCTCACACCATGAATTTAAAAATTTTTATTAATATTTCATACTTTTTAATACATTTTTTAATTAAAATGAAATAAAAACAATTTATTTAATAATAAAATATTTTAAGACCGGTCTGAGATCAAGTTGGAAAATTTATTCTCGACCGGCAGTCCAATCCGTTAACAAATCTAATAAATACGGTGAATTAACGCAGCTAGTCATGCCCTAGGTGCAAAATGACAAAGACATATACAATTGTTTGGCCAAAAGAAAAAGACATATACAACAGTTTTTATCATATGATGTCTCCCATGATGTTGTTTCATTTGCAGCACAGGAGATAACATGCAAAATGCATACGTTGCATATATGGTTTTGAAACATTAAATTTCTTAACTAATATTTGAAGATAGTAGAATTAAATACAACATGGGTACAAGGCATGGATGGTACATGAATTTAATTAGATATCGGGAAGTACAGATTGACCATGTGACTCTTTTAATATATACTCTGTTTTTTTTTTTTTTAAATGTTTTAGAATTATATTATTTTATTAACATCTAAAATTTTTATTTTTATATTTTAAAATAATTTTTCGTAAATTTTTTTTTTAATCTTAAAATTCATGAAATTTTAAATTTTAATTTTAAATACATTAAAATCATTTTTTATTTATTTTGTGAATGTTAGTAACATCCAAACAATTTAAAACAAATACAACAGCATTTTAGCTAGAAGCCATTGACTATTAGAAAATAAGGAATTTAGTATCCATTAGTCTAAAAAATAATCTTATTTATATACAAAGGAATATCACTAATTAAAGGAAAAATCTCATACGACTTCTTGTTTATAAATATTATTTTAATTACAATATCATACATTTTAATATTACATTTGATTATATAATTATATAATATTATAAAATATTGTAGCTGATATCATTGATAAAAGTTACTAACTTTACTTATTCTGAAATTCAAGCACAATAAATCAAGTTTGGTTGATTAATAAACACATATTAAAAATTTTAGAAATTAATTCCTACCAAAACAATAAGTAAAAGGTGTTGGGCATCAAAAAAAATAAAAAGGCATTCGCTCTATTTTATTTAATGATGAATAATGCATTTTTATATGAATTTATGATTAATATTTATTTAAATTATTTTTATTTTTAATTGATTTTTATTTATTATCGTATCCAATTCTAAATTATTAAATATCAACCATATATTTAAATAAAAGTGAATTATTAACGATAAACTTTTCCCTTTAAAAGGTTTTGCATAATAATTATCCCATCTATGACATAAATATAACGAATGTACAAAACATGACTACCTTATATAGGTGTGTATATACACACATGTAATTAATGATAGATATTTTAAATAAGTACTTTTTAATTAAGTAGATTTGATAATTTATACATGATACGTATTATACATAATTAAAATTTTACTCTTACTTTTTTCTTATCTACTTGTTTCTTTTTTTTTTTTTCACATCAAAGGTGAATTTTGGAAAGAAAATTCACAATGAATAAAATTTAAAAATCAACTTCAAATTTGTTAAATTTTATGAAAATTTAAAATTAAACGCCACCAGCATTCTTAGTCATCAAAATTAGTGAATAAAAAATACTAGTTTAAATATAAATTAAATTATCATCAAAATTCATATTATTTTATTATAATCAATCAAGTTATCAAACATTTGTTTTTATTAAATTAATTTTTTGATTGGGCGAAAATTGATTAATGACTGTTATAGTCACTAGACTCATGTAATTCATTTTAGTTCAATTGAGTTAAAATAAGATTTGGAGGGTAAATTGATTAGATGGTAATTTAATTTTAAGTCATAAGGTCATGTTTAGTATATAAAATAATAAATAAAATAATATGATAATCATTTTATATTAAATTTTATTTGTATTCAATTGAAATGGATAGAATTACAATAAAAATTATCATCTTTTTGATATAAAATGATTCAATCATTTTAAAGTGAAGATAATTATTTTTAATTCATGATATTAAACTTATATAAATATATTTTTTATTATATCATTAAAAATTATATCAATAATTTAAATTATATAAATTTTAAAGAAAGATAATTTTGACTTATAAATAAATTATCTTATCTTAATTTTTATAAACATTAAATATAAGATAGTATGATATTATTTAATTTAATATTGTTCATAATATTATTTTATTTTATCTTATTATAATATTATGTACCAAATATAACTTAAATTTTTTTGTATGTTTAAGCCAAAAAAATTAGAAATAACTTATTTAAAAAAATAAAGAACTAATATAGTAGTAGTATTAGTGAGAGGGAGGAGGGATAGCAACATTAATTTAATTGCTACCTCAACAATACTAGTCTCTATAAAATATTTCCCTACCCCAAAGCTAGCCAAAACTAAAGCACACGCAGCAGCGCAGTTTCCCCCTCTCCACCCGTTACCATTATCATATCATTGCTTTACTACTGCTGCTACCATTATTACATGTCCAGCAACGCTCTCAACTCCCAAATGCTAGACACCAAAGGCCGAGCTGTTGGCGGCACCGAGCACAGTTGGTGTCGTGCCGTGCTCGGTGGCACTGGCATAGCCGTCTTGGCCATCCTTTCTTCCAAAAATCCTGACATTTCACGTCTCCGAAACGCCCTCCATCAGCTACAAAATTCCCATCCAATTCTTAGGTCTCGGCTCCATTACAATCCTAGTGCAAATGATTTCTACTTCGTTTCGTCTCCTTCTCCTTTCATTCAAATCAAGTCCTTTAACCATTCTACAACTTCGAGCATCCTTGAAAATTTTTATAACCAAGAAAACCAGAATGTCTCACCCCTGCATCCGATTCTTGAACATGAACTTAACCAAAATGCTTGGAATAATTCTCATCCGAATCACCCTTCATTTAGCACCAAACACGACATATTTTTTGCTAGTATTTACGCTTTGCCTGGTGCAAGGTGGGTGTTGGTGCTCCGCCTACATGCCTCCGCATGTGACAGGACCACGGCCGTCTCGTTGCTGAGAGAGTTGTTGACGTTAATGGGTGCTGTAGAAGAGGAGACAGGGTCGCAGCAGGGTCAAAAGGAAATTATGATGAACAAAGGAGAGGTTAGTTTGGCGATTGAAGATCTTATTCCCAAGGGGAAGGTTAAGAAAACTCTTTGGGCACGGGGAGTAGACATGCTAGGCTACTCTGTCAATTCTTTAAGGCTTACAAATTTGAAGTTCAAAGATGCAAAATCTCCCAGATCTACTCAAGTGGTGAGGTTGCTGATCAGCCCTGATGACACTGAGAGGATCTTGGCTGTAAGTATTTGAAGCATGCAAATTTCAGTTCTGAAAGTTTCCAACTTTTGCATTCTTAAAGGCCTTAAATTGAGACTCAAGCTGAATATATATATTTTTTCAGGGTTGCAAGGCAAGAGGGATTAAGCTGTGTGGAGCGTTAGGAGCTGCAGGGCTCATTGCTGCACACAGTTCTAAATGCCGTTCAGATCATCAAAAGAAGAAGTATGGAGTTGTAACCCTCACCGATTGCCGCTCAATTCTTGAACCTCCCCTCTCCAATCACAATTTTGGTAAGCGCCTTATAAAATTTCATTGACAAAACAATCTTGAAAATGTTCCATTAAACACCATTTGATTCTATTTGAAATGACTTTAATTTGTCAAAATCAAACTTTCATGTGATGTAGGTCGTATTTTTGTAACTTTTGTAATGAGATCTTCATTGCGTACTTCCAAATCTTTTTTGTTTTCTTTTTTATTTCAATCATTAATTTGGTCCTGAAATAAATATTTATGCTGGAGGTTGGCCTTGCTATATTTATGGAGAATTGTCAGGTAACAATTCATAGCTGACCCTACCCAAGTACCATTTTTTTTCCTTAATTTGTTTGATAGAAAACCAATCAGGCTGGTCAATTCATTGAACATGCAGCAGTACCAAGGCAATGCTCTGCAGGCTATCTTCAATGGTTAAACTCTTTTATTAGGTTGGTTAGAGTTGGTAACCATTAAATACTTTGCCGCTTAGATTTAAATCCTGTTGTTAATCTATAAATTCAATATAAATTTTCTTTGAAACATAACCTAACACCGAACCAAAGTTGCATGCCTTAAATTTCATGCCAATTAAGGAAAGCAATTTCCTTGACGAAGTTCTTAAAATTTTGCAGGATTTTACCACTCAGCTATTCTAAACACGCATGTCATTAGAGGAGGAGAGAAGCTTTGGGAACTGGCAAATAAAATGTACACAGCATTTACAAACTATAAGAGCTGCAACAGGCACTTGTCAGACATGGCAGACCTGAATTTCTTGATGTGCAGGGCCATAGAAAACCCTGGCTTGACCTCGTCATCATCCTTGAGAACATCTTTGATGTCAGTGTTTGAGGATACCGTGATTGATGAGTCCAATGACCAGCAAAAACAGGTTGGCCTAGAGGACTACATGGGTTGTGCTTCTGCTCATGGCATCGCCCCGTCCATCGCGATTTTCGACACCATACGCGACGGACGGCTGGATTGCATTTGCGTTTATCCTTCTCCATTGCATTCAAGGGAGCAAATGCAAGAGCTGGTTGATACTATGAAGTGCGTTCTTGTGGATGCAGGGAAAAATGCTGATGAAAATAAAAGCTAGAGGCTCAGGTCTGGTAACCTCGTGGTGCAACCTTCGAGCTCTAGACTATAGGCTTTTAAATGTCGGTGTGGCCCAATTTTATAGGTTTCTTTAAAGCCCAAGAACTTTCCAAGGCCCTCTAGAAAATGGACTGCTTGGTTTCTTAATTATGGCTGGGGTTCACCTCATTTACAAGTTTCTTTTTTATTTTAAGTGGTCTGTACTTTTTAAAATTTGTACTTTATCAATAAAATTAAAATTTTAAGACTATGAGAAAATATTTTTTTTAAAGAATATATTTAGTAAATAAAAATAAAAATTATTTTTTAAAATATAAAAATAAATAAATAAATAAAATATTCAATAATAATATTATTAACTATATTATAACCCATATGATTTGTGAATAATTTTTTTATTTAATATGAATATATATAAATTAGTTTTTTTTTAAATTATATTCAAATCTTTAAAACTTATAATATATATAAAATTTATATATATTAACTTGTCATTAAAAAATAATTTTTTTGAAGAACAATAAAAAAAATATTATGTCTTTCTTTTGAATATTTTTGTTTACAGTAATATTTATACACTTATAAAATTATATAAAATAAAAATAAATTATGCCTTTTTTAAAAAATAAAATATATATTATTAAATGATAAATTAAATAATAAAAAAATATTAACACATTTTCACTTTAATAATATTGACTAAATTATTATATAAAATATGAAAAATATTAAAAAATATATGAAAAAATAAAAAATAAAATAAAAAATATTATTTTTCATAGGAATGAAACTGTAATAACAAAAAAATATATGTTAAAAAATTTTATAAACAAAAAAAAAAACAAATTGCAGTAGTAATAAAATATATCTTAGAAAAAAAGTTACTAAAAATTTTTTTTTTTGATATATAACACATTACATTTGTAGTTTAAATTTGTAGAAGAATTTTTTAATAACAATTAAGATTAAATGGATCATTTTTAAATTAATTTTGTAAAATTTAAAATGGATATAATAAGTTATAAAGATAATATTAAATTTTTTGTATTTATTTGAAATATAAATTTGATAATTAGAGTTCAAATTGATACAATTATTTTGATAATTTTATTATTTAAATATGTAAGATGATTTTTTTTTTAACTTTCAAAATCTTACATAAAATTACTTGAATTTTTAGTGTCTTACATGAATTTTTTAAAAAGATAATTTTTTAAATCAAGATAAAAAATATTATTAAAAGATTTAGATAAACTTAATCTTTGTAATTTTTAAATATGTTTGAAATATTTTGATAATTAAATAATTTTTTAAATAAGGTTATTTATTAAAAAATAAAATCCTTATTTCATATTTTTAATTTTAGAATATATATCTCTAAATTGATTTAATTTTCAATTATAATTTGAATAATTTCGATAATTGAATATATTTAAAATTATATAATTTGTAATTAGAATAAATTATCTTTTTTTTTAAAAAACTATCTTTTGTGTCATTTAAGATAATTGTCCACATAAACATCTATGTGACAAACTTGTTTGTGTGTATTATAAATATATAATATCTATACTAGATGACATCTAATTATAAATATAATATGTATTTAATTAATTAATGACATTAAAAAGTATTCAAATATAATAATTTGTAAAACACAATAAAAAATTTTAATATATATTTTATTTTCACAATTGAAAATATATAATTTTTGTTTTCATATTTCAACTCATTTTTATTTTTGTTTTTTAAAAATTTAATTTCATTTTCGATTACCAAACATATTTTTACTTATATTTTTCATTTTTAAAGCAAATGAAACAAAAAAATGACTTTATCTTTTAAAATCAAACATTATTTAATATTTTATTAACAGATCATATAACTACTGTCATTTACAATGTTCTCACTTATTCAAAAACTTTAGATCATTTACAATTAATAGTAGTTAAATATTTTATATGATTAAATTTATGATTTTTGCATTTTATTTTAATTTAAACGGCTTAACACTATTGTAATGTAATTTGATTTTTGTTTATGTATGTATGCATTAAGATTTAAGATCCACTGAATCTTGAATTATACTTTAGAGAAATTTTTTTTTTTTCGTTCAAAAATTTCATCAACTCTTAATGTTTGACGATGGTAACGATGTTATACTATTTTTTTCTTCATGCACTTTTCAAGTAAAATCCTAACTCACTCAAGTTTTTAAGGACTTTTTCTTTATTTTCCTCAAAATTGCGGCTTTGTTATGTTTATTTCATTTATAACAACTTCCCAGTTGGCAATTAAAACACAACAATATAATTTATGAAAAACTGGATAGGATATTGAAATTGATGTTTGTTTCATGCATAAAGGTCGAAAATTAAATGTTATCTGATAAAAATATATATGTGCTCAAATTACCGAGCATTCAATTGTTGATGGTATTTTTGGGATAATCTTAATTAAAAAGAAGAAGATGAGCTTGAAATAAACATGACTGAAGTAAGACGAGGGTGCAGTCAAAGAACACTGTTAGGGGATGCCAAAGTTATTACTCATGGTGTGCTCTCACACTCGAATCAGTAAGATGTCAGAAGTAGGGATGACATCGGGTCGGGTTTGAAGCGAATTTTATAAAATTTGAACTCGATCCAACCCGAAAGTTTTTAATATCCGAATCAGATTCGATCCGATATTATATAAATCGTATCCGATTCGATTCGAAATTAATAAAAATATTATTTTTTAAATATAAATATTTAAAAATATCATTATATAAATATATATAATTAATTAAAAAATAATTTTTTAATATTGTCGAATCGAATAGGGTCGGATTTTAGGCATATCCGAACTCGACCTAACCCCAATTGTTATCTAATTTTACTCAACCCAACCCAACCCCAACCCGAAACCCAAAAAAAAAAAAAAAAAAAATCCAACCCTATAAGGTCAGGTCGAATCGAAATCCGTCGGGGACGAGCTTGATTGCCGTCCCTAATCAGAAGTAAAGAAGGAAAGAAGGAAAGAAAGGAATAAAAATGATGAAATGTTTGAAAGTAGCTTCAATGGAAGGAAGCTCAAAGTGCATAGAAGGGCTCTCTCTTATATATTTGGTATTCCAATCATCTTATGCATAAGATCAAGATTAAGTGATAAGACAATTGAAGATTGATGAGATATTTACATAAAATATTCAAAAATAATCCATATATGACTCACATTTAATAATTTTAAATAAATATGAATTATATTTAATAATTTTAAATAAATTAAATATCAAGTAATTAATTTTAAAATATTATTTTAATAAATTATCAATAAAATTTTAAGTGAGTCATTCTTTTGATAAAAAATGAATCATTTTTTTATATAGATGACATGATTATCAAAACATGCCTTATTTAAAAAATCTCAAAATATGATTATATTGATTAAATCTTGATTTAATCAATTAATTTAGACGTAATATACGTAAAACTTTAACTGCCGTATTGGAGCAAACATTTAAATTAAGTTGCAGCAAATTACTAAGAAAATTTCGGTTCTTTTTATTTTTACTTTTATGAACTCTGCCGTTCTAGAAGATATTAATAGTTTTAATTAGATGATTGACCCATCAAGGCTCGTCCTCGGGCAAAAAAATATGAAAGACAAAAATTTCAATGTTGATGTGCATCTTTCACTGACCTGCAATAATTGAATCTGCTTTTGGGACGCAACAAAACGGTTGGGATGGAGTAGTTTGATCTTTTTGTGAATTTTGCTTTTATTTCATAATTTCTTTTGTTTGTACATTCAAGGATAATAGGGTGATTAAAATATTTCTTCGGGCATCAAAGATATAAAAGCATATTTTCCTTTTCCTTTGGGTTAAACATAACATAGATCATGGATTATATATTTTTTTGTCAATTTAATGCTTATAAAAATAAAATTTTTATTTTAATATTCAAAATTTAGTTATGTGATATTATTTTATGTTTTCAATTAATATTATTAGTTAATTTATTAATACGATACGAAAATTTAATAAAATATTGATATATATTTAAAAATTTATTTAATATTATATTATTAATTGTTATGTCAATATAAAAAAAATTCAAAAAGCTTTTAAAAAATTCAAAAAAATTTTAAAAAATTTTGAAATATTTTAAATATATATAATTTTTTTATTTTTAAAATTTTAAGTTTTAGTGATTTTTTTTTAATTTTAAGAAAATTGTATTTATGTTAAATGAATTTTTAAAGATTTTTTATTAAAATTGTGAGATTTTTAAATTTTGAAAGTTTTCATCAATTTTTTTTTTTTTTAAATATTTCATATTTTTATTTGTTTTATAATTTTTTTTAAATATTAAAAAAATTTAAGAATTTTTGTAAAATTTTTAAAAAATTTATTTTAATATTGATATAATAATTGATAATGTAATATTAACTGAACATTTTTATATGTGATAGCATTGCAAAAATTGATGTTTATGACACATTAGTAAATTAATTAATGGCATTAATTTTAAATATTAAAGTAGATGATAAAATAAAAATTAAAATATTAAATTAAAAATTTTATTTTTTGTAGATAACAAAACTGACAAAAATATGTAACACAGGAACCGTTTTTATATTTAACCCTTTTCCTTTTCTCATGGTAAGGAAAGAGAAATGAAATTCCAACTTGGTTTGATCACTCTTGAGTGAGTCCAAAAATTTGCTTAAAAACGTTCATAACGCCCACGAATTTCCATTTCTTCACTCCTCAGCCATTCATTATAGCCTTAATTTTTCCTCTCCCAACCATGTCTGAATCTGACCAAAACGCAAACTCAAAAACCCCCGAGCCCAAGGTTAGACCAGTTGGTGGCACCGAGTATAGCTGGTGCAGAGCCGTGCCGAGTGGGACTGGCATCACAGTCTTGTCCCTCCTCATCTCTAATTCCCCAGATATCCCACTTTTCGAAGCAGCAATTTCCAGGCTCCAAGTTTCCCATCCCATCCTTCGTTCCAGGCTCCACTTTGACGCTTCCGGGAACACTTTTTCTTTCGTTACATATCGTAATCTTCGTGTTAAAATCCAATCGTTTGATCTCCAATCAACTTCCCACATTCTCCAAAGCCTCTCAGGCAATTCCAACATCGATTCACACCAGTCTTTACTCGAACATGAACTCAATAGAAACTCATGGAGCCGCAGTACCGATAATGACCAAGCTGAGCAGGATGTTTTTTTCGTCAGCCTTTACTCTCTCAGCGAGACAAGGTGGGTGGTGGTGTTCCGGCTGCACACGTCAGCTTGTGACCGTGCCGCTGCGGTGGCTCTGTTGAGGGAATTATTGGAGTTAATGGGTGGTGGAAGAGCCAACATAGAGGAGATAGGGAAGGGAAATGAAGAGATAGAAGTCGAATTGAGTTTGGGAATTGAAGATTTGATTCCTAGTGGTAAAGCTAACAAGCCTTTTTGGGCTCGTGGGGTTGACATGCTTGGGTATTCGTTGAACTCTTTCAGGCTGTCGAATCTGAACTTTGTTGATGCTAATTCGGCTAGACGTTCTCAGCTTGTGAGATTGCAGATGGACCCAGAGGAGACTGACAGGCTTGTTACTGTAAGTGGCATTTGTTTTCCTCTCTTTTTCACTTTCATCCCAGTTAATTTTAAGGTAAAATTACATGGATCTCTTGTCGTTTTTTGTGTCTGCCCTCGATTGTCTCCAACTGCAAGTCTTCAACGTTGTAAATTCGAGTTTTTTTATGACTATACAGTAACTTGGCATAATTTCTTTTGTCACCACTAACCACGAAAGTCGAGAAACTTGTCACGGTCCTGCTTTTGAAAGGGTGTTTTAAATTTTAACCCATTCAGTTGATTAAAGAATTTGTTTTCGATGTTTACGGAGCAATTTGAATGTAAAACGTTGAACACACCAAATTGATATAGCCGAATACGTCTTATCCAAAGCAAATTGGATACCCTGATTGTATAAAAAAAAAGGGTCTTCAGAATCACTCGCTTCATGACATTAATTACTTCATTCTAAAGCTTTGTTCTCACAAAGTCTTTGCCACCAGCACCAAGTATAAGAATAAATATCTAGTAGGAACTCTCATTTTCAAGTTCTTTGTGGTCAGGCACAGAAGATTAGCTGCATCTTTCTATGATTTAATTAATATTTTGTACGAGTAGTACGCCCATTTACCAAGAAAAAACCCATTAAAGTGGAACCAAAAGGTCCAAAAGAGCCGGATCATTATTCAGGAATCAGGATCAATAGATGCTATCACTTTTGTCTTGGTTCTAACTCCCAAATGATGGCCGAAAGCTCATGGTAATGGGAAAGAGTATAGTCCATGTAACTACAAAGAGCTGTGGGGCTAAGGGCTACATTATACATTTCCTGGTTGTGAGCTGTGAATGTGACAAGGCATCAAGTTTCTAAACTATTTAAATAAAGCGTAGACAGTGCTGGACCATTATCTCAACTCTGTCTGTTCACCATCACCATATGGCTATAGCAGTAATTAATATGGGATTTTAGGCCACTCCAAAATTATGCATGCTTGTGCACTTATCACAGAGAGGCCTTTTTGTTTCACGATTTGGCAGTAGGTATAAATTTTTGGACCAAGGTTTCAGGGATCTTCTATTCAATAGCATGTTTATGTTTTGATGTTTGCATTAAGTTTTATTTGGCTCTGATATATATTTTGATATGCATGGTAGCCTTTCGGGTTAACTTACTTTACTGCTCGTAATAATTCATCAACAATTCACTGATGTTACCATCATTGTTGATCTTCGGGTACCATATTTATGTGCTTTGTGTCTAATGTTATAATACCATTTACAGGGTTGCAAATCAAGAGGCATTAAACTGTGTGGAGCCCTGGCAGCTGCTGGTTTGATTGCAGCTCGGTCCACTAAAGCCTTTCCTGATCAGCAGAGCGAAAAATATGCTGTTGTAACCCTCATGGACTGTCGATCCATTCTTGACCCTGTTCTCAGTAGCAATCATCTTGGTAAGTCCTAGTTCATTGCCATTGTCATCCTAATCCTATCAAAAGGAAAAAAATTGTGATTCTCTTCTGAGCACCAAGTGATATGCAGGAATTGCTTCGGCCTAGATTAAGGCAAAATTGCGTATAATATCATGATGACATTCGATATTTTTTATTCAGGATTTTACCATTCTGCTATTTTAAATACGCATGACGTGACTGCCAGTGAAGATATATGGGAGTTAGCGGATAGATGCTACACATCTTTTTCCAACGCCAAGAACAACAAGAAGCATTTCACGGATATGAATGACCTGAACTTCCTCATGTGTAAGGCCATTGAAAACCCTGGATTGACTGCGTCATCATCCTTGAGAACTGCCTTCATTTCGGTTTTTGAAGACCCTGTGATCGATGAATCCAACAAACTGCACGAAGAAATTGGCATGGTGGATTACGTGGGGTGCTCTTCGGTTCACGGTGTCGGTCCTACTCTTGCCATATTTGACACCATACGCGATGGATGTTTGGATTGTGCTTGTGTGTATCCGGCGCCACTGCACTCAAGAGAACAAATGCTGGAACTGATTGATTCTATGAAAAGAATTCTCGCAGATAGTAGTGTCAATAACGAGGAAAATGATAGCTAGATCTTTTATTCAGTGAACATCGTGCTCATGAACAATTTATTTACTAATTTGCTCTCATAAATGAGAAATGAATGAGATTTCGAATTTCTATATTTCAGCAAACAAGTTCTTGACATTCTTAGACTAAAAGAACGAAAATGACTAGTGCCCAATTTGGAATCCCAACCAAACTTTATGGTTTCTTAAAAACCAAACCAAATAAATTGAGAAACTAAACAGGTGGTATGAGAAAATTAGGTTTGAGTAGAGATTTCAGAATCAAGTTATTAGCTTCACTTCTATTAGATACATAGTAGTATGCAAGTAAACTCTTCAACAGAATGTTCTGCATCTCGGATGCAGATTTCTTGATTTTGGTTGTTCCTTAAACGAAAGTATTCTCTCCAGAGCCAAAAGAAAAGATCAGGATAGAATGTAGTTTCTGTTTTACCCCCAAAAGTTAAAAGCAGCAAAAATGCATAGGCCGCTAAACATAAAGTTTGAAATGTGAATTAAAAAAGGTTATAGTGATTTGGTTTGAAGAAAGCTTGAGAAATATCAGAGTCAAAACTGTATTTGAATTGCCAAATTCCTGTCCCTGATTTGGCGTAAATAGAAGAATGAGAGAGGAAGAAGCAGAGAAAGTCGATTCTCTTGTAAACAAAGGGGGTGGAAAGAGAACAAAGCTAATTGTCTTCCAGCATCACATTCTGAAATCTTGCTGCAAATATTTACAAGAAGAAGAAAAACCAGAACTTAAGAATTAATTCACCTTATTTTCTTTTGAACTTGACTCAACCTAATCCACCTACGAAAGTGATTAACATGACCAAAATCAGCACTGCAGCAGAGCTGGATGTGTATGATACAAGAGAACTACAAGTCTAATGCATTCATGACCTGAGACTAGGAAGCTACCTTTATTATTTTTTTTCGAAAGAAATTCCTCAACTAGTTTTCCATGACCATACTTTCCATTACAACATCTCACAGCATTCACAAATTCTTTAAATGTGGATACACTGCGTGGAACATTACAACTAGCTTATTCCTTTGCTCAAAACCATATTCATTGTATGACTTCTCCAGCAACATCTTGAAGGGTGAATGAGACAGGAAGCTGGTTCGGACTACAAATCTTTCTTCCTCCTCTCCTACATAAATAGCAAAAAACCCAGATGGTGTTGAGGCTGTAGGAGACATTTGCTCAAATTCCCATAGCAAACATTCATATTGTGATTGCTCTCGATCACCTCCACCCATGACCTTCACCTTCTTGGTTAGATTCTTCAAAGAACATAGTGGCTGTAGGAGAGTTTGTATGTGGCTAGAGAGGGAATGTCTCAGAATTTGTCATCTTTTGACTTCCACATAATTGGGAATCTGTGAACATGGTTTCTAACTTATAAAAAATATCTGACATTTTACTTTTGACTCATCAATAGTTAAACAGGAACTAAGAATCTAACTTCTGACTTTAAAAAATGTTTGAGATCAATGATGAGGTGCACCCCATTTTGAATTTTGATCGTTTGGACATTTATGCACCACATTTATCAGTAAAACACTGTTGAATGGCTAAGAATCCCAAAAAAAGAGTTTGATTTTCTATCTTAAGGAATGGTAAAAGGGCTAAAGAGCACAAAATCCATCAATATTGATGGAATAAATAACCCTTTAAAGAGTGTTTAACTAATCAACTGCTAAAGAATCGTTTTTGCATTTGTATCAAATACCAACTACTAATCATTTAAATGGTTCTTTGATTATCCACAAAACAACCGCAAATCTTCAAGGAAACAAATTAATGAACCACTTCTGCCTTATTCACTTTCCTTTTTTAAAGGTGGGAATCTCAATCCAGTTTCTGTAAAATTGAGTGATGCAATATAATCCATTCCATGATTGAATCAAACACTAAAGTTTAATGAGGGAATTAGAGATGTTCATAATCTTCAATAATGAACTCTTAACATTTACGTTTGTCTTGTTGAAATGTTGGTTGAGAAGTGTAAAGAAAACAACACAGGCAAACCAAAAGAATTATGTAATATAGAAAAACAAGAATAAAAATTTTAGCAGACAAATTTTCTATATTTTGAAATGGAGAAAAGTTGGTGGAAGGCCTTAAGTTTGGTGGGTTTCATGAAGTGGATTAAGCTAATTAATCAAATCAAACATAGTCAAGCACACCTACTGCTTCCGTTTCTAGCTAGACTCGATATCTTCTATCCCCAAAGTGAGTGAGGAGCAATGAGCAAATATATAATCCACCTATTAGAATAAAGGTGAGAGACAAGAAGGATTGGAATGACAAAAAAAAGAAGAAAATTGGAAGGCGTTGGGGGTGGGCAATTGGCAATTGGCATGGCTCCAGGCATCTAGAGAAAGGCAAGGTTTTAGGGCTTGTGCACCGGGGAAAGAAAGAATAATGGGCGAGGTCAACACTCAGTAGAAAATCATTTACAAGACAAACCGATCGAGTTGACTAGAGTAAAGGCAGCAAAGCCATAACGTAAAGGGTAAAATGTTATTCTTCATGGCCCATAATCCGGCTGTGCAGGAAAGGTAAGACCACATCCACAGAAAAAGATGAAAGCACAACCAATCCAATCCATTCATCGTTTTCAATATGGTTTCTATCTATTCTCCATACATATAAAAGTTTTTGTTTATTATTACAACGTACGCTAACAGCAAAGCTATATATGTTCATCAGTTCATGTTTCTTGAGCTCGATCGTCTCATATTCCTGAATTCATATTTTTATCATGTAACTTGGTTTTGAATGTGTCCTGCCATCTGCTGACGACATTGAGGAAAGTGTTTCAAGTGGCAGAGCTTGAACAAGTGATATTATTCACTCACCGTTTGAACCACACTCAAAACGGTGGAGAATGCGTCTCGCAGAGAAAACAAATGTACCGTGTCTGTCACTGTATATATTCCTTGAAATATAAATGACTACTATAAATAGAATATATTCGGAAGTTTCTAAAGAGATGTCGATCCATGTCTGATTTTTCTTCATTACTTTTCTATGTATTACTTGTTTAAAACGAGAGAATACTCGAGTATATTACATTCATGAAATAAGCAATGGACCCAAAAAAAAGTGTATTTTTTATCATAAGAATTTCAAAAAAAAAATCCCGAAAAAAACTTTTTCTGCCTAAAGCAGTTTGAAAAGTTATCTCTGAATTTAATTGCATCCATGGGTGCTTGGTCTAGTGGTATGATTCTCGCTTCGGGTGCGAGAGGTCGCGAGTTCGATTCTCGCAGCACCCCGTAATTTTATTTTTCATCCGCCGACCTCATGAAGCCGCTGTCGTTTAAGCCCAGACCCTCTAAGATTTCTAGAGAATTTGATTTTTAGTCGAGTGTCAAAACGTTGCTTCCTCCCTAAAACTCTAGTACCCTATCTATCTTGCTCCGCAATCGGCAGTGGACTGAATTTCTGTCACAATTAGCAGATCCGGCCAGCCTCCAGATCTCAAAAAGTAAGCTCTTTTTCACACTCTCGTTTCAATTCTTATTCTTTTCCTTCAATTCTTCAATTTCTAATTTCTTTTTATTGGAGCTGTCGTTTATAACAGATACATGGACAAGAAACTCCAGAGTAAGCTTTTTTTTTTTTTTTCCTGCTTTGCTCTTACTTATTTCAATTCTATACGACTATTTGTTATTACTTCTTTCTAGTACTTGCTCACATAAGCCGTAATTTGGTTGGTTAAGTTTTTCGTGCGTGATGATTGATGCGTCTTTAAACTGAGTTGAGCTCAGTTGAGTGTTTGGGTAGTTGTAGCTGAAAGGGTTCTAAATGTAGGTGTAAAAGTTCATTTGTAATAGTATTGCAACTAAATTGTGATTTAGATCTGGGTTTTAGGGTCTTTGCATTTTTTTCTCACCTGTGAGCGTGTTTTTAGGATTTGAGTTGATACTCGAGACTGTCCTGCTCCATGGAATTTCATATTTTTGTCCATTAGACGGTCTATTTCCGGGTTATGATAGTTGAAGACTGTGTCTTATGCTAATAACTCCTTGCCTTAGTGTGTCAGGAATTTGTCCCTTGATGCCTGTGTCGGTGCTGTTAATTGGTATTGTAAGTTGCACCTGCTAGGCTGACATATATAAAATAAAAAATATAAAGGGACATAGCCTTGTATTATGTAAGCATAAATTAAAAACTACCTTTTGATCATGGGCTTGCATATTGTTAATTTACATAGATTTGTAATATGCATCAATGGAACCAATTTAATTGTGTGAATCTATTGGTATGTAATACTGTAGTCAAGCTGAATGCAAATCGGATGGTTGTTGGTACACTTCGTGGGTTTGATCAGTTTGTGAATATAGTGGTTGACAACACTGTGGAGGTGAATGGCAATGAGAAAATTGACATAGGCATGGTTGTCAGTCTCCTAATATTTTTTCTTTTTAAGTACCTTGCTCTATGCTTAAATTGTCAATCCGGTATATCCATTCATTGTTAGCCTCATTGTAATTGATATTAATCCACTGCAGGTGATTGGAGGGAATAGTGTTGTTACTGTTGAAGCACTTGAACCTGTAGGCAAAATGCAGTGACTCTGGTTTTTCTATTGGAAATTTGGAAATCGCTTGATGTATCTCTCTTACTCTCTGTTGTTTGGATAGCCTCAGTGCTAGCCTGCTAGTTTGGGGTGGGATATGTTAAGTAATTGAGAATTTGTAGGAATGGATCTCTGTGAATTTTGCTCTCTCATTTTCTTCTCTTTGCCTGATGGATTGCCCTTTGTGCAATCCAGATGGGTTTAATTGAATGTAGAGAAGGGTAGCAATGATACTTATTTTAAATGCTCAGGCCTGGATTGGGACTTGTTCTTTTCTATTTGTTAAAGCTTGTTTCTGGTCCTTGATACCCTTTAATGTATTCACTCACTTTTGCACCTGGAGCTTGGCATTAGATGAATTTCTATCCAATGTTGATAACACCTTTATTTTTTCAGGAAAAAAATGCTTTTTTTTTTTTTTGAAAGAGGTATCTGAACTCTGCAAGCTTACCCCCATGTAGCTTAGTGAAAAAGGAACCATGTTGTAAGCCTCAGAAAATTTCCTTTTCACTATTGAGATATGGAGTAACCAGAAAACTTGAGCAGTACATATCATTTGCTTCAGATATAAAACTGGACTAGTCAGAGATGCTGTTGTCGTTCCTTCGAGGGAAGCCACTCAGTTGGATTAATTCCTATAATATGCATTTTTAGCTCATGATTTGGTTTGTAATCTGATGAGGCTTTCTCCTATTTTCAAAGATTTCTTTGATAAAAAGGAAATAAAAGGGTACCTCTAAAAGTTGCTCTAGATTCGTTTGGAGCCGTTGGATTTTGGCAAATGTAATTTGCATCGAGAGTCGAGCAAAACAAATTGGCTTGTATAGAATTTGAGATTTAATTTAATCAAGTCATCAAATTTTATATAAATTTTGAGATTTAATATAATTAATTTAGAGTTTAGGGTGTCATCAATTTTTAGGTACGAAATATACAGATGAAAAATAATATTAAATTTGACAATTAATGTCATCGTGTTATATAAATATTATATTTATGATAAATTTTATATAAAAATTATATGTTATAATTCATATTTACATAAAAATAATAAAATATAATTTTTTTATTTTATTAAATTTATTTATAATTTTTATTAAAATTTTAAATTACATTATTTTCATATTTTTTATTTATATTATTTTCATGTCATGTTAAATGTAGATGATACCCACGAGTTGGATTTAAATTTGAAACAGTGGACCTTAATCTCCCAAGGTGTTAAAAGGGAAAAAATACCGTGGAGAGTTACAACGGTCAGCTTCGCTTAAAGTTTCTTTTGCATGGAGCTCAACAACTAGTGGTCGTAGACAACAGCTCCTTCCCACTTTCACTTTTCTTTTTCCTTTTGCTCTCGAGGCTGTTCCTGGAGTCCTTGAAAAAGCACCAAGGATGCCGCAAGCAAGGACCCGTTGCTGCTGAGTCCAACTGCCTTCTCAAAGGGGACTGTTTTGAAGTATCGAGTATTGATTGCTTCATCACAATGAAATTCAATGATTTGGGTATTAATAACATTTCTCTGCTTTGAAGGTTAGATGGATATAAAAGGTTTTAATGCATGGTCTTATCCAACCTCACCCAACAGGCAACAGCTCCTAAATGGAACCCATTTTTTTATGACCCTTTGTTGTGTGGAAATATTTGGCGGCAATGTTTAAGATTAAGGATATGATGGTTGACAGCTTAATTTACTTGGGCAACACTTTTCCTTGTTTTGTTCCTTATCGTTCTATTCTTCATATTCTTAATGAGGACTTTGTTGACTAATGCTTTATCAAGAATTTTTTGGTGAGACTATGGAGATCATAATTAATCAAACATAGAGTGATTGTTGTCTAATCCAGGATGCAGGTTGCAGGCTGCTAATTTCTTTATATTTTGTTGTATCTTCGTGGTTATGTAATTAACACTTTCATTAATTGTGCGATATAACACATGATCAATACTTACACATAACTTCTTATATATAATTTTACACATGTTTTTAATATAGATAATTATTTATATTAACAGTAACATCATTACTCATGAAATATTAAAAGGGAACGATGAGAATCAAAATTATGCAAATTACACTACTTTCTACTGCTCTATTTTCTTCTTCAATTTGCATTTTTTTCTTTTCTCAAATATTTCACTGATTTGAGTGTCAAATGTATTTCAAAATCTTAATTTTGATATCTCTCAAGCGTTTTTCTCCTTGATAAATCTAACAAGTTCGATCTCAAGCAAATCTATCTCCCACCAGACCAAAAATAATTTAACATATTTGCTATGTTTTTTCCAATTTAATTAAAGTATGTGGAGGTTGGGGACACTCTATGCATCATTCTGAAGCAGTGCCTTAAAAATGTTAAAAATGAAGTTTTAATTACCCCGAAAAAATGCTGTCACCCCAAAGAAGAAAATAGGGGTGGTAACCACCCCTTTCAGTTAATTAAGCATAAATTAATTAACCATCATTAACAGCAATGTTAGCAAATAAGCAAATCCTGACGATGATTAATCAATCAAGTTGAACTTTAAAATTAATTTCGTTTCTAACACCAGCAGACTAGTTTCATAATTACTGGGACAAAATGTCTTCCTTCGATGATAAACCCAGAAAGCACGAGGGGACAATATTTGTTGAGTTTTGAGCTGGGGGTTACCTCAAGGCTGAAGCCTCAAGGGATGGACATTTACTAGGAAACCGGTGGGACCCTGATGCTGACACGATGGAGTTAAACTAGGACTATGACTAGGGTGTCTTGAACCTGTCAGAAGTCAAAACCAGTTGGATTTATGTATGACAACTTTTCTTTTATGTTGGGATTATCTGCCATTTTTTCTTAAAAAGTTAGCAAATCCTTTTATATATTCAAATTCCCAAATCTTGTAAAACGTAAATTTCTAAGTCCATCAAATTAAAGGGTTCAAAACTATGTAATTGAATGGTTCCAAACTAGTGAAAGAATTCCTTCCATATATGCTTAGATGGCAACATTTCATTGGCTGTGGAACAAAAAAAAAAGGATATAATTCACTGTAGAGAAGCAGGGTCCCCATTTGCTTATAGAATGGGCTTCGGGACTTACGTAGCTGGTACCCTCTTTCTCTTTATCTTTCTTGTCCAATCCTCTTTATCTCCCCACCCACCGCCACTTCTCTCTCATCCCCTAAATTTTCAATCTTTACACTTTGCTTCTTCAATGCTCAAGCCACAGCCCTCAGCCAGCCAGGAAAATTAAATGAAAAACAAAAGAAAACCAGAAAAGTTATGATAGTTGCTTCCTACCATCCAAAATCTTTCCTTCAATCCAACTCTACATAGATACCAAGTCTTGACATCCCATTATTGCATTAAGTCCTTTCCAAAGAAGCCAAATTTTCCATAAAAAAGTTGTTTCTTGGCTCTAAGTTCTTGACCCCAATAAAGGACGAACACGATGACTAAAGTACTCCAATCATCCCCATCTCACTTCTCTTCACCTTCCAGCTCTCCACATGCCCTTATTAACTCTAGTATAAACTCTGTGGAAAGTATAATAGCCCACGAAAGTGACCAAGAAAAAGAGAGTGGGCAAGGGGAAGAGAGGAAAGAAAAGGACAGGGAAGGGGATCAGCTGTCTTTGTTAGCACTTTTGGTGGCTGCTTTTAGGAAGTCTTTGATTGGGTGTAGCATTTGTGAAAGTAAAGAGCTTTGTTCAATGGAAATTGGGTTGCCTACCAATGTTAGACAAGTTGCTCATGTGACTTTTGATAGATTCCATGGATTTCTTGGTTTGCCGGTTGAATTTGAGCCTGAGGTCCCCAGGAGAGCCCCAAGTGCCAGGTAAGTTTATCAATGAAGATCCTTTTTTCTCCTTGGAAATTATCATTAAAGTTCATCTGGGTTTGACACAATTTGCATCTTTCTTGATTTTTTTTGTTCTTGATTATCAATAAAAAGGTAGTCTGTACAGAATTTTTTTCTGGGGTTTGGTTATATTGGTTACTGTGGATATTTTCTTGATATATCCATGAAGATTCTTTTATATAATTCCACACAGTAATTAACGACCGTTGGGTTTTACCAAGTAAATTCTTAATGAACTAGATAGATTCTTCAGTTTGTCAATGCAAATTTCTTCCACGAAAGTTCAAGTCTTTCTCTGCATTGTATGCCTTTTTGCAACATTACTGAAATTATATCAATTTTATGCTTGTTTAATTGTTTGGTCTGCAGTGTTCAGTTTGAAGATCATGCACAATTTTATAGTTGATACCGTGGATATAGTGAATCTGTGGAGATAGAAATGATGATACCTTTCTTTGTGATCAGAGTTGTCAAAAGTCTTTATTTCATTCACTAAGATGCCTTTATTGTGCAGTGCAAATGTATTTGGAGTTTCGACAGAATCTATGCAACTTTCATTTGACTCTAGAGGGAATAGTGTGCCAACAATACTACTCCTGATGCAAAGGCATTTGTATGCCCAAGGAGGTCTCCGGGTATGTGACTATCCTTCTCTTCTCTTCTATTGCTATAAAGTTGCTTGTAGTATCAAATTTTAATACCTAAATTCTTATATTTATTTCTTTAGGCAGAAGGAATTTTCAGAATTAATGCAGAGAACAGTCAGGAGGAGTATGTCAGAGAACAACTAAATAGGGGAGTTATACCAGATGGGATAGATGTACATTGCTTGGCAGGTCTTATAAAGGTATTTTCTCTGCTCTTTAAAAGCTGCTGGTCTTATTTGGGTATCATGAACATGTTTCTCATATGCATCTCTACTTGTTTTTTTATGAGTATAATCTTTTTATTAGTGACTAAACCATTGAGGAGGAATCAAACTATTTCATGGGCTGAGAATGCTGCAAGATACCTGCAAATAATGTTAACATCCCATATTGAACTGTTTTGTGATTGGTTGATGTGTTTATAATTCTGCAGGCTTGGTTTAGAGAACTTCCTAGTGGTGTCTTGGACTCTCTTCCTCCTGAACAGGTAATTCAATCCCAGTCAGAAGAAGAGTGTGCTCGGCTTGTAATGCTCCTTCCTCCAACGGAAGCTGCTCTACTGGATTGGGCAATAAATTTAATGGCCGATGTTGTGCAACTGGAACATTTGAACAAGATGAATGCACGCAATGTTGCCATGGTGTTTGCTCCAAACATGACTCAAGTGAGTAAATATCTTTCAGTAGTTTTTAATGCATATATCAAAGCTCTTGCAGATTTATTGGTTACTGATATTTGAGCCAACTTGATGTAGTTGATAAACCTTTGTTGGATTGTTCTACAAAATTTTTTTCCATATTCCTTGGCTTAAAGGTGCTAACTATTTTAAGCATATCGTTTGATACTGGTTGTCACATGGATGCATCACCTATACCCTTGCACACAAACTCGCAGCATTTTTATATTTTCAAAAGATGAGGAAAATCAGAATTTATTAGAAAAGCACACTCATTTTCTGTTCCAACATATGATCTACCTTCAAGACAAAGAGTTCATTCTACTTCAGAAAGTCCTTTCTGGGGCACCTTGAAGCATACCAAAGGTCTTCCTCCATATAAATTGGACTGTATATTTTTCTGATAGTAACTTTTTTCTATCAAAGTTGTAATTTGATTATAGTATTTAGGGTTGTGTGTGGCTATAGCTGATATCATCTAGGTTTACTCTTGCAATCTGGCCCATTCATAGTTTAATGACCTCCTCTTCTGCTGTTTATTGCAGATGTCAGATCCTTTAACTGCATTGATGTATGCAGTCCAGATAATGAATTTTCTGAAGACACTTATTATTAGAACACTTAAAGAAAGAGAAGATTCTATGGTAGACTCTGCTCCTGTTTCTCGCTTAGAGCCTTCTGATAAGAATGGACAGCAAAGCTCTTCACAACTACACAAAGATGTCAATGAGGAGGTTAAAAACCAAAGTGAAGGAGAACAAGTTTTTATTGCTCAAGAACCTGCAATGGAGAGCCCCACTCACTCTGCTGAAGAGAATTTGACAATTGAAAGTAGCTCTCAAAGTTTCTTAACTTCAATCGAGAATATTTGTGCTGGAAGTCGATCTCTAGCTGATAACTGTCCTTGCACTGTGGTTTCTCAAGTGAACTCTTTAGCCAATGAACTCAAAGAAGGTGGTCTCCGAAGTACATCTGGAAAGAGCAGAACTGGTCAATCAAACAGTTCAAGTGTAAAGAAGGGATCGAAGAAGGCAAATGACTGGTCAATGGATCTTGCAGCAGGACCTGTAGAGAAGAGCAAGGGAACAAGGATTGTCGGCCGGATAAATTCAAGGGAAGAGCTGTTTGAAGCTTGGAGGTGAATGGCCTTGAATGCTAGGTTGTAGTCAGATGGGGTCAGGATGGGAGGGAAATGCCAACTGGTAAAAGTTGATATGTTGTGTTTCCGTTTCTTTTTCTGTTGGAAATAGTGTATGAGTCCATGTGTGTTATGTGATTTTGGGTGGAAATTCTTTAACCTTTCAGTGCTTGATAGTGACATTTCCTCGCTTATTCTAACATTTTCTAGTGTTCACGGTACTTTATTGTTAAAGCTTCTAATCAATCAAGTTCCTTGTGTTGCTGACCTGAACATTGACTTTTGCTTTTCTTCTGCCTGTCTGTCTGATTGTAGTTTTGCACTTAATGATTTAGAAAAAGATAATAAAAAAGAACCCTGCAATTCGAAAACAGTGAATATTCCCTGCTTCGTAGTTAAAGATTTGACCCTTTTTGATTCAATGAATGATTTACTCTGCATTGCCAAATGCAAGGATAAATCGTTTATTTTTCAAAGACTCGATTCAATGATCTTGCTTTGAAAATTTGTTAATGCATAAAAGTTTCTTCCAAATTAGACTTTAAGAGCCTATCCAGTAAAATAAAGAAAGTTGGGCCCATAAGAGGAGAGCGAAGCTGGTCCAGCCCACCTGCACATCATTAACATTAACGCCATTCTTATTTCATAACAAAAACCCAAACGCCAGCTGTCCTAAATATGAGAGTATTTCAAAGATTTAATTCTCAAAGTTGTTCGTTCTGATTACATGTTCTCGTTTCATGGTTCCCTTTCGTTGTTTTCAAGCTTAAAAAAAAAAAAAAAAAACTTTGAAAGTCTTTTTAATTTCCATGCAAAGCCAAATTGGAGATGCATATACGACACTTTCACAGAAAATTTTCTGCTTCTTTGCCCCTCTGGTTCCCCTGCAATTTCCTTCTCCAATGTAATGATTTCTTTCCCTGTTTTTGCCAATTTGTTGGTTTTCATTTAGAAGTTATGTTATATATGCACTCAATTAGTATGGGTACCTTGCAAATTTGCTTCTTTTTTTTTTTTTTTGGTGATGTTCCATGGGTTCTATTTGGTGTTCCAATCTCTAAGATTTGTGCTAAAAGTATGAACTTTTTTTGTTCATTCATTCTTATTCTGTGTTTTTGTTTTTGGTGTTTTAAGGGAAACCCATCTTTGGTACATAATGCCCGATGAGGTGAAGAGTGTGGCTCTTCTAAATCAGTATTCTGAACTCTTATCACCATGTGAAAGGGAGAGTGTTAACCGCATGGGTGGAGACCAGCTGAAGAAAGGAGCTCTGCTTGCTCAAGCTTTGGTTCGCACCATCGTTGCCAGATGTAGGTTCCCTTTTTGTTGTGCTTATTATTCTGTACATATTATTTCTTTATCTTAGGCTGTGTTGTAAAGTGATAAAAAACTGTCAGCATATCTGAAATCTGATATTCTTATTTATCTTATGTATACATTGCATAGTCTGTCAAGGTTTGTTGAGGCTCTAGGAATTGTACAAAAGGGTTGGTATCAGTGTGTTTCTTGTTTTGTGAGAATTAGATCAAATTGTCAATTTAAATATAATTAAAATTGCTCGATTCATGTTCAATGTATCACTGGTGTATAGATGCACCATCTTATTGAGGGTGAAAATAACTGCTATAATCCTAATATGTGATCTGATTTTCTCTTTCCTATATGAAGGTTTAAGCTATTACTTAGAATTGTGATTGACACTCATGATTTCAAACCAAAGGAATAGTCTTGCCATTTTTTTCTTATTATATTTTTGCATCATGTCTACTTTGCATAAGTGGTTTACCACTAATTGCCAGCTAACAATGTGAAATTTTCTATCTGCAAAGAATGTTTTCTCCGTGTGTATGTTAGGACTAGATTTTATATAGTTATAAAACTTGCTTTGCATAGACTACTTACATAGTTTTTGTATTGCTAGAACCGACAAATTGTCAAATGAATCCACGATCTTTGAAATTTAGGAAGAACATCTGTGGGAAGCCTGAGGTTAGTTCTATCTTGGATTAATAAAGGATTTGCTATCCTTTTTGTTCGAGGAGTCTGCTTTCTTATCATTCAAATTCATATTTTTGATATCATTCTATGTTCTTGCATATTATAATTGTTTGTTTGTTCTGTATACAAATAGGTTGAATGGCAAAATGAGGACAACTTCAGCCCACCACCCTTGCATTTCAATATCTCACACACATCTTCTATGATTGCTTGTGGTGTGACAGTAAATGTGCCAGTAAGTCCTATTATCATCCAGTTGTTCTTGTGAGATGATTCATATATCTGCTACAAAAATAAGTTTGTTGGGTTTGTCTTTGTTAAAGTTTTGTTACTACATATGCTCCAACTTGGTGTAATTCGCTTTCAGTAATTGTAGATTGGCATTGATGTTGAAGAGCAGCAAAGAAGGATAAAGAGCAATATTGTAGCCTTTGCTCAACGCTATTTTTCTCCTTGTGAAGTGAAACATTTAACTGCTATATCAGACCCTGAAGTTCAGAGTCAGGAGTTTATCAAATTATTGACTCTCAAAGTAAGCAAGATATTAATACTAAATCTGTCCCAAAGCATGACAAATCATAGTTGAAATGTAATGTGTTCACATTTTTCTCGAGTGATCTACAATCTGGTCTCATTTCCAGAAGGTATATGCAAAAGCATTGGGAAAAGGCTTTTCAGCTGTGCCTTTCAAGACCTTTACTATTCGATTTAGGGCTACAGCTATAACGAGCTTTCATCCTCCTGGAAATTCAGTTTCTGAGGTTTGTACCTGAAATATTTTGGTGTATTATGGAATATAAATAGCTCTTGGTTATTGCTGGGGTATGGAAAAATGAAAAAAAGAAAAAGTACCACTGAAAGCTTGATTTGGGCCTCTGGAAATGAATGCTGCATGTTTTTATGTTGGTTATGATCTGACGTATACCACTGAATTGTATCAAAAGTTTTTGATTGAACACTAGTCACATCGACAGCCATCTGAGGTAATTGTTGAATCATCTGATGACCCCACGAACCTCACTAACGACTGGCAATTTGCGCTTCTGGAAGTGGCTGGTTCTCATTATGCCTCCATTTGAATAGGAAAGGATGAAACTGTTGGATGTTGGATTCTGGTACTTAATTGGTTTAAGATACTTTTAGAATACATGGTTGCTAAAGTGATAACATTTTTGTTCCTAAGTGAAGCACGAACGCCGACGAAGCTGACTGTGTGGAAAACCATTCCATTTGTTGAAGATTTTTGTGTCTCTGGAACTGGTAAAGTTCTAGCCCTAGGTGGCATAATTGAGCAATAGCAGCCATGCACTGCTAATTATTTTTGGCCAATTACTGATATATGAGATGCAATTAGCAAATCTTGCAATATGTAATGGCAGAGGCATGAAATACAATTCATTTTCACCCTTGCCACTCTATTTGCTCTTTGTAAATTGTATTAAAATGTATTATCTGTATCCCCTTGTTTATGCAATTAGGCTATGTTTTTTTTTTCTTCCATAAATCGGTTTTCAAAAAATATTTTTAAAAAAATATTTTTATTTTTTGAAAATGTAAAATTTTTTTATTGTTTAAATGAGTCAATAAAAATATTATTTATTAATAATTTTTGCAATAAATTTTTTTTTTGAATATTCTGTTATTGGAGAGGGAAATGTGGCCAAATGGTGCCATTTTTTAAAACTTAAATAAACAAAATTAACGAGTGGTAATTAGTTTGAAGAGTTGAAGAAAACCTTACATATAAAAAAATTATTCTTAGACAAAAAAAATCTTGAATTATAAAATTAAAAAATGACAAATTATTTCAACCATAGTAAATTTCTATTTTACCCTGGAATGAGTAGGATAAAACGGCAAACCAAACTTGTAGTTTAAATGGGTATGCGCAATACGCTCACATTGCCTTTCCCTATATATATATATATATATATATATATATATATATATATATCAATCCCTAATAATTTCATTTTACCGCCATCAAAGCCCGCGCATTCTTTTTCAGCCTTTTGTTTTTCTCAAACCCTAAACGCTAAAACAAAACAAAATTTTTTTTCTCTTGTCGCTCAATCAGGTAATTCTTCACTTCCTAGACTAGATTCTGTTTGTTTTCTGAGAAAATCAATGGAAACTCTTACAAATTTTCCTTTATCTTTAATATTTCTCAGCAATAAACTGTTCAAAATCAATCCTCAGTAAACTCACTACTAGTTTGATACGTTGCGTTCCACATCATAACCTTTCTTTTCTTTTCCTTTTTTTGTTATGTTGGTATTATATAATTTTCACCATGAAGAACAAAAAGAATTGTCATTGATTCGCTTGATTATGTGAAATGAATAGATCCACATCTACTGAAATAACGGACTGTTGATAAATCCTTAAATTATTTACATGATTTTTATTTCCTGGAAATAGCTGTATGAAAAGTCAAATTGGATGAGCATCCTTAGGTTATGAGAAATTAGTTTCCCTGCTTGATTACTTGTGCCTTAAATAAACTTTTTGGGCATTTCCGTATGTTACTTGTCTTAGATTTGCAAATGGTGATGTGATAGCTAGGTAGTTAGTCTATTATGCTTGGGTTTTTCCTAGCAGGTTTGGTGCAATTAGTGATAGCTTTGTGGTCATAGCTCGATTAGAAATCTATGTGTTTAGATTTTGGTTTGGATAAAAGTTGCTTTTCTATGTGTTTAGATTTGGATTTTTGCTAAAAATTTTTGGCACAATTATGATTGGGAATTACTTGTGGTATTTGTAAAATGAATTTCTTTTGGATGTTTGCCTATTTGTTCTGCAAGATATGGATACTTCAAGCCCAGCAGCTTTTGTTAATGGAGGACTGCTACGCATGCATGTGGGTCGTAAGGTGCGAGCAGTGATTCAGGTTACACGTTCTGACGTTGGATCTGTGATGGGAAAGTCTACAGATAACCGCCAACTTGTTGTGAAAGGCACTCCACCTGTTCCTCTTACAAGTTATGTTGAGGTTATTGGTGTTGCTGAGAATGATAATTCCATCCAAGCTGAGATATGGACCAACTTTGGTGACACATTTGGTATGCCTTTCTACTCCATTTGAAATTTAGCAGATCTTTTTGAACCATGCAAATGTGACCACTTTTACATAGAGGACTGCATTTAAGTTTCAAACAAAATGGTTTGCGTGTTAATTTGGACATGGAATTCTTGTTTGGTTTTAGGACAAGCACTTCTACATGTTCCAATAGTTAGTTTATTGGGATGAATGAATCAGAATAGTAATTGATAATGGTCAAGTGAAGCAATATTATATGCTGCCTCGGGTCTGTGTGAAATAGTAAAGTTTTGACTTATTTATAATTGTTTGACTATGGAAATGTTCTTGTTACCTGCAACACTGAGCTAGCACTCAGTCTTTGAAGCCTTACGTTTTAATCTTCAATTTATTTTTGTTCTTTTGTCTCTGAAAAGTCTTTTCTTTCCTTTTTCAATAATGGCAGATGCATCCAGCTATGATCAGCTCTGTCAACTTGCAAATGGAGAGTTCAAACACCTATTCCTTTGATGCGTTTTCAGATTTTCTTGGCAAAAACTTTGAGCTAAACAATGTACTTTGCATTATTCTATGTCCATATAAATAGGTGGAATTGTGTGAAAGAAATTGCTAACGAAATACTGTTGTAGGTGTTGATAATCTCCATAGAAGTCTCCCTACATTGTTTGTCTTCTGGGTAGTCGTTTTTGTCGTTATATGCTCAAATTCATTATGAAAATGTCCTGTCATTCTATAACCTTTATGATACAATTCCTAGCTGCCTTGAACATATGGTCATTACAAATTTGCAAGTGGTTCAAGTTTGGTTGTCGTTTTTGTTATTTCCTGTTACTTCTTAGTTGTTAATGAAAAACTCCCCAATCAAGATGGAATAATGTGGAACATTCATATGTCGATGAGCAAAGATGATTTTATAATATTCAAGTTGCAACTGAATTGTTTACAAGTGAATTTTATGTTAAAGATTTGTATCAATCTAAAAGCAGTCTGAGATTTGGATGTTGTGAGATTTTAGCAAGCTTGTTCATTGTTTTTTATTGTAGGCGTAAATGATTAAGGCCGTCAGAGTAGACATTAGAAAATTAATATGTTCACGTAAACTGGTAGACATATTAAACTTATTGCTCAATTCAGTAGAGCAGGTTTTATTGGAGGAAGAAGACTTACAAGCCTGGTGGGCAGACTTAGTAACTGCATCCAATCTCCAAAAAAATTCCAATTGTTTCGAACTTTCGGATGAAATATTTATGGAATTTCAGTGTCAAGATTGGGTATCTTTTTTAAATGTGGTAGTTGTTTCCCAAGCTCCCTTTTCAAAATCGAATTTTAATTTTTTGTTACTCATCATCTCATAGTAGACCACTACCTTATCATCGTTATCTTATCATCGAAAGTTGATAAGACATAAAATTTGTGATTGGGATTGGCAAAGAGGAGGTCAATCTCAGCCTATCTTTCCATTCACAGTTTGGTTCATTCTCAATTTGGAATAAAATTACTAACTATAACTAATTTGATAAAACAAAAAATAGATAACCAATTAATCCCAGTCTCCAAAATTGCTTCGGAATAGAGCATTAAGATAACAATTTATAGCAAGTAAAATTGGCTATATAATCACGGGGAAGAAAAAAATAAGGATAAATCAAATTATTTCTAAATTAACCCTAAAAAAAAAAACAATAAAGAGATCGGTTGGAGTTGGGCCTAGAGAGGCTTGGAGTTAAACAACATTATCGAACTTAGCAGTTGCCACTTGGTACCCTACCTGTGAAGACAGCTAGCACCTCCAGTATAATAAATTAAAAATATAACGGCGGCCGCCCACCGATTCTATTACAGAAAACGATTTTTTTTTGGTTTTATTTTAAAAGGCTACGGAGTGCAAATATCATTTTAGGGCACAAACTCGAATACGAAGGCCCGCGAAATTAAAGCGCCCGCTTCCTTCCTTTCTCCTCTCTGAAACTAAAAATTAGGGTTTCCTCAACAAAATCCTTCGTCCTTCTTCGCTGGGGTTTCCCTCCAATTCTTCAAATTTTCGGGCTCGGTAAGCTCTTTTTTCTTTCTTTTTTTAAATTTGTCTTCGAGTTTCTTCTTTGCGCTGAATACTGAATGTTTAACAGTTTTTTTTTTCCCTTAATTAAGGTTTCCAGCTATATTGAATTCGAAATGGTTTGTAGGTTTACTGATTTTTTTTTTCGTCGTTTCTATGTTTAAAATTTCGTAAATTTGTTGTTGAAAATTGAACTAGCATCGTAATCAATGGAGGAGTCATGATTTTATAAATTGCTTAATATATAAAAAAAAAAAAGAGCCTGTATATTTACTTTATATAGTAGAGATACAATAACAATAAATTAAGCCTTATATCTCATAACTCTGTGTCGGTTGACTTTATATTAGAGATATATATACGTAAATTAGTGCAACATGGATTGAAACTGAAAGATGGAGAGTGGCAGTGGTAAATCAATTAATAAACCTTATTATCTATTTTCTTTGTTCATTGCGTCATTATCATAAAATAGTAATTGTTTTTGCTCATTTGCTGAAATCTCTTATTGTATTCCTTCTATTTCTATATAATTGTGAGTTTTAGTTCAATTTCTCATTCCTTATTTTTGGCTTTTTGTTTTTCTTCCCTTTTCCCCTTTGGTGAATGCGTTTTCCCAGATATATAATTAAACGATAAAACTGGCCATTTTTTGGGCAATTGTCCGTATCTATTATCTAATTTCAAGAATTTCACTTTGTTGAGCATCGGAATCCTCTTGATTATCATTCAGAACTTTCTTTGCCTGTCTTTGTTACTATTTTTTTTGTGGAATCATTCACGTTGCGACTCCTTGGAAGCCATATTATCTTCATGGCACAGATTCAATCGAGATTCTTATTCTGCAACTCCATTTGGCCTCTCATTTTTGTTTCCTCCTTTCCACATTTGTACTCTTTTCTTTTGTCAATGCTTCTGGCTTCTGTGCTTCCTTCACAGTTGCCTTGGAAGCTTGCTTTATTAGATACCATAAAATGTCAAGGACAAGGGAAGAGAGTGAAGAGCAGGTGGACCTTGATGGAGACAATGAACCTGAGGAGACTATAGAGGAAGAGGTTGAATATGAAGAAATAGAGGAAGAGGAGGAAGTGGAAGTTGAGGAAGAGATAGAAGAGGAGGTGGAAGAAGAGGAGGAGAATGCTGAGCTTGCTGATGTGCAAAAGGGTTCTGATGGTGATGAGGAGATTAATGATTCTGAGACACAGGAAGAAAAGAAAAAGAAGCATGCAGAGCTTCTTGCACTTCCTCCTCATGGATCAGAGGTCTACCTTGGTAGCATTCCTCATGATGCTTCCGAAGAGGATTTGAGGAGATTTTGTGAATCTATAGGAGAAGTCACCGAGGTAACATTGCTAACTTTTCAATGTCCTGGCTGTACTTTTCTTATTTATACTGACTAGATACAAATGTAATGACTACAGGTGAGGATAATGAAGGGGAAAGATTCAGGGGAGGCCAAAGGTTATGCTTTTGTGACCTTCAGATCCAAAGAGTTGGCTTCCAAAGCTATTGAAAAACTTAATAATTCCGAATTAAAGGTGATAAAGAATGCATTTCCTTTTGTGTCAACAGATTCTAGTAGGGCTTAACATTACTAGATATGCTGGTATTTGTTTGTGTCCAATACATTTGTTCTCCCCTTTTTGCTTCCTAAGAATATCTGTGCATGAAAAATAGCTTCATTTCTTTTTCAATTATTTTTCCCTTGAATCTTATTTAAGTTTTCTTGCTTATTCCTTTTGTCTTCTTCAGGGGAAGAAGATAAAATGTTCAACATCTCAAGCAAAGAATAAGTTGTTCATTGGTAATGTTCCCAGAAACTGGGGGGAGGAAGATATGAAAAGGGTTGTAACTGAGATTGGGCCTGGAGTTAGTTGTATTGAAATGGTGAAGGTTTGTGCATTAGTGCTTATGTTGTTTGTCACTTCACCGTTTAAGAGACTGATCTATTGTAATGTTCCATTACTTATGTTCCGATTTATATTACTTATTGGTAGCTTGTTCTTGACATGACAGGATCCAATGAACCCCAGCCGAAACCGTGGATATGTTTTCATTGAGTACTATAATCATGCATGTGCTGAATACTCAAGACAGAAAATGTCGAAACCAACATTTCAGCTTGACAATAATGCTCCAACCGTGAGCTGGGCTGACCCAAGAAATGCAGAATCTTCTGCTTCTACTCAGGTTTTCCAATCTATGATTCAATGATGGCCATATTTGGCTGAATGATGTTCATGGAGAGTTGTTTATCATAATGTTTTGACTTGATGCAGATTAAGGCATTGTATGTCAAGAATTTACCGAAAGATATAACTCAGGATCGCCTAAAGAAGCTGTTTGAACATCATGGAAAGATCACAAAAGTTGTAGTTCCACCTGCAAAAGCAGGAAAGGAGGAGAGCAGATATGGTTTTGTGCATTTTGCAGAGAGGTCAAGTGCTATGAAAGCATTGAAGAACACTGAAAAATATGAGATTGATGGTAGGATATGCTTCTTTTACCTTATATCTGTCATCAACTTCCCATATTTTTCTTGGAAATGAAGGGCATAATTGATGATAATTTTCTCTTATTGACAGGTCGAGTATTGGAGTGTTCTCTTGCAAAACCACAAGCAGATCAGAAGTCTTATGGAGGATCTGGCTCACAGAAGTCAACCTTAAATTCAAGCTTGATACCTCCTCTAGGATATGGTCTAATTGGGGGAGCATATGGTGGTCTTGGAACAGGATTTGGTCCTGCAGGCTTTGGACAGGTGAGATGCTTTTTTTTCACTTTGATCTCCAGACTGCAGCCTTATATGCTTATTTCTTACTGTTTCAATGGAGACAGTTGGGAAAGGAAATAGTTTGACAGATTTTTCAGAGAAACAATTTGTATACTGCTTAAAAGACCGTGCTCTTTTGGATAATTTAAGAGTCATAAATTCTCTCTTTGTTTGTTTGCTCATTGCAATCCTAGGATTATTGACTTTAAGTTGCATTGAATTATAAGTGGAACCTGCAAGATTTGCTCATGTTTTGAGAGATTTCAGATCTCTACAGATTGATTATGAGGTTCTGGGAACCAGACACACCCTTTATAGTGAGATGAAGTAATCTTTGATTTCTGGACAAGATGATTCGGTGATTAATCTAAATTGGCATGTACCTCTGTTCTTTGTAATCTGTGTATAGTGGGCACTGGTTTTATCCTGCTAGTTACCTCTTACTCTCTTCAAGAGCGGAAAGGAACATTGCACTTAATAAAGAACAAAAAAAGCCATCATTCGACATAAGAAGTTCATTTCTTATAACAAGTTAACAAATATCCTATGATAAACAGTATTCATGTGAGTGGACATTATTTGTAATTTATTAACAGCAAGACATACATTGCCAATGGTTCTCAGTATAATATGCCACTATCACTTGTTGATCTTCCAAAGACATATGCTTAAGAGGCCAGAGATTTTAAAGGTTCTTCTGTATATGCCTGATTATTTTTTTATTTTTGCAAATTTAGCATGTTTTATAATGTTTAGCTGAAATTTATGTTAAAATCTTGCAGCCACTGATCTATGGTCGTGGTCCAACTCCTGCTGGAATGGCGATGATGCCAATGCTTTTGCCTGATGGAAGGATTGGATATGTCCTGTAAGTTTTAACCACGTTTTTGTAGTCAGTTGCAGATCCTGTGAGCCTGTGTTATGAGTCGTTCGTATATGCATGCACAAGTGTTATTTATTTATTTATTTTTTTTGTGTGGTGGTTGGCGTATGTGTCTATGTACATACATGCACAATCTACTACCTGATCATTTCTTTATTTTTCTTCCACTTTAATAGGGAACCAAATTGACATTTGACTTGTGGACAAACCAATGCACGTTATTCTTTGTCCCTGCCGCTTATATTAGTGGACTGATTTGCAGTAGTTATAGGCATACATATTCTTGACTCTTTTTCTTAGTTCTGGATCATCGCACTAACTTAAGAAATTGTTTTTATTTTTGTGCAGGCAACAGCCTGAAATGCAACCACACACCCCTCCACCGCAGCCCCATAGCAGCAGGGGTGGTGGCAGTGGTGGTAGCTCAAGTGGTGGAAGGCGCGGCAGCAGTGACCGCAGTCGAGGACGCAGTCGGTATAATCCATATTAATTTAGTTTCCAATTCCATGTCTTCTGTAACCTGAGGCTATAAGAGGAAAGAAAGGAATCTGCTTTGAGTTATATTTGACGCTAAGACAAGCCAGTAGTTTTTGTTTACTCAATTGATGGCAAGTTGTTTGTAGCTGTCGAAAAACTTACTGATATTTCTTTGGTGCTAATTCCAACGGCTAACTCAAATTGCCCGTTTCATTTGTATTAAACGGTATTTTTTTTTTCTCCCAACAAATGTGGAACCGGATCTTAGACTCAAACCAACCAAGTGATTGAACTCAATCGTGTCTGCTGCTTAAATTTCATCCAGAAAATGAATTAAACTTCCTTCTTCCATGAACTCTACTTCATTGAAGCTTCAGTTCAAGAGCTAACTCCATTAACTTGGGTCTTATACCACTCCTTTATATATCTAAAACAGAAATCACATACAGATACCGACAAATATGAAGTTTAGTCACTGCTTTATTAAACTAATAAAAGATTAAGAATTTAAATTACATATGATCAACTGTGCTGTTTTTGGATCAATTTACACGGATGGCATTCATATTTGAAAAAAAAAAAAATCCAGAGAAGCACAACAAAGTGCTTCCGCGAAATATAGAGAGCATCAATGGAGTTCTACAAAACATGGATATTCTAATAAATAATCAAGTCATCCATAAGCAATTATTCTACAGCAAGCATCAATAGCCATTCCACTGATTCTGCAAAATATATATATATATATATATATATATATAAATATAAATATATATTACGAGTATGTTGTAAAAGCTTCATTCAAACATACTCACTTGTACTACTAGTGTTCTTCAGATGAAGGATGAGACATCCTGGGGTGGTTCGATCCATATGTTCTCAAAGGGGTCTTGCTCTCCCCAGTCATAGCACTGTTTACGGGGATAGTATCTACAGTCATCAAGCGAGTATGATATGCAGCGCTTTCCGAAGAAACGAACTTTAGAGAAGTAGATACTGTTCCTCATTATTCCAGGGAGATCAGTTCCTGAATGAGATGACAAGAAACTTGCAAATAGTGTCAGACCATCCAGGGTTTGCATTTCTTCCCATACCTTTTCTGACTGATCCAGTTTAAATATAATGGGGTTCTCAGCACAACATGTATAGATAACTAGGACATCTCCATTGTGCTCTGCCATAAATTTTCCCTTCCACCAATTTTTAGCAAAAAAGTTATCCGGGCATCTCGGTGGAGGCACAGCAAGAACACTCCAAGTATGCTCCAGTGGATCATAAACCCCTAACCAACCAGTGAGACTAAGACAATAAAACATTCCATTGCAGAATACAAGTTTGTTCCAGATGCTACTAACAAATGGCAAGCGATTCTGGTGATTGACAGTGGCCCACTCCGATGCCCCAGGATGGCACGTGCTGATAGCAACAATGGTAGGACTGACGTGCTTAATTGTAAAAACCACACAGCTGGTAGATGTTGGGGCACAAGAGAAGGCAACTATTTGATATGTCAACTCAAATCTAGGAAGCTTAATCTTCTCCCCTGTGAAGGGATTAAAGAAGAATACTCGGTGATTTCTGAGTCTGTATAGCAACAACCAACCATCTTTAGTGTAACAAACCCTGGATCCATGCAACTTTGGAAGCTCAATGGAGTAGGTTTTGCGCTCTGACGGATCATAGAACTCATACAAGTTACCATATTTTGGAAAGTACATTAGCCACGGTGATTGATTCACAACCCGGACAGAAATTGCAACCTTGTGCCACCACTTGCAGACAGCAGATGCTCGAATGTTATCCTCTAGTTTTAGGTGGGACATAATCAATTCCAAAAGTTCTACAGGAAGATCAGACCATGTTTGCGGCTCCAATCTCTCCCTCCCCTTTTCAGATGCCGTTCTTTCATCCCCATTTGCTGTTTCAGATAACCTATACAGCCCAAAGGATTATTGTTATTAAAACGCCTTCATCAGCTATAAATATTACAAAGTGATACAATGCTCACAATTAAACCCAGCAAAGGACCCTAAATGCTCCACTAAGTCAGACAGCTTTATAACTAGTTCAGAATTCAATTCTTTCTGCATTTCAACGTACACAAAAACTAAAAGACGCTAATTTGACTGGCCAAATAAAAAAGCATATTTTGATTTTCCGTTTATTACATGCTGCATGCTAAAATCCCACTAATGAACTTAAGATAATATACCCAATAAAATACTTATTTGACTAAACCATCGGACACCTCCTGACCCCAGGGGGAAATCCAAACCAACAGTCCAGGTAGGAAAGAAACAACAACCTTTGGTTGTCAACTTTTCATTCAGTGCAATTAGAAGCTACAAGTATGAAACATCCAAAATGCTTCATACTCCCATTCAATCCAACACTACCTACCATTCAAGTCATATTCCTATCATGAACAAAAAAAAAGTCATATTTTTGTTGTTTAGCCTAAAACACAACAGCTCATAACCAAGAAATGCATCATGATAAAATGATTTCTATAATTTTTTTTTTGATAAGTGAGATCTCTATATATTCAACCCAGCTTTTGGAACTATAATTCTAGGACTAATTGAAACAACACAAAACAACCAATCAAACAGTGATTTTCTAATCCCTAAATCTCAAAATCTCATAAAAAACTCAAATTCTATCATGATTTCATGAAATTTAATTGGTCTTAGTTTAGAAGAACATTGATACTTTACCAAATCCTCAACGAAAATCTCAAACATTATTGGTAGATGCCTACAGCCAGTAAAAACTACATTAGAAGAAGTTGCAAATTGTAAAATAGCTTTACATTTTTATCCTCCATTTACAGTATACGGTATGCAAATGAGTGACTCATGAACTTAACATGGGATAAAAACTCAAAAACACTACTAAAATTCAGTGAAACAATTGAACTGAAGTTACATTAGAGCTGAAATACCCCAATATTGAATTCAATTCAACTGTATTTTAATCAACTTTAACTGTGTAGCATTAGTCATCCACAATATCCCGAATGATTAATAGCTCAGAACTCTGAAAAGCAACACGATCCTGTGATCACAAATCATAGATGCGGATTTTAACCACAAAACCAAGAAATTAAACATATCCAAACTTTGACTCAACTCTCAAACTACAAACTCACTACTCCAACATGAACCAAAACAATACATGAACAATCAATCAATATTAAATTGCTCTAATCTCCTAGACATTCAAATAATTTCTGAGCATGGGCAAAGACCCATTTAGAAAACCATCAAAATGCACAACTATCACTGCAATTTCCCAAAAACCAAATTGACCAATAGTTGAATAAACACATTGAAACTTTACCAAACCCTTCAAATTGCTCTAATTCTGAAAAACCTGAATTATTCCTAAAGATATCCATAAAAAAAAAACCCAATTCAGCCCCAACGCAAAGGTTTCAATTTTGATTATAATTTTGCATAATTCGACATCATTATTCAATAAAAAACACATTTTTATCTCATATTAAGCACTCAAGAGACTCTAATTACTAAAATCCAAATGTCATTTACATGAAACCCTAACTATAAGCAACGAAAAGTTACCTTTTTTTAATTAAAATACTAATTAAAAAAATGCTAAAGTTAACCCACTTGATTACTTAAAGAAGACAAAAAAAAGCTTACAATTTAAGCTTCCTTTGCTTTCTCCCAGCCATATTTAGCAGAAAAACTGAAGCTTTTGCTGTATAGCTCTCAAAGGAGTGATACGAGAGAGAAAGAAGCAAACAGAAAAGCTAGTAACCTCAAGTGTACAAGGCCAAAACGTGTTTGACGGAAACTCAGGTGTTGCCGTTTGCTTAGTAATTACAAGGGGACAAAAGGAATGGGTGCCACGTCATCTTCTCAGTTAGGATGAGTTGACTTTAGATAACTTGGCGAGTTTTTATTGAATAGTTTAACGAGAAAATGATAACAGAAGGTCTATGGTAAAGTGAAAGTGAAAGTGAAAGTGAAAGTGAATGCAAAGGTTTGGTTTTATTGTTGCCATTTGTTACAAGCTAAAAACTCAAAAGACTTTTTTTTTTTTTTACTCATTTTCCAAACTTAATAAGAAAAAATGAAAATGTGAAAAAATTAAGAATAAAATTATGTAAAAAATTAAATATATATTGAAAAAATTATTCATAAAGAATTATAAAACATTTTAAATTTATATACACCTAATTAATGAGTAAATTAGAAAACTAAATTTTTTTAAAACTTATCATATAATTGAGGTATTATTTATTATAATTTTTATCTTTAATTTTAGAGATACAAATATTTAATTTTAAAAATATAAATATAAATATATAGATTACAATATTACAACCAATTGTAAATAAGTATTTTTTTACGCTCTCTTTCAAGCTGGTGAATATGTATTTTTTATTCCCAGCTTGAAAATAATTTTTTGAAATGTTACACTGCTGAAACTTTTAGTCAATATATTTACAAATTGACCCTTCGTTGATACATACGGTGTACAAATCAACCAATTATTTAATTTTTTTTTTATAAAATATCGATCTACTTCAATGTGTTTTATTCTGTCATATTGTATAAGATTATGTGCAATACTTATTGTAAATTTGTTATCATAATAGAGTCTGATTGGTCTATTACACTTGATCTTTAAGTCTTTTAAGGTAATTTTTAACCATAGTAGCTTACAAATTCCTTGAGTCATTTCTCTTAACTTTGCTTCAACACTTGATTTTACTATCACGTTTTATTTTTACTCTTCCAAGTCACAAGATTATCACATAAAAAAGTACAATAACCTAAGGTAAATCTTTTATCAATTACTGAACCTATATAAACTTCATCTGTATATGCCTCTAAAACTAGCCTTGAATGTCTTTTGAATAAAATACCTCTCCTAAGATTGACCTTCAAATAGTGTAGTATACGATAGATAACCTGTAGATACACTTTTTTAAGACTATGTATAAATTGACTTATCACATTCACAATATATGCTATATAAGGTCTACTATATGAGAGATAAATGGGTTTTTCGCTTAATCTTTGGTACATCTCTATAACTACAGAAGCATCTTCATTAATTTTTTCAAGTTTATGATAAGTTCTATAGGGATATTTGTAGGTTTACATGCGATCTTCCTAATTTTCTTCTAAAGATTAATTACATATTTCTATTGTGAGATGAAAATACTATGCCATGAGTGAGCTACTTCAATTCTTATGAAGTATTTCAATCTCCCTAGCTCTTTTATTTTAAATTCTCTAACCAAATATTATTTTAGAGATTTTCTCTCTTTTTCATCATCTCCGATTATAATTATATAATTAATATATACTAATAAAACTATAACTCTCCTTAAATCAAAGTGCTTAATAAATAATGTGTGATTTTATTAACTCTACTTATATCTCATCGCTAGAATCGCTTAGGGAAATCTCTCGAACCAAGTCATAGGAGATTGTTTAAAGCCATATAAAGCTTTTTTTAGCTTGCATACTATGTTTGCTTTTAGATAACTTTCAAATCTCAGTGTAACCTTCATATATAATTTTTTTTCCAAATCACCATGTAGAAAAGTATTCTTTACATCAAATTATTAAAGTTTTCAATTGTAATTTACAGCCAACGATAACAAAATTCTAATTGTATTCATCTTGGCAACTGGAGCAAAAATTTCCTAATAATCCACTTCATAAGTTTGACTGTAGCCTTTAGTCACCAACTTGATTTTATACCTTTTAATAGTACCATCCACTTTATATTTTACAGTGAAAATCTATTTACACCTAACTAGATTTTTTTTCTTTAGGTAACTTTACCAGTTCTCTTGTCTTATTTTTTTTAAGGCTTCAATTTTCTGTTTTCTTGACCTGTTTCTATTTATCACTGGATTATGCCTCAGATAATGTAGTTAGAATAGAAATAGTATTTAGGCTTATAAAAATTTTTTTGTGAGATGATGAGAATTTTTCAAATGACATAAAATTAGAGATTGTGTATAGTGGATATTTAGTATATTTTTTGGTTCATTTTCTAATGGCAATAGGTAGATAATAATCATTAGTTATAGTTTTAGGAGATTCATGTTTATTTTGAAGAACAGAATCAAAGATCATAATTACCTTATTTCCAAAGTTAGGATTAGGTTTTTGGACTTGCACTTATTCAGGATCTAAAACTTTTTTTCTTGAGTACACTTATAATTCTTTTATAAAATCAAGAATACTATTATCTTTTGTCACATTTTCTACGTTTAGAAAGGGTTCAGACTCAAATTCAGAGTTTGACTTAGACTAAAAAAAAATAAGTTTATACTTAGAAGAATTAATGGATGAAAATGTTGAAGAGAATGACAAAGCAAGCAAAAAGAAATTTTTATCATTATCTTTTATGAATGAAGTCTCTCATTGAAGATAAGGTTAGGTAAAAAATTATTTACTTTATCAAAAAATGACACCTACAGACACATAAAATTTTTTAATATGAGGCTAATAGCACTTATACCTTTCTAAGTTAATGAATACCCCATAAAAATATATTTAATTGCTTTAAGATCCAACTTTCCCTATTATGACTGTGAACATGAACAAATGATACACAATCAAATATCTTAAGTGTGAGGTTGTTTATGGTATTAAAGTTAGGATAGAATCATAAGAGTAATTTCATAAAAGTTTTAAATCTTAAAACCCTTGAAAGTAACTTATTTATAATAAGTGTGGTAGCGAGAACAGTTTTGTTTCAATAAGATTTGGGTATGTTTACTTGAAAAAGTAAAGCTCATATTGTGGCTAGTAAATGGTTGTTTTTTCTCTCTGCTATTCCATTCTACTATTGACTATTAACATAAGATGACTCATGGATAATCTCCTCTTTTTGGCTTTTGATTTTCACTCCAAATTGATTTTGGATCATGTTTTGAAAGCTTAAAAACACATTATTCACATCTGATTTAGATTTAAATAAAAATATCTAAGAGATCTTGATACAATCATCTATAAAAAAAATAAATCACCTTGCACTAAAATTATTTGAAATTGTAGAGGGATCCCATATGTCACTATGAATCAAGTAAAAAGTAGTATAACTTCTTTTATTGCTAACTAGAAAAGACACATGTCTATGCTTTGCAAGTTTACAAATATCACAATGAAAATTTTCTATATTTAATCCCTTAAACAAAGAAGAAAACATGTTTTTCAAAGTTAAAAAAAAAATATATCCAAGATGAAAATGATAAAGTTAGATTTTATCTTTATCGAGAGATTTTTCATAAAGAAATTATAAAGGTAAACTATTCTTAATATTACTTATGTTGTTTGATGTTTCAAGATTGTATAGTCCATCATTCTCCTTAGGAAGTCCAATCTTTTTCCCTGAATTCTAATCCTAACATTCACAATATTAGAAATAAAAAGTCATTTTACAATTCATGTCTCTAGTAAGTTTTTGTATAAATATCAGATTAGCAGACAATCCAAAAATATGAAAAATATTTTTAAGAACAAATGAGGGATTAATTTGAACATCCCCTAATCATACCACTATATTAAGTGAACCATTTGCAACAATAATATTCTTATTACTAAGATACAAAGTATATGTGCTAAATTTTTGTGAGAAATATATCATGTGATTTATGGTTCCTGAGTTAATAGCCCAAGAACTCGTAATAGGCTTAACCGAGATATTTAATCTATGAAAACTAAAAGCTTTACCTGACTAGAGATCTTACCGAAATAATATACCCCAATAGGCTTTTCAAAAGTTTAGGCTTATTAGTTTCTCAATCTCTTTTTTATCCAACTCTTTTTATTCCCGAAACTTCTATAGTACTCTGGTGGTTTTACTAGTTATCACTTCTTCAAATAGGATAGTGGTGGTAAATTCAGGAATCTCTAGTACAATTATCTTTCTCAAGATCAAAACAAGTCTTTATAGTAAAGGTTTAACTAGAGGCGATTCTAAGCAATGAAAGCTACATAAGGAAAAAATAAGACTAAAATATTTAACAAGATTTAGCTATAAAGGCTTGAAATAGAATTCAGCAATGATGGCTAAAATTTTTTTTTTTCAAAAAAGAGCCTAAAGCTTTGATACCATGTGAAAAAATTAAGAAATAAAACTATATGAAAAACTGAATGTATATTAAAAAACTGCTCATAAATAATTATAAAAACACTTTAGATTTATATACAATTAACTAGTGGTTAAATTAGGAAACTAAATTTTTCTGAACTGATCATATAATTAAGAAATTGTCTATCATAATTTTTTATCTTTAATTCTAGAGATACAAATACTTAATTCTAGATATACAAATATAAATATACAGATTATAATAATATAATTAACTAAAAAATTAATTGTTTTCTCACGGGTAAGGTTCATATCTAAATTCAATGAAGATCTGAAATCACAGGAACTAGAGATTTTGTGGGTTTCAACTGAAAGGAATTTCTCTATGTTTGACGGGTGTGAGATTTATTTGGTTTGCTAGGGATAGTGTAGACTAGCAACTGCAGTGCCAATAGAGTAAGCATAGGACTGCATCTTGCTATTATATTCATTTTAGCAAAGAACAGAATAGTTGAAATAAAACTGTTCAAGTTTAAGCAGGACCTACCTTGTTGCAGGTTTCAACAAAAACTTCTCTCGAAGAGTAATGAAGGGTTGAAAATTTTATCAAAGCTGAATAACAAAGCATTATTTACTAATCTGATGCTGCAACACATATGAAACAACTAGCATAATTGAAACGAGCAAAGGGAAAGGGCATGACTTTGAATATCAATGAAGCTCAAATGGATATCTAATGCCATTCCATCAATCATTGGGGGAGAAATATCAGTTAAAATAGTAGATAGGGATTAATAAATCAAACAGCCAATGTTTAAAAATAATGCAGTCAAAACCCCGACTTTCCAAAGTGAGGAAAAAGAAATTCTTGAACAAATCATTGTTACAACCTGACAATAGGTAAATATCAATACCTAGTTGAAATCTCAAATCCAAAATGAATCAAAGAGGCTTATAATTCAATTATATTAACAACAAATAGAACATTGTATCAATCCATTTTCATTGCACTCACCGCAAGTCATCTTCTTCTGTTCCCCATCTAAAACTTTGCAGCTCCCATCGCATTCTGTACACACACAAATCTCACCCCAGCACATCCTTCACATCCTGGAATCGCCCAGGGGATCCCATCAAATGAGATTTCCAGTTTCCCTTCCTCTTCTAGCTTCACAATCTCTTCAACTGCCTCAATCAACCTTCAACAAATACTAGTGAAACTTTCACCTCTTTTCAGCCTGTCAACATCCTTAAACCCCGAATCCATCCATATATCACGCTCAAACATTTGGATATGGTAGGATTCCATAACGGATCTCACAATGTTACATTTCTCAAAAGTCTTTCTAATCCCTCTCAATGTTATAATGTAAATCACAACTGCATTTTCTCCACCAGTAGGACATTTTTTCTCGAAAACTTGAAGAACAGCCTTTGATTTTTTCACTGGATCCGCCACTGTGTCTGGGAAAGGGCCCCAACGGTCGATTTGTTCGATCGCGGGATTCTGGGCTAGATCATGGGATATTTTCGTCGGAAGCCCATGTAATTATGTTCATCCGTTTTCCGTTTTCGCCTCTTATCTTTTTGTTATCTCTTTAATGACCCATTAACTTCCTGATTGTTTGCTTTCGTCCTTTTTTACATTCTCTTTGAGTTTGTCATCCATATATAATATAATATAACAAGTTTCCTAGCATTTTTTCATGGTTAATTAATATTTGTGATAGTCAACATTGTTTTTATAAATGAGCCAAGAGTTAAGGAGTTATAAAAAAAAAAAAAAAAGAGTCGGAAATATTTGAATTTAAATTATTGACCTATTTAATATTATTTTTTAATAATTATATAAATCAATTGAATTAAGCCGAGTTTATAATTAATAAATTTTTTATTATAAAATATATTCAAAATAGTAAAATGATATCCAAATGGAAAAAATCAATTAGTAATTTATCAACATTTTACAAGTTGCATGATTTTTTTTAGAACAGTAACTTCTAAATAAAGATACTTGAATTAAAACGTTTATCACTACCACCTAAGACTAAAAGAAATGCTTTTTCATTGCAAAATCTAATAAAAATTCAAACAAAGGAATTCATCAGTTACATTTTTTTAGATTCATGTACTTATTCTTTGTCAAAAAAATCTACTAGGATTGAATACTTGTTTTTATTTCAATTTTCAACAATATTATTATGCATTTGGCATTGATTTTAAGCACCAAATTCATCATTGTGAATTTTACAATTTAATAATTTTTTCATAGTAAAAGTAGCATTGTTACTCTTTGAAAAAAAAAATCCAAATCAGAATCTATTTCACAATGAAGAAGGTTTTCAATGGATCAGGTTGTCTAATTGGACATGAATGTGGACATTAGGCCAACCAAAAAAAAATGGGTCAAACTTAGGTCCATGGCATGTGACTCACGACATAAACAAACCCAAATTTTAAAATACTTTAAAAGGAATGTTTTTTACAAAATATATTGCAGTTTAAAGATAGAAAAACATATTGTACGATTAAAATTGAAAATTATTAAATTTATTTTTAAAAAAATTATATGAATTAAATTTACAATAATTTTTTTTTTGCCAAATGTTAATTTAGTATATAATTAATTAATTGGTGTTGCCAATATAATATTAATTAATGAAAATTCTATTTATACCCTCATATTTATTTTATGCATTCCACTATTAAATACATTTTAAATTCAAACATAAATTTTTTATTTTTATTATATACACCCCATCCTTCAATAATTGATTTTTCCTTCGTACCTTCAATATTTTTTCTTCCTCTCTTCTTCTCTTTTCAATTTCACACTCAACTTAATTCTAAATCCATCAAATTAATCCCAAAATTACATGTTTTTTAAGTTTATCATTGATCAAAAGTAAAATTTCAAGATTTATTTGATTTGATTTGATTTAAATATATGTGAAAATATATTAAGATTTACAAAATGAATTTCGTAAAATTCAAGCTTTTCGAAAATAGATTTTTAAGAAATCTTTTAAGGTTTTTTGAATTGCATTTTCGAAAAGCCGTTAAAGCTCTTGAAAATTTATTTTTAAAAAATTTTATTTTTGAAAATATAAAATAAATTTCAAAAATTCATTTCTAAATATATATCATAATTTTCAAAAATAAATTTTACTGTATCCTTAATCAATTTTTGAAAATAATAGGTATAAGAGAAAGAATGAAGAAAAGAAAAGAAAAAGTAAAATTATAATTTATTAAAGGGTAAATTTGATATTTACTATATGAGTATTTAAAAAAAAATTGATGGGAGAAAAAAAAAAAAAAAAGTGAGTGATGTATTTAGAAGTACCCTTAATTTCTAATCAAACAAAGTAGTAGGCCAGAAAAGATCAGGGGGTCCGCAGTTTCCGACCTACTTTTTTATTTATTTATTTATTTGAATTTTGCCAAAGGGAATGAGGAACTAATTTCCAATTTGATCTTCTAGAAAAGTTGGACTCTTTTCGCACTACTTACTTTAACAAGCAAGCTCAAATTCTGCTTCTTTTTTTTTTTTTTTATAGTGTTTTGTTTTTCTGTGCCACTCCACTCCATGAAAATCGTGGGAACTATATTATATACCCGTAACATATTCAATTTCTTCTTTCGATATTAAATTTCAAAAGATTCATTCAAATAAGATATTTTTACTTGTTAGCCATTTCTAACTATAATTTTTCATATTTGATGCATTTAGAATTTCTTTGAAATATTTATAAAAATTAAATTTTGATTAAAAACTTATTTTTTATCAATTAAATTAATAATTAATCTTTATGGGTATAGAATGTTTCTGTTTCTTTAGACAAATACATTACTTTATTTATAAAAAATTAAACCAATATTAAATGTAAAAGAAAGTTTCCAGAAGGTGAAGGATGGCTGCTCAAATAAGGGTCCTTTGCCTTTTACATGGCCGCTTTTGTTTTGGGATGGCAGAGCCCATAGAAATAAAGAAAGGCATAGAAAATTAGGAAAACATGTTTTTATTCTTCTTGTAAACAAATTAAAAGGGTTTGACTGACAACTCCAATTACATTCATGCCACTTTTGTCAAAAGCTTTGTATTCTTGTGGCTAATCTTGGTTCTTTGAATTCTACCTTACTAATCAATTGAGGAAAAAAAAGTGAGATGAGAAGAAAACAAATCGATGCCAAATTTCTATAGAATTATTAGTACTAGTTTCTTATCTTAGTTAGTCATGTTAAGAATTTCAGGAGTGAGAAAAAAATTAAAAAATTTAAAATTTATTCAAAATTTTAATTTTTAATTTAATGTGGATCAAATTTTTTATTTATTTTGAATTAAGATTTGATATTAAATATACATATTAAATTTAGATTGAGTTGTCAAACATAAAAAAAAAAAAAAAATTTGAAACGAATTGTATATTTTTATTAGCTTTTATTATATATAATTTTTTATAAAATAAAAATAATTATTTTATATATAAATATATTAAAAATTTTATTAAAATAATATATATGTAAAATAAAAAATAAAGTTTAAAAACCTATGAAGCAAACGAGCTGATAGAATTCTATTAAACTCGGATCAATTTAAAAAAAAATTGATATGAATTTAAATTAAATTTTAAAAATTTATAAACTGAACATTATTAAAAAAATTAAATTGAATCCGATTGAAATCATTATCATTTTTAAAAATTTTTAATTTTAGAATTTGATTGGACTCAACGTTTGATTATACTAAGGATAGCTATTTTTTTTTTTTAATTTATATTTTGTTTTGGTACTTACCTATGAAGAAATCAAAGAGTATAGAGGGAATCCGAAAATTAGACCGGTAGGCATCAGCTCTGTTAAAGAGGAGTTATAACAATATTAAATTCGTGATATCAAAATTTATTAGGCTAAACTTTTTAATTTAGAATTGACAGAAATTGAATTTTGATATTGGAATAGAAATTTTGAGATATTCAAATAGAAAATTTCACTTTGAATATACATTCAACATTTGAATTTGAGATATTCAAATAGAAATTTTCAAATATTTCTAAATAGTGTTGAAATAATATATCTTTATGCGGTCAAAAAATATATATTTTTTCAGTCTCACTCTTGTTTACTTCTTATTTTATGCAATTTTGTTGTTTTGATAGCTACTAATGAAATTTAATTCATGAATTGTCAACTGTTGGATCATTGAATCTTGGAGGAAAAAAAAAAAAAAAAGAAGAGATCATGCCTCATATTTAGGTAACTATGACATCACACTAATTCATTGCTACTACAATTTCCATTGAAAGTCAAAAGATATTAATCAATGAAATATATAAAATAGATAAAATGAAAATTATTTTGTAATTTTCACCGAATTCATTAACTCATTGATTATTTGATAGTGAAATATATATTGCATTTTATTTACCTAATTAAGAACAAAAGAAAACAAAAAAATCATAATCACAAAATGTAACAAAGTCAAAATCCAACTGTTAAAGCGAAATGGGAAAAGTTGACCAAACGCACTTGTAGAAGAAAAGTCAATTTTTTTTTGGTCAGATGCCCATTTATTTCATCATAAAATTTTTATTTTTTTAATATAAAAAAATCAATGCCTCAAAAATTAGAGAAAAAAATTATAAATGTTAAATTTTTTTTTTTTTTTTTGGTTCATAAGAGAGTAAAGCTTTTACAAGAGAAAAAGGAAATAACAGAGTTAAAACTCGTGATCATATGCCTTCTTCAAAGCCTATTAGCCACTAGTTCAAGTCTATCTCTTAAAAAAAAAATGAAATATTTGGATTAAATTCATGTTAAAATTTTCATACATTTGACAACAATGATTTTGTCAAGAATTTAATTTTGTATCCATCCTTCACTTTACTCAACAAAAGCAGCTGTTTTCTAAAATTGCCAAATGAAAATGACACGACAAAGGCAACGATTTTTCAAAGAGACGTAGTTGGATTTTTTTGACTCGTTTAAATTTGTGGTTAAGGGGATGAAAATGAAATATTAGGTAAAAATTTTAGGTTTAAACACTTTGAACCACGACATGACACCCTCTTATAATTCTTTTAAGCAGGGATTATTAATAAATTTTTAATATAATTTTTTAATCAAATGAAAATATTTATTAATTTAATTGATTCATGTAATTATTTAAATTTAAATTTCAACTTTTATAATTTGTTCTTTACAAATTATAATTTTTTTTATAAAAAAAAAACATTGAATAAGTACTCCGTTAGGCCATCGTATGAAAGAAAGAACCAAAAATAATATGACAATGTACGGATGAATTTTTCAACAATAATAATAATAAAAAAAAGGGAGACAAAACTGAAACACCTTGTATGCATCAAAACATGAGATCACTAAGGTATAGAAAATTTTGTTTTCATGTGTAATTAGTTTGGGTTACAAACGAATAGCATTACTTTTCTTGTCTCAACTCAATCATGCATATATTTTTGACGAAATAATTTAATTGCAATTCTAATTTGATAACATTATGGCTTGGCAAGCGATGACATAGGAATTGCGGTATTCGTTTCGGTCGATTCGATTAAATTTAAATTAATTGAATTATATTATTTTATTTTTATTAATTGAATGAAATTTTATGAATTTTAAAGATTAATTGATCGAATTTCATTTGATTAGTTTAGTGAATCTTTTTGATTAATTAAATAATAAATATATTTTAAATAAATTATATTTTAAACTTTTAATTTGTCATATTTTTAAACAAATTAGATAAAATTATTCAATAAAATATTTAAATATCAAAGTATTATATTAAAAACTTTAATAAATTATGAAATTAAATGATCACTTTTATATATTTTCATTTTTTATTTGGATTATTTAATATTTCAATTAAATTTTTAATTTTAAATTTAATTAATTAAAAATTAAAATTATTTTAAAATTATTTTTTAATTAATCAAAATTAATTCGATGATTTACTGATTAACCGATTTAGAATGGTGGCCATGTATGATGTTATATATATAGGCAGGCATTGAAACGATTGATACAAGGAACTGGGATCCATGAATTTGCTGGATGCATGTTTCTATTTCCAGGTAATGTTGAACTTACATGGAATGACAAATCACATGGCTAATTGCTTGTCAATTAATTTGCTGTACATTTAAAGACATTTTCCCTTACTTTCAGGATTTTTGCTTTGTCAATAGCTATAAATGGGACGTGTGTTCCTCTCATTGTGATTTCCAAAACTAATAATTTTAACATATTTATCACATCTCATGCTTCATGATATTATAAATGATTTTGACATTGAATCTTATTGATAAAAAATAAAAATGTTCATGGATTGAATACTTAAGCTCAATTGGCATTTTAAAATATCTCGATCTTCTCGTTTATGTTAATCATATAATATTATTAAAACATTTAAAAATGTGTTTTATAATTTTTAATTTATTTAAAATTAAAATTTAATTTATAGTCTGTCCTCCATTTCCATTTAATTAATCTTTGGGTTTCAAAAGATTGAAGGGTGGTTATAGGAACTGAATCATAGTGATAGAAGGTGAGGAGATTTGTTAAGAAGCTGTTGTCTCTCCTTTTCCATCTGGGGTCATACCTAAATGAGCTCCAGCTTTCCCCAACCCCAATTATTAAATGAATACTTTTTCATGATATATAAATGATCATAATTTAAAAATAAAAAAATTTCAAAATTTAAACTTACTGAATATAATTAAATATAAAATTTTTTTTTTTTCCATATTTACTTACATTCTTAATTGCAACAAAAGATCAAATGCAATACGAGTTCTTTTTTAAGTCGTGGCAAGAAACAAGTCTGTGGGTATTTTATATAGAAAATACAAATATATTAGAAAAACAATTTCCTTGAACATATATATTATTTATTTTGCAAGCTAAGTTGCTAACTGAATTTGATTTGTTAGGTTCAATAACAGATGGCATATATATATATACGATGACCAAAAATTCACATGTATCATCGTCAATTCAACCAGAGAATCCTATCAACCAAACCAAACGAATATAATAATGTTTAGCTGATCAGCTGATCAGTTGTATTATATTGTTGTATCTTTGTACTAAGTTATTTAATTTTCAAGCAGATATATTAATGCATTTATTTTTTATATTTATAATTTGGAGATAATTAAAAAAAATTCAAAATTTTAAATATATTAAATATCATATCTAAAAAATATTATATAAATCAATTAAATTAAAATTTGAATTTATATAAATACACTCGATGAACCCAAATAAATCTTTAAAAGGTACTTGGCTTTGTGCTTTTTTTTTTTTAATGTTTGTAAAAATCTTAATATTTAAATTTAATAAAAAAATTATTATTATTAATCTTAAAAGGTTCTTAGCATTTAGCCATTCTTTTAAACGTCCATAAAATACATTTGAATATTTAATTTAAGGATAAATACAAGTATTTTATATGAAAAAGTTAAGTTAATATTTTTCTTTCTCATATGAATAGATATTAACAAATAACAATGCATATATCTAATTCGAAGAAGGGAATAATTATATCACATAAATCATAAAAAAGAATTAGATAGTTACCACAATTAATGTGCTTGTCTTAAATTTTTTTTAGTATCAATTACTATATTATCTTGTCTTTGAATGTGGGTTAGGTAAATTTATTAGATTATTATGGATTTTACTTGCTTCTCATAATGTTTGTCTGTGATTTATGAGTCTAATACAAAAAAAAAAAAAGATATGATTTTTTTATGAGAAACATATTTTTTTAAAGATAATTATATTTTAAAGATATAATAAAACTGCAAAAATTTTTAATTAAAAATAATAAAAATGATTATATTAAAAAAATTATTTATAATAATCAAATAAATATAAAATTTTATTCAAATGATTATGATTTTTTGTGTAATTATAATTTTTATGAATAATAATTTTTTTATATTTAAATAATTATAATTATTTATTATATGATAATTATTTTTATTTAAATATAATTATTTTAATAATTAAAATTTTTATTTAATATAAAATACATTACATTCTAATTTATCCTCGGAAAACTCCCTATTTTCTTGAAGCTGCAAATAAAATACTACAAAATCAACGTTTTGTACTTTTTATTTGGAGTTTTTTATTTTATTTTAACTCAAATACAAATAGTAATAAAAACAAAAAAAGCAAGCAAGCAAGTACTAGTCAACAACGTTGAAACTCTCCCTCCAAAAAGCAATTTATCTCTCTCTCTCTCTCTCTCTCTATCAATTTTCCACCATCAGGAAAAGCTTTCTTTCGTTTATATAAACCTTCTCAATTCCACCGTCGTCTCTCAAACCTTCCCTCTTTTGTCTACGTTTTCTACGTTTTTTTTTTGCCCTTTGTTCGTGCGATGCCACAGGGCAATTTAGAAACCCTTGTTTCTGCCTGGGCCGGCGGTTCTTGCGACAACAAAATCGTCTGCGAGACTTTAGCAACCACCGAGGGCCGCGCCTACGACGACCAACTCCACACGGTGGAGAAACCTGGCGAAGAAGAAATACCGCCGGATTTCCCGCCAGAATCGTTTTGGTTATCGAAAGACGACGAGCTCGACTGGTTCGATCGCAACGCTTTTTATGAACGGAAAGAGTCGCATAAAGGAAACTCAGCTTCGAACTCAACAAATCTTAATCCTAATCTGATCCCAAATTCCAATTCTCAGCGCTTTTCTTTGAGAAAATCTAAAGCTTCGATCATCAGATTACCGAAACCGCAGAAATCTTGCTTTGCTGAAACGAAGAACAGGAAGAATTCTAAGCCTGGAAACACTAGATTGTTTCCTAAACGGTCGGGCTCCGTTAAATCGGATCGGCCAGTTGTTGAACCGTCTTCGCCTAAGGTTTCTTGTATGGGAAGAGTGAGATCGAAGCGAGACCCGAATCGCCGACTAAAAAAGAACCACGAAAAATCCATCGAAATCGAAGCTGTTAAAGAGAAAACGACAAGTAAAAGAAGCAGTTTCTTTTCCAGTTTTCGTGCTATTTTTTGGTCCAATGGGAAAGCACGTGAACCACACGCTCTTCCAGTTGCGCCATCACCGCCAAGGAACAGCGACATTAGGTCTCGTTTGCCACCCGATGATCGTGACGCAATATTGATAGAACCTGAAATTGCGGAGAGTGAACCGATTGTTGAGCCGGTCAGTTTAGGTGGTATGAAGCGGTTCGCGTCTGGTAGGAGATCGGAGCCGTTAATCTAAACCGTGGGGGATAACGTTTCTCTAGTGGTGGGCCATAGCCCAGGCTTGGGTTGGACTGCCGTCGTGGTTGGGTAACTTGCAAATCCCCCGTCTAATGTTTATTTCCTTCCCTCGGTGTCTCGGCGTGATTATCAACGGCTTGGGAAGGTGAAAAAAACACAAATTTCCAATTTCGACTTTTTTTTTTTTTAATTTTGACTTGGTTTTACTTGATAACGATTTGTAGATATCGAGTGATTTTGGAGTGGGCAGTTTGTAAATTTTGTCGTTATTTCAATAAAATTTCAAAAGGGACATGTAAATTTCATATTATTATATGATTTTTCGATCATTTAGCTTAAAGTTTAAGCATAATTATTTATGAAAAATGTTTTAAAAATTAAATTGACAAAAGTTTAAGTTGATTATACTTTTTAATTGAACTTTATAAGAAGTGAAATTTCATTTATGACGAAAAAAAAGCATGAATTTAGGAAATTTATGAGACCAACATTCATCAAAGATTTAAGGTAATAATAACGATAAAATTAATTAATTTAATAATAAGATTAAATTTAATGATAAAATAAAAATATAAATATAATAATAATGATAAAATTGAATATAATCATAAATTGTTTCATTACAAATAGTCGATTGTTTCACCGTGCAGAACTCAACTGTTTTACTTCTTTAGGTGATGAAGCACTTTTGTTAAGTGCAAAAGTGTTTAACGTAACAGCTAAAAAGATTACAAAAATATTTGGGTTGATGTTCATAAGGATTAATTCACGGAATAAAAAAAAACTTTATATGAAATTTTATAAGTGAAATTTATGAAATTTTTTATTAAAAATGAATAAATAAAAATTAAAATAAAAAATTAAAATCGATATATTAAAAATTTATAAATTTCATCTATAAAATAAGTTTTACTCTCGCAAAATTGGGTGAACTGCCTAATGGAGAACGCATCATATTCATCTAATCTGTTTGGAGGGAGGGATGGGTCAAAAAATTCCCTTCACTGCCTTTTTCTGTTAAAATATTCCTTTCCTTTGAAGTGTTCAAAATCACAAGTCCTTGAAATTCAAATTTTTTTTTTAATTCGGATTTGTTTGCGGGGTCTAAGTTAAGCAGTCCCTGTTTGGAAATTGGTGACAACTTGACAGCTAATGTGAATGGTATTAGGTTTAGAATCTTGACTATTTTAATTGTCTTATAGTCTCAATTTTTTTTCACTTGTTTTTTTTTGTTTTTTGGTTAGTAAGGAACAGAACTCTATATTAGAAAAGAAGAAAGAAGGTTGAAGTTTGAATCTCGAAATTAATATCTTTTTTAAAATTATTTTGATTACTAAATCAAATAATTTTTTAAACTTTGAAAATGACTACCTCACCGATCATCCCATTTCATGTAAAATTATAGCAGCCAAATACTCTAAATTTCTTCTAATTTTTTCTGCAAAATATGCTTCATATTGTAGTGCATTTTCACTGCTTCAACCCCTCAACACATGAAAGTGTTTCAACCCTGTAAGAATTTCATTTTGCAATATTGAGTAAACAAATCAAATCTGTTTTTGGGTTGATATAGATTTTTTTACAAAAAATTGTAATTTGATAATTAAAAAAATTATCAATATTGATATTTGATTTACAAATTTGTTAAATGTCATCTTTTTAAAGTTGAATTAAATTTCCCAATCCATTGTCCCATGTATTTTATAATATGGTTGGAACTGTATTGTCTTCCATTACATCACAAATATTCAAGTAAGGACAAAATCTGGACTGGTTCCTATTTTCAAGCCTGAAATTTCGGACAAATATTTTTAGATCCAATTAGGTGCTGATACGGTCATTCAGTGTAAAATTTTGATAATAATGGATAAAAGAAAGCAAATTTTCTTTGTCTATCATCCACTATAAAAGAAAAAATTCTGATATGCGGGCTTGAACTCAGCACTTTGTAAAACACAACATATTATGTTTTTAACTGGTAAAATCTAAGTACATGGTAAAAGTTAATAAAGCACAACAACAAAATTCTCTCCCCCCTGTTTGCACATAATTTCACTGATGATGATACCAGTTTTAGCCAATAAGCTCATCATACACCTCAATCTTTCTGCCATTCAGTGGCTGACAAGGCCTTGCATTTTTCTTGCAATCTGAGTTCACTGGAATTTCCAGTGCGGCTATCTGCTCTTTCGAAATCGATCTCACCTGCAGAATTTTTTTTCTTAGCCATTTCCAGTGTATCTATATATAATTTCTACAGGAAAACATACCTTTCCGAGGATGTTCCATGTGACATTCCCCGAGCATGGAGGAGTGGTAAGAGAACCAACATATCTGTAGTACTTGCGGCTACTTCGCTTCAATTGCTTGATATCCAAGGTACCAATGGGAATTTCAGCTATTTCATCAGCTTTGCATTTCTCCTTGGCCAATTCATTCAAACCATTCATAATCTGAAATCATAAATTTCAACATAGACTTAATATCCCATTCTTTAGTTTGAGTTCTGAGTTGGAAAAAATCAGAAGCAGCTTGTCCTGAAGTAAGGAATGAATTTCATTCCTTCGCTTGAAGTTTTGAAGCTTCCTTGACGTTTTTGTAAGATTTTCTCCTCAAAAGGAGCAGTAAAGCGTTGGCGGGTGTGAAGAGAACTTTACCTTGGCGACGAATGGATCGGTATCATTTTGTTGGTAGAGTATAGCTACAACTGCAATGCTGTGATCTGCTGCGCTGTGGACCAAATGAAGCTCAGCAGCAAATCTGTATCAATGAAAGTGTCAATGTAATTCAACTTGTCGCCATATCAAATATATTCCAATGTTGGGAAAGGCTAAGAATTTGGGTAAAGATCTTAAATTCTATTATTAAACCAAAAGAAAAGAAAAAGGACAATGATGTTATCGAATATTCCTGTTAGTAAAATGTTGAATTGATCAAAGTTCAATTTCGGATAATTTTAAGTAAAAAAAAAATTGTTGTTAGAATTGAACAGCAGGGAGATTGGATCAGAAACTGTTCACTTGTCCAGGACAAAACAATTAATGAAAGTAGAAGTGGTCAAAATAAGATTAAAACAAACTACAAACTGATCAAACCAATAATTGTTGAAGCTGGTTAGACTGGTTCTGTTTAATTAAAATTTGTTTTAAAATTCTTTTTTCTCCTTAAAATTTTTTGTAAGTAGTAAAAATCAAAATTCTAACTTCTTCATGATTAAAGAAAACTCAAATCTCTTATTAACAAATAAATATAAATATTGCTATATAATCTGATTAAAATTATGAATGAACCATTTTTATTGTGGGTGAGAGGGCTGATTTGCATGAGCTAGGCCCTTGTTTTTTGGGTGGGTGGGGGGGGGGGGAAGAGTCCATGAAAGTGAATTGGCCTCGATAATGCAGCAACTTGAGGCCCAGAATAAAATTGGAGCAACCCCAATTCATAAGTATTCACAGACAGAGAAAGAGAGTGCATACTGTTCTCCATCAATTAGGTGCTCAGATGGTACATGCCAGTGCATTTGCCGTAGTTCGTAGTTTTTGCCATCTATGGATACCTCTCCGGCATATTCCTCGAAATGCAACTGCAATCAGAATTCATGAAGCCAGCAAATTAATTAGCATTTATAACTTAAACATGATAAAAAATGATATAATTTAAATTTTTAATAAAAATTGAATATAAATTTTGTAAATTTTAAAAAATATGATTTGTGTTTGGGGACTCGAATAGTAATATAATAATTTTTATATCATAGATATATATATTTGATATAAAATAATCAGACAAAAACATAGGAATTGCCAAAATGGATGTTAAATTGTTCATTCTTTTGTGTGTAATGTTCTAACAAAGCGAAATGAAATAGGAAGTTTGGCAACCAACCCCAACATTGAAGCCATTGTTTACGAGGGTAGCATTTGCAGGTTTATAATTCCTGGTTAAAGGTTTCAATAGTTTGTTATGGACAGTCAGATTCTTCAGAATGTTTATAGGAGACTGCGTTTTCCCGGATGAGCATGGTGAGAATGTTGGATCCAAATTTCCCCACTTGTCAGGGCCATTGTTGTCAGAGTAACCGAACTTAATTGCACCAGGCACTAAAAATGAAAAATCAAGAACCGAGTCAGGGAAAAACACAGATCATTTCCAAATGACTTAGCAGCAAAACATGATCATACCATCACTTGCAGAAGCAATGCCGAGAAGCAAAGCAAGCGCGAAGACGAAGAAGGAGATTCGAGGGGCCATTGATAATGTGATGCCAACCTCGAGCTAGACACTGCACAATCTCTTCACCTTGAGAAAAAAATAACTGAAAGAAAACCTATATTACCCTATGTTTTATTGCTCAACTTGTGGTGGCTACGGTTGCGGTCCACCACAATATTGCTGTTATTTTTGAGACAGTATCAGCTAAACATAGCAGAGGTTTCTCGAGAGTTTTGGGGCACCTTGAATTTTCATCCTTTGTCTATTTATATTTGCAGTGAGTGATAATATCCGAATGTCATGTTCTGTTAAAAAAACTGAAGTCAAACCTTAAATTATTCATGGTTGAATCTTGTCTGTTATCAACTTTGGTGATTAGAGGTAAGAGGCCTTGATTAAATTATATAAGTGGGGAGAGAGAATGTATGGAATAAACATAAATAATTAAAAAGGTAAAATATTGTTTGGAGTCCGTTGATACAGTGTTTGATTGTTAATTTCAGTAATCAGATAATTGAATCCTAATAATCACTGATTTCAAAACAACCAACGGCCATGGAATATTTTCACAGGGTTAAAGTGAGGGCATGTGACATTTGATGCAGAATCAGAGCAATTATTTTTGTTAAATTATGCGGAAGGTTCATGTATTTTATCAAAATTATAAATATAGTTTATATTGTAATTTATATAAGTTTAATTCTCATATTATTTTAATTTGATAATTTTAATTTAATCACTAATTTCGTCAAATTTTTATTGTTAAAATGCTGACAATCTTAATTACGAAATTAACTAGAGAGATTAAAGTTTAAATTTTGTGTGAATACAAAAATCATATATCTAATTTGATAATTAATTTTATTTATTTAAATTATCATATTAATAAAGTGAATATCACATTAATAAAATCAATATTTATGTCATCAAATCAACGATTACATTAACAATTTTAATAATAAAAAATTAATGAAATTAATGATTATCAAATCAAAATAATATAAAAACAAAATTTATATAAATTACAATACATAAATTAAATTCAAATTTTTGATGCAGTATAAAAATTTTTAACAAAATTTGACTGTTATTTTTTTGGTTTTTCAAAATGTCCCATAAAGAATTAGTATTTGTTAGGTCAGGCGTTAGGCAGCAGTAGATTGAACCCAATAATAGGCCTTTGAATATTGATTGATGATTTCACTGAACCATTTATTTTCGAAGACAAACAGCACTGACTAAAGTGGAAAAAAAAAAAAAGAAATTGCCACTATTGAGTCTGTTGCAGGAACCAGAAAGGTTGACATCCATTCTGACCACAAATCTTACGATTTTGTGTAGGCAGGCAACTTTTCTCTGTTGGAAAGCCTCACTTTTGATAAACCAGAGAGTTTCACTTGCTCAAAAGTTAGGTTGCCATTTTTGTTTTGAGAGGAAAAGTTGCCACTACTGAGTTGGTCCTTGGCTTTGGAAGAAGCATGTATGATTCATGAAAACAATCAAAGATAGATCAATTGCAGAGTTCCAAAAGAAAAAAAAAAAATCCACCTGACCAGTACCAGAAATAAAATGTTTGGCAAACACATTGGTAACAACAATTATTTAATGGATCAAACTCTAATTTTGGTTTCAGCTTCTTAACAGTTTTAAGTATTTTTTCCTCCACTATCTGTATAAAAGATGGCCTGGCCTTCACTAGAGTTGGAGAGCAGGTATCCCTAGGTCAAAAGGAGAACTTTCACCCCCAACTCAACAAAAACTGCCTTACAATAAAAACTCACACGGTGATAAAATATAAAAACGATATAATAAAAAATATAGACACGATATAAAAATGATATAAATAAAAAATATAAAAATAATATAATTTAAATTTTTTTAAAAATATCATAAATAAATCTAATAAAATAAAAAATTATATTTAATTTATTTAATGTCGATACAAATTGTGATATATAATTTTTATTAAAAACATAATATGAATAAAGTATTTTACATGATGAGATGACACGAATTATCATATCTATTAAAAACGATACTTAGAATGTGACAAAGTGAATAAGGTACAATGATACAATACAAAAACAACACAAAATTAATCATATGTTTTTTATAATTGCATTTCATATTTTAATCATGTCAATACATTTAAAACACGATATTACATATGTCATATTTCATTTCATATCTTACGCATATTACACATTACACGACTAATTAATTGTGTTTTAATTGTATTATCGTATCCACATATGTAAATAACACGTTTATAATACGCATATAATTGTATTTTAATATTTTTATTATATTATTAATTTAATTTTGAATTGTTTATTAGATATTTTAGTATTAATTATATTTAATAATATATAATTATGTTAATAGTATAGTGTCATGTTACTCAATTCTAAAACGGATTAAAACGTGTTAGTTGTAACATGTATAATAAATGTGTCATATTTTTATTTTGATTATTCGTATCATTTAATATTCGTAGGTGGGGGTGGGGGTGGGGAGAGCCAAATACTAACTCCCCCTGGTATATACATGGTTTCATTCCAAGTGGATGGAATCATGGAACCTACCAATAGACAAGTTAAAACAATCTTTTAAATGAGAGTTTAGGGATAAGCTCATGATGAAGAAATGCTCAAAGCTGAAACCAAAACCTACTTGCATGTGATTGTCAAGATTAAAAATCTTTTGGAATCTGTGGGTTGCTACATCCAAATAAAGAACATAATGCCTGTTTCCAAACTGAAAAGCCAGAAATAGTTTTCACTTGTAACAGGCATTACAAAAGACAAACATCCAGCTGCTACAAAGAACAAAAGCCAAAGAACATCTGCCAAATTGGTCTGAATTTAAAAAGGGTAACCGGGCCAGCTTCACAGTACATAGGAAATATAATATCTGTAACTCAAAGCTTGCATTAAATTTGGCACACGATTCAAGGGAAACAGAATATTAAACAATGGCATTGAGTATTTGAAAAAGAGCTTTCAAAGAGAAACAAATGAAAATGAGAACCTGCATCATACCATTACTAAGGTGCAAAACTATAATTTAAACCATTTATGAAGAAAGATAAATGGGGAGCTCTGGCTTTAGTGTGCAATTGAATTGTTATAGATGAGCAGGAGAACACCTCAAAACAGCTAAAATCTAAAGTTATGGTACCATTTCTGAGTCCATGCACCATGATTAAGATTGAAGGCGACATGACCAAGTTTTGTCTCCTTTTCGAAGAAGTCGGCCTAAAGGCTCAGGATCAGATTCCATTTCCAGGTCCACAATGCATTATAAGAAGCTATCTCGGGTCAATGAAGGGTGAGAGACAATGGTATGCTCATCAATGGACAATTGACTCTCGGAATGCCACAGAGAATGGTGATAAGAGTAGAAGCTAAGCTACATTATTTGTTGACAACTCTTTTCACCAGAACTTCAAAGCAGATAATAAGGATTCTTTATTAAAGGTTACAAGGTTAACATATGCATATGCTTTCACCTCCACGATGTGAGGACCATATGTAGAATAAACTGATACATTTTGATACGAATTATAATATAGATGGAACAACTGTTCCGACATATCTTATATTGATATTTAGGAATATCAGTCTCGAGAATTGTTATGCGACTGACTTATTCGTCGGAGTGCACACTAGAGTACAAATTTTGGTGTCCTTTATACATATTTTTACTACTAAAAGCTCAAGGAATATCAATGGATGGCACTGTTAATTCTATTGGATTTGATAGCTGTAATTACTGATTTGGAAGAAAAAAGTCGCCTTCCATCTATAAATCTCAAGCACCTAATTTTTCTGTAATTTAAAAATTACATTCTTTTAAATTAATATTTTACTATGTAATTGCAATTAAAAGCTTTAAATAACAATATTTATTATGAATATTAATATGCAAAGGCATATTCAGTGCCACATTAAAGCACCTTTTCATTTGAAAGAAAAAATAATTAAAAAATAGGTAGGAATATGTATAACATAAGATCAGAAGGAAAACCTACCTGGGAAGGTTTTTATTATTACTGTGCATAGGTAGCCCTTAAGTATTCTGCTATTTTTGCATTTTCAAACATTTGCACTCCAGTGTTTGGATCTTCCAAATGAGGTACCTGTCAGCCATTTTTGTAGAAAATACCATTCTCTTTACCATTTGTGGCCCAATTACGCAGCAAGTAAGAATGAATTTTATAGATGTGGAAAACTTGTCCGGAAAAGTACTAATATACCTGAAATTGTCTAGCTTTCTCACAGAGGATCTGCCGTTTTGGGCTGCCTCGAGGACAACTGATAGAAGAGAGAATAAGAACTAGTAAAAATTGTCTCAGTAGCACGTCTCGGTGAACCCCTTGAATGCATAAAAGAAGACGATCAATCAAATCCTTACAAAAAAGATGGAAATCTTTTCAACCATTGAAAATGATAAGGATGACTAAGATAACCATTCATACTGCAAAGAGTTTTGACTCATGGAAACTTAGTAGACAACACATGCTCGATATATCTTAGCTTATTCAAAACTTTTTGGTGCATATGCAAGTGCAAGTATAGATAGGTTTCTCAATTCTTTACAAGACTTGTATGAAATCGTAACCATGAATATGAAGCTGAATATTTGGCAATTGCATGTTGAACAAATGACTCAAACACCTAAAATCCTGACGTTATTAAAATTAGAGAGTGCATGTAACCAAATATAGTTGAATGTTAATGGACCATTAACATACAAGCAAAGAGGATGCTTTAATGAAATTGACCTAATTAAGCAGAGTGATTATTTAGACTTTACCTGCGTTGAATGTGTGGTAACTCTAATTCCACCAGCACTTCTCACACAATCTTACAGAATGGGGAGCCCTAAAAGGAAAATAAAAACATTTTAAGGTCAAAACTTGTATACACATTTAAACTATAACAACTTTTTACACATATATTGTTGGGAGATCATAGTTGCCTCACATTTTGGAGAAGGAATCTAAACTGCTGAACATAAATATCTTCAAAAATCAAGATTTTTAATATTGTATTACCTCAAATGACCATATCTCAAGCAGTTTGGGAGGCAAGTTCGATGGAGTGTAGGAAGTTCCCTGCATAAAATACGATAGGGTTTAGGGTGTCCTTGTAGCATTTTCCAGAAAGCAGCAAATGTATGCAGTAAAATTTAGCAAAATTCCTTTAGGGTATAAACATGTCAATAATGCAAAAAAAGAGGAAAAATAAGAAAGAGAAAGAGCTTTCACAAAGAATTTCATATCTGTTTTACCTTTCCCATGCAACCAATCATGGCAAGGCCTTCGGTCAATGTCTGCAATACAAGAAAATTTTAGGAATGTTTCATAGAGAAACAAAAAATAATTATCTCATAGAAAAAAGAACAATTATTATAAAAAATGCCAACCGTCAGTGGACCAATTGATAGCATGAAAGGAACACTTCCATCACCTAAAACAAGATAGAGCAGGGTAGATGAGTAGGTGATCGTAGCAAAATAAGTTACTGGCAAAAAACTACAATGATAGTTGAAAACTTTGAGTTATCTTAGATACGCATCAACCAAGAGGAGGTAGTAATAAAAAAATGTTACACAAGCAGCTCTTAACCTAGAAAAAGTAAGGAAACGCATCATATTTTCTAAGAGGCCAATTTTGAAAGCAGAAAGCAACTATATCACTATATGGAAGACTAAATGTATGCATCTAGTATTGATATATCCACAAATATGATATGTAGAAAAAAAGGGACAAAAAAAGAAAGATAGCAATAGTATGTTGATGTAACATGTACCATATTTTCCAACCAGATACTTTATTATTTCATCTGATTCATACATAGCAACTTCTGTATTTGGATCCACTTGAAACCAGAAACAAAGCATTAAGTCGAACTCCCAACATCACTCTTTTTTAATGTCAATTCAAATGCTTAAATAAAGAAAGTATAAATCTCAAGAACCAAACGAGGGGGAAAAGTGAAGGATAAGGAATAACTAAGCAAGAAGCTGTGGAGTGTGGACCAAAGGAAAAAAATGATATCTAACCATGTATGGAAACTGCTGCTTTCCACCCATCTGAGCAACCTTGGGTGAAAAATTTGGACCATTTTGGGGCAAGGGTAAAACAAAACATCAAGATCCAAAACTGAAACAATTTCCCTAACCTGTGTATGATCACAATGTCAGTCTAAAACATGAAGAAGTTCATGAAATATGATTTTAGTCATATGTCAGAGGAAAACAGTGAAGTTCCTTGTGGACCTTATATATCATGCTTAGTGGCTCTAGTTCCATCTAAAGATTTATAAGGAAAATATTAGAAGAATAACTCAATAGAGGTCCTCTTGGGGGAAGTATGGCTATCACCAATTAGAACCACAAATGGTATGTCTCAAAAACTAAATGTTGATGCCTGTGATCTTCCTGTCATGTTAAATGGGTCCACTCTATACAGAAATACATTGAAGTTGGTATTTCCACAAAAACGGCAGCATGGTCATGTCTAGGTAGTGTAAGATAGTGTCCAATGGGACATTTGCTCGTTAATTTATCTTCGTAAAGGTAGCAAGAAAACTCAATTATAGAATGCAAGAGAAGTAAAAAAAGTGTGAATGGAAGCAATTATTTACTACCTTTCGACAAAATGGACAACTGGAGTTGCATTCAGTCCACCATTATCCATAATTTAAAAGAGAAAAAAAAAAAAAGGAAACACACAGGGTCAATCTTTTCTTCATCAGAAATGAAACATGAAAAAGTAAAGGGAAAAATAAGGGTAAAAAGGCTATACATATTGAAGAATAATGAAAGCCGGCAATTAGCACAAGCAACAAACCAGGGAAAGAGATAAAGAAAAGGAAATTTGAGTACCCTTCAAACTCATATATCTCAATAGGCTTCTCTGGACGAGGGCCTATCTTTGATGTCTCTTTCAACTTATAGCCTGTTAAATATAGCTAACCGATCAACATTTAACAATGAAATTTGAATACTATTTAGACAAAATAAAGGCTCAACTATGAAATAAATGCTTTTCTTCCACTTTTTTCCTTGAATCTAGACATGCACCAGACTTTGACAAAATGATGCAGAGAAATAAGGAATGAAACAACAATTGATCCCATACCTCCTAGTTCTAAACAATATCGGCCAGGTGGAATCTCATTCTCAGAAACAAGAGATGCGGAATAGCTGCCACATTACAAGAAGATACAAGATTATTAGAAGAAACCTACAAAATCCAATGCCTTAAACGTAAATCATCAAGTGAAATGACACAAATACAGCCTATTCCACTAATTATTAGGAATGTAGTAGAGGGCTTCTTTTCTTTAATCAACCAGGTGCCTGTAAAGTAGCACTGAGTACATTTGCTAGTGGACATTAATTATCATTAACAAAATTTCCAAGGTGTATATAACCAAATATCCAGTTAAACAGTCCAAATGGATTGTTATAAACCTCAATTTATTGTTCATGCTTTAATTCTTCATAGCATACTCAAATTCATTTACAACAATGCCATCAGAGCTAACAATACCAATAATTAAGAAATAATTCAAATTCATCCCAGTTTCCTCATAACTAAAACTTCATTCCGTTTATTACCAACCCTTCAATTTTCTCATGACAAACAAGTAAGTCAAAAGAATCCCACCAAATTAAATAAACAAACAAAAGAAGAAAAGAAAAGAAATCTCCATACCCAGAAACAAAAACACCAGTTCCCCACCGGAAGAACAAGGCAAGAGTTGCCCCATAGATATCCCAAGTCTTATCTGGTCTAACTGCAAACCTCTTTGGCTCTGGTGGCTTGAAGTTTGGAGGAGGAGCAAATGCTGTGGTTGAAGAAGAAGCAAAGCTTGGTCTTTGCTCTTCCTTGGTACCGGTAGTAGCAGGAGTGGCTTGGGAGTTTGAGGATTCTGATGAGGCTTTAATAGAAATGAAGGGTGGACTTGATTGTATACGCAGGGAAAATGGCGAGATAAGTGGGAGTTTGGGGATGTTAAGGATTCCCACCATGGCCTTGGGTTGATTAAGGTTTTTGTTATGAGAGATTTGTGTGAAAGAATAGTTCCTGTCTTTGATTTTCTGTTTTACGTAGAAAAGTGGAATTCCTTGGTTGTCTTGTTCATGTTGGGACAGGTAAGATTGTGACAGCCGATAGGTAGTTAAAACTTAATTGTAAGCCACCCCAGAACCCAAATCTCGACGTCTGGTCTTCGTGCCACTCACCGTTCACCATCGTCCACAGCTGCTAATCGAAATCGGACTTTCTGTAAAAAGCAAATCGGATTTCATATGCAAGACACGGTTTTTGGTGAGAAAAAGAGGAGTATTCTTCCCCATTATGAAGGAACAAAAAATATTTGATCTGCTTGTTCTTTCTTAAGTCATACGTCTATGTCCAAGCTGAAAAATAACAAAAATTTTTTGTTTTATTTTATTAGAACTTGAGACCCATATTTGAAGAGTTCTTTCTCTTTCACTTACAGCTTGTCCAAATTTCCAATAAATTCTCTTCAACTTAATGGGATGAAATTTCCTTCATATAACATAGAAACACAAAATCAGAACATGAAATTGAATCTGTGAAATAACAAAGGCTTAATGTTTGTGAAGTGCATTTCATTAAAACAAATCAAGCCTCATCTGAAAATCGCGGGAAATATTCCTTGGCTTCCATAGTCAACTTCTGTAATACAACAAGGCAGAATGGCAGATGATCCTCCAAGCCAGGAAAGTGAAGTTCTAGGGGTAGCGATCTCCAAAGTGGGACAAATCAAGGGTTTGACTTGATTTGCTCTGGAGAGACAGAGTTTAGGCCATGTCTTAACCCACCTTAAGGGAGCACCTGCTAACTCGTGAAGAAGGGCTGGGGCTTGGCGCTACAAATCTCGTTTATGCCCCCTCCTGTTATTGTCATGCCAAGCAACAACATCACCATATGCTAAATTGCCCCCAAAAATATCCAAGGCACTTCCTACAGTAACATCCACATGTCCCTTCCCTGCTTCTTTGATCGTCTCTAAATCATCCATTAATGTGACACCACCCGCATAAGTGACAGGAATCTGCAAAACAAAGACCATACTATGTCAGCAAAATTTGCCAGAAATCTACCAGAGCCCCTGGGCATTTTACAATCACAAGATAGAAATAAGGAAAGCAAAATGCACTGAGGGACCAAATGAGGGACTAAAACACCGTCAAGGAAAAGTATTTGCTACCAACCGGAGAGTGCTCGCCCAGTAATGCCACAAGATCTTTGTCTATTCCCAGCCTGTTAACAAATAAACCATTGCAAGTTATAATACATGGGGAACTTGTCAATGCAGTGATAAGTAGCAATTAATAGAAGCTCTTAGAAGGATGGAGCTAGACAAAAGCAAGGCTGGTAGCAAGAATCAAGTCCACAGGTTATGACAACATTTATACTGAAAATTATTAAGATAGTCAAGAGATTAAAAGCAGCAAGAGCAGGAGATAACTGATGAAACAACACAATCACATAGTTCAGATAAGCAAACTGACGGCTGACAGCAAAAATTTAAATTCAGATCAAATAATTGACAAGTCATAATCTTAATTGACCATCGTGATTTCAAAAACCAACCAGATAAAAACTATAAGGGTATTAGAACTAGCAATAAGTGAAGTTTCCATGGTGTAATAGATACAGTTAGGACTTACTTTTTCCCTTCAACATCCACACCATGAACCAAAAATTCATCTGCATAATTAGCAAGAAAATGCAATACTTCCACATCAAGATAGACGTCACTGAACTTTTGCCATCTGTCAGTGACAATGGCATATTTGTCTTCCTGCAATAAAAAACAGCATGTTATAATTGAAATAACCATAAAAATCAAGCAGTCCATCAACTCAGTAGATAATATTCAGAGCGAGGGAGTAAAATTGGGGACTCAGGAGTCAGGAGAAAGGGAGGAGAAGGAAGTAGAATGTGCCAGGCAATACCCATACTCAAATGAGATTTCCTAGCATTCAGGGTGCAGAAGACAGAAATATTTCCTACCTTCTTTCTGCAGCTAAGGTCCAAAACAAGTCTCTGTTTCCCAACAACATGGACAAGTCCTTTGAGCCTTTGAAGGTCCATTTGCCCGTTGTTAAATACATACTGTAACAAATCCAAAAAGAAAAGATACATGAGATTCAGAGAACATGTTATCTTAGAATGAACCCTGTACATGTCCTGAATTCATGCCTTGCAACTAAATGTGTTACAGAATGTCAAAATTGATTAACATACTGAAGTAACAATGACATGGCTGGCTCCTTCCTCGATGTAACTCAAACAATTGTCTAAATTGATCCCACCTCCAACTTGCAAACCACCTAGATTTTTCCAGTCCTCACAATAAGTTCAGCAGAGGAAAGGTCTGTAAGTATTAAACATATTATCAAAGATGAACAAGGATGACACAGCCACTCTCAAGAAAATTCATTTGAAATTTCAGTACAAATGGTAGATGCTTGCATCATGAATTGTGAGTGTACATATTAAACCAGAATTCATATCTTTCCTTCACAGCTTTCATAATGATATCAAGTACTTTTTCTGCAAGATTAGAAAGAAAATGCAAGCAGCAAAAAGGTATAACAACAATGGAACCAGAGATAAATTTTAACAGATAGTGAAAAGTTCCCTATTCAACATAAATATATAGCACCAGCACCAAACTAGTTTGCAGTAATAATCTAAAAATACCAGAATTACTACCAAAATGACCTGAACTCAACATTTAAAAGTCCCAATTTACCTAAGAATAAGGCCTGACATTTACAATTGAGAACAAAGTTCCAACATCTTACAATTGACAATTAATTCCGACTACTACTGCTGCATCTATTGGAGTATCTATCTTTAAATCAATAATTTGACTCTGTTTTACAAGAATATCATATATTAATGTTATTAGGACACGTCTCAATTGCAAGAAATCAGAGAATTAGCTCATCTTAAGGACAAAAATTTGGGCGGGCGGCTGTCACAAAAAATACCATGATAAAAAATAAAGCTGAAGAATTGGAATAAACAAATCATGAAATATGAAACTAAAATATCAGCTTTTACCAGGATAGGCATGCAATGCTTCAATGGCTGCTTCTTGGCTTAGAGGATCAGCTCCAAGCATGATTACATGACCACCCTTTAGCCCATCTTTTTTGTACAACTTCGCAAACTCAGCTGCAGACTTATCTGATTCAAAATTGGTTACAAGGGTTGATCCATCCTCCTTTGAGTCTCTAAGAGTTGACCCAACAATTTGTTTCACTTTCCCCTGATATTAAACCATAATTTCAGTGTCAGGAACTAAAGCAAAAATGTCAGTCAAAGCCAATCTCAGACAAGCATCTATACATAAAGGGGAGACTTTTTCTCCTCCCATAATGCAAGGAATGAGAACAAAGGAATAATAAAAACAAGAAAGAACAATCTATTCTGAAAGAATAAGCATCATTAGGTGCCTTTAACAATGCTAAAAAGACAAAGAATGAAACTGTCTCAGCATTTAATTAACCAACTTAAGTTCTACAAAGAGAATTGAAATGGACACTATAAATCTATAGAAATTGCATGATAAAAAAGTCATGAAAAAGAAATTTGTGAGCTTTCTGAAACCAAAATAAACCCAGCAAATAAATCATTCCTTTGTATTCAATTACCTTGTGAATATCAATGCAAGGTCGAAAACTAACAGCACATCGAACAGAGAAATGACAAGATTCTGCAAAAAAGAACATTTTTAGAGGAAAAAAGTGAGATTTATGAAACTCAATAACGAAAAAACAAAGGTGAAAATAATAGAAGTTGACAAATACTGAAAATTAATGAAGAGCTGGCTCTGGCAAATGGGTGCTTGTTAGAACCATAGAAGGAAGACTTGAAATTCCTGTCGTGGGAATTGGTACTAAGCTCAAAGATTGAAGTCCCGTGGAGGCTGAAAGTTCTCATCTTTGGGTGAAAACACCACGGACCGGAATGAGGCAGGAGAAAGGCTTGGTTTTTTTTTTTTTAATGGCAGTATTGCACGTCATATAGCAGGCTCTCTGTCCTCTCCAGTTGGGCCGGGTTGGCTTCTCAAGTATAGAATCAATCCTGTTTATGGCCCGATGAGATGCTATCTCATTAAAACCGAGATCTATGGCTCTAGGGCATGTAACGTTACCTCATCTGTGACAAACTAAAACACCATGCCGTGATGTATCGCCAATTTCCCAAATCTGCAATCAAGCTCTTAAGCTCCTATCCCTTCAACTCTTCTTCAATGTTTATTTATTGCATTATTTTGAACCAAAACAAGGTTGAGAGTAAAGCATAGGCCGAAAAAAGTCGTGGATGGTTTTCAAAACTTGACCTGGAATCAAAACAACAACGAGGCAATGGCAATTTCTTGCCATTCTCTGTAGCCTTTCTCCAACTCGTTATTTTCTGACTGGCATAACGACACGCTTTTTATTTTTACAATAACAAAGAATACCTATGAAGAAGAACCTTCTTAAACCTCTCCAGAACCCTCAACCAAAATGCCCAGAACGATTGCCACCACTTTCTCCACTGTTGGACTCACCCCAAACACCAACACCTTCCCTTTCTCTCTTCCCCACAATTCCCGAACCCCGTCACCAGAGCCAACTCTTTTCCTTCCTCAAAACTCACCTGACCCACCAACCCTTAACCCCACAAACCCTCCTTCACTTTCTCAAAACGAAGCTCCATCATCATCCCATTTTCACCCACTATGACTTCCAAGTTTTCTCTTGGGCTTCCACCTTTGACTTTTTCCGCCATGACCACTCAACTTTCCTATGGATGGCTCACTCCTTAGGCTCCTCTCACCGTTTCTCTCAGCTTCATTCTCTCCTTAGTTTTATAGCTGCCAATCCTTGCCCTTGTTCTCCAGGTATCTTCTCTTGCCCTCAAATGGAACCCCTTTTTCGATTCGTTATCGATGCACTTTGTAGAGCTAGGAAGCTGAATGATGCTATTTTTGCTTTTGAAACCATGAAGAAATTGATTGATGGAAAGCCTAGTGTTGTTATTTATAATGTTTTGATTAATGGGTATTTGAAAAGTGGGGATTTTGGGAAGGCTTTGGGGTTTTATAAGAGGATGGAAAGCGATAGAGTGAAGCCAGATGTGTATACATTTAATACTTTGATTAGTGGTTATTGTAGGAATGGAAAATTTGAGTCAGGATTGGAGTTGTTTAGGGAGATGAAGGAGAAAGGTTGTACTCCTAACGTGGTAAGTTTTAATACTTTGATTCAAGGGCTTTTTCGGGAAAAGAAGGCTGAGGAAGCAGTTAAGATGGCATATGAGATGATTCAGTTTGGGTGTGAATTTTCAACTGTGACTTGTGAGATTTTGGTCAATGGTTTGTGTAAGGAGGTGCAGGTTTCGATGGCATGTGACTTGGTCATTGATTTTTCAAGGAGGGGACTGTTGCCAAAGGAGTTTGATTATTGTGGTTTGGTGGAGGAGCTCTGCGCTGAAGGAAATGCAGGTAGAGCATTTGAGGTGGTTAATGAGTTATGGATAAAGGGAAATGTTCCGAGTTTGATTTCTTGTACCACTTTGATTGAAGGTCTGAGGAGATCTGGGAGAAGAGAAGATGCATTTGGGTTGATGGAAAAGATGCTTAAAGATGGTATTGTTCCGGATAGCGTGACTTTTAATTGTCTCATGCAAGATCTTTGTGATTTGGGAAGAACAATGGATGCAAATAAATTTAGATTATTGGCTTCAACGAAGGGTTTAGAACCAGATGAGGTGACTTATAGCATTTTGGTATATGGATATACAAGAGATGGCAGAAGGAAGGAAGGAGAAATTTTGGTGGATGAGATGTTGGATAAAGGATTTATACCTGACATTGCTACGTATAATAGGTTGATGGATGGGCTCTCCAATTCTAGAAGCTTGGCGTTGAAGAAAGTTGGTGTTGTACATAGGTGAACGGGATACTTAGTTGTGACAACTAGCATGACGGGCACAATAGTTAAAGGAAGAACAAATGTGATGGTCGAAGTGGAAAGAGATGCACTGTGAAGTTCTTTTTGGTCGATATGTGAACTTAGTTGATCAAGGCTATCTTCTGCTCTGTAATTAGCCTGAAGATGACCTAGCAAATGCATATTGATGGAGTTTCATCTTCCTCAGTTTAGAGTACTGCATGGGGGAATTTGACAATAAATCCACTTCAGAGAGCACAAAACGGGATACCATGTGATGAATTGCCAAATCCTCTTGGCCACTAAGTGTAATCAGTTGATCAAAGCAATCTTCTATTCTGTGATTGGGCTGAAGCTAGCCACCTAGCAAAGGCACTTAGGTGGAATTGGATCTTCCTCAGTGTACAATAATGCAAGGGTTGTTGGGAAATTTGACAACAAATCCTTTCAGAGAGCAGGAAATGGGGTACCATATGATGTTATGCTTCACTGTGGTCTTTGGGAATCCATGCTTTTTCTCTGCATATGATTGTCTAACAGCATTTATTTGTTAAGCATCAGCCTGAAGGACAGGACAGTATACTTCTTGCAGAAAATTGGTATACATCTGTGTTTAGGATGCTAAGGAAACAAGGAATAGGTTCGCCTACAGAATAATGCTAAACAGCCTACACTTGCACCTTCCCGACTTCTTCCACTTTAATCTGTGAAGTGGTACCAGCTAATAAGTTACAGCATGGTGTTAGGTTACTGCAAATTTCAACTTCACACATCATAAACTGTAAACATTTGTTGATGTACATCTTTGCAACACAGCAAAGGGAACTATCCCGCACACAATCTGACCCTCCTTTCTTTTTCTTTTCCTTTTACTCTAGGTTCTTCCTTTATGATTTGTGGATATTATATTTACTCAGTTTAATAAACCTAATGACAAATTGGTGGAGATCTTTTTACATTGTGGATTTGGTGGGTACCTTTGGATTATGATATTATTACTGCTTCTTCCTAATTGGCAAGCTAGTGATCTCCCTAGCTCACTCGAATGTTAGTCCTCTCATGGCCACCATTTGCCTTGATGAAGATTTTGCAAGGTAGCAACAATTCTGTATTTCAAGAAACTTGCTTCCAAACAAACACATCTTTCATCAGCTCTAGACTTGGTTGATAGTTTTCTTGTATGTTTCAATTTTTTCTTTTCCCACGATTACAGGGTGTTGTGGGAAGACACTGACTTTAGAGCTCCATGTTCTGAGGCCCTGATAGCTGTCCAGTGTATTAGTATACCTATTTATTATCACAGACCAGCAAAATTACTTATGTTGGTTGAAGACTTAAGTTCGGTTGCTACTTGGTACTAGATGCAGCATGTAAAGGTAAATAAAATGTTACAAGTGCTCTTTTTTTGTTTTTTTGTTCTGTGAAAGTTGATAAAATTTTCATGTGTTGAATCTATTCCCATGGAATAATCTCTTGATTTCTTCTCTGTATAATATGTCAACTACTGCGTGCTCGAGATATGGCACAAAAAACATAGGACCAGATAGCATTGTGTATGGTACTCACTGACAGAGACTTGGTTGAGCAAGACTATGAAGAACGAGAGTGGGATAGAGGATTCCGAGAGATTGAGAAGTCAGACTAAGAAGAGGCTATATGGACTATAGTTACTTGGTAATTTTTCCAAGCTCCCTCTGCTAAAGCCTAAATGCATATACATAAATATACATACATATACGTGTATATATATATATATATATATATATAGGAAAAATGTTTCCTAGAGTTTTCTTGGTGTCTAAGGTAGTTTTTAGTTTTAGAAAATAGAATTATTTTTTATTTTCATTTTTCGAAAAAATAAAAAAAATATAAGTGAAAACGTGTTTGATAATTAAAAATGAAAATAAATTTTTAGAAAATAAAAACGAAAATGGATTGAAATATGAAAAAAAATATGTTTTCAATTGTGAAAACAAAGGGTATAAATTATTTTTTTTCCTTACGTTTTTACAAATTATCATATTTAAATACTTTTTAATGTCATAATTTAATCAATATATATTATATTATAATTAAATGACATTAATAGTAATATTATTGAATATGTTATTTATTTTCTTATTTTTGGATTTTAGAAAATAATTTTTATTTTCATTTACTAAATACATTTTTTAGAAAACAAAAAATAAAAAATAAAAAATATTTTTTATAAAACAAAAATAAAAAATAAAACCGGTAAACATTTTCTCAAACAAATGGAGCTTAAATTTTTCCTATATATTTTTTTCAATTTCTTTTTCATAATTACTATATGCTTGAGCGGCTCAAGTTCGTACAACTTATCAACGTATCATTGTATTAAATGCTTGACATTGAATCTGTCAGTTAGAAATTGCTGATATACCATTCACAGGAGAGGCAATTCTACAAAAGAAAATCAGCAATCTACGCTTCAATGCTGTCTGGATTTGCTGAGGCCAGAGGGTTAGAAATATTGATTTTTCACTAATGTCTGTCATTATAGATTTACCAAACAACTGCATTGTGAATTCAAATCCTCTTCTCCATTTGTTTTTTTTTTTTTTGTCTCTTGAAAGGAAAATAGGTTGTGTAAACTGTAAATGATCTGTTTTGTAAACCACTACATAGTTTGAGATGGCTTTGAATGATACATAGAATTAAGTATATGATACTGTACAACTGTTTAGTTTAACTCAAGTAGATCTGAAAAATCAACGGCAGGCCACAAACAGAATTAATTTCTTAGATTTGTTGCACTAAATTACATAGTATCGCTAGTTTTCTACGGCGGATAGCGAACTCGAAGTTAATTTGAGAGAATCAGTTACCTCAACTTACCATAGGAGCAGAGCTAGTAATCTGCACAGCCATACTGCTCATGAATCACAGATGGTTACTGTGAAACTTTCAGGAGTGATTGAATCAATAGAATACTCCCAAGATGAATTTGCATGCCGAAATGCTTTTACTCGTGATCGGTGATTATATGCTTGATAATCTTTACACGAAACAACCCACAGAGTGGAGAATTTCAACAGGCACAAACAACAAAAGTCCTCACACCCACATGTTTAGTGGGCAAAAAGTGAAAGAACATTGCTTGCGCCCACTTTGGACATGCAACGGTGTTTCTATCAAACTGCAAAAGATTATTTTCAAGTGATATGGAAGACCAACATACCTGCATGAATAGAATTATAGGATAAAGATTAGTTTTATTTCCACCGGCTGTAATGTTAAAAACAAAGCTGAATACGTATATTTCTCTCATGGTGTAAGGCTTAACAAGATGTAATCGAAACCAAGTCATGATATCCTCAATACCCGTATTCAGCATGCTAAAGACTTTTATAAGGGATTCAACCAGTAATTAAACAATTTGATTTGCAGAAAGTTCTCCATAAGTTTATATAAATATATATATATATATATATGTAAATATAAAGCATAAGCTTATTTTTGGGAGCTTAAAATGAAATTTGTACTGATTATTTTCATTCTAGGTTAACTCCTTTTAGATTGAACTTTTTTTTTTTTTTGCCAGGCTTTTAGATAGATGTTGAACCTTGATCATTAAAGAACTTCTACCCAGAGAGACTAAAAACAACTTCATATGTAAGCACTAAAACATTTTCAGAAATTCTTCTCTCACTTGTTTAAGCATAAGAGAAGTTAGATCTCCATACTAGCTAACTACAACAGAAGGAAACCTTCTATGAATTTTTTTTTTCAAAATCAAACAAATAGAGCTAAATGCTGAAACTAAAGGGAGAAATCCTTTTCCATCTACTGTATGATAATTCAGGTTTGGTACTTTGGTTTCTATACACCAGATGACGGTCCGTCATATATTCTCCAATCCACAGCAGCATGACATATTTGAGCATCTCAAAGGAGCTTGGACAAACAAGCATGAAAAGGGTTTTCTAGAGAGAGTGTCTAACAAGTTATAGATTTAGGCAAACATTCGATTATCTAAAACGCATCAGATAAACAGATAGTTTGAATTTAGTGTTAATAAGTAGAGTAAAATAAATAAAAGACTGTACATACAAATCACACGCTTACCTAAAAATGTGAAGGCAAATACTATTGTCAGTATCATTTATCTGGATCGTCTATTACCTGTACCAAGTTAGGAAAATCTATCATATCTGGCATTACATGCTCCAAGTCTCCTTTGCAGGTGCATGACCTTTATCAGAAACCCACGTAATCCCTGGAGACCATGGTCACCAGGTGCTGAACTTAGTTCAATACACTGACGCTGTGAAAGAGATAAATACCATAAGATGAGGTCATTGACCAATGCAAAACAGGCTCTCTGCTATAGAGTACTTGATGAGTTATTGCAAAAACTAAGCAATAAGAAAGGTTCAAAATTAACGGCTTTAAAGGTGTGCTACAATACAGATCATTCAAAATTTTGGTTCTTCTTTATAAATTTTATAAACTTTTGAGGTTAAGAACTCAATTTTGTTTAAAGCTGGTAACAGAATCCTGAGCTAACTACTCCACCAGATCTTGACTATTGTTTACCTTAAAAAACCAGCAGCATGACTTCAAGAGATTAATGTTAAGATGGATTGAAGCATTAGCATTGCTAGTGAAACATACCTGTGCAGCATGATAAGCATCAACGTATGATGGCAAACGCCCTTCTTCTCCGTCTTTCAATCTTTTAGTATAATTGCTAGGAATTCTACTCCCATATGCAGTCCATAGATTATTGAAGAACCCAAAGAGATTCATTCTGCTGGAAGAGCCTCTCAATTTGTTCTCAAGGAAGAAACTCTTAGATTTGCCTTCAGTAGCTTCTAAATCCCAACTTCCATCTTCAGCATTCCTGTTACGAGAACTCTCTTGGAAAGAATCCACTGATCTAGACCCAAATTTATAGAACGATGAGAACCTACTTTCCCTAAGTTATTATCCTTCATAGGATCATAATAATGGCTACAGGCTATTATAAGAAACACCATTCATATTCACTTCTTCAATTTCTCCACATTCATTCCTAACAATTCCAGTATCTATTGAGCAAGATGCTGTGGTTGGATCAAGAAATCTTTTCAAGATGTCACTATCATCCAAGTCATAACGGTGATTGTGTTCACTATGATTTCCCCGAGAAAGAAATAATGCCAAACCATCTCTATCTTGTTCATTCAAGTTTCCCCACTCCGAGTTTTTCATGGGATTTCCCATTGCCATTTCCTCCAAGCTTTTCTCAACATTATTTATCTGTTCCCCAATGGCTCTAATAAACTGCTTATGTCTGGAAATCATATCCTCCCTAGAGTGGTACTGATCCATCCTAGTTGATGAGCTAACTGCTCGTTCAACATCTTCCAACTAATTAAAGCAGGCAATAAAATTAGCTAATCAATGAAACTGGGAAAAAGAGTTGCAAAGAGAATACAATCAATACCTGCCATTTTGTTGTTTCGAGTATGGTAGCAAGATCACACCTATGATACCCAATCGAAGTAAGCAATCTCAGGTCAGAATGATCACCTTGAACAAGACTCTGTTCATGCAAAAGAAGGTGAAAAATATTCCATCCTGAAAAATACCAAATGAAATATCATTAGTTTTGAACATTCATAAGAATATATTTCAGCACAATAAATCACTCCACATCAATACAATAGCATAAAAGGTCTTCTACCGTAGCTTAATTTCAATTCATTAGATACAATGAATGCAAAATTGAAAGAAAATCAAAACCAAACTCACTAAACCAACATTCATTTATTTAGATGCCATTATTCCAAAAAACAAAAATCCTAAAGTTTGTTTATATTAAGGCTAGTTGTGGAGAAATTAAATAAAACCAGAAACCCAATTCCACAATTAAAAAAAAAAAGAAAAAAATGTTTTTCAAAAGGAAAAACAATAAAAATGAAAACTTTCGAAATGGGTATATTCCATTTTAGGGGGAACAACAAACCTGTCAGCTGAATCTTGAACAACTTCGGCTGCTGAGAATAGACGGTCGGATTCCCACTGAAGCAAGCTTGATCCCATTTTCTTTATATAATCATAAGAAAAATGAAATAAGCGTGATAGAAATTTGAAAATAAAAACTTTGGCTCTCTAAACACATAGGAACCAACGAGAAAATGAACTCCAAAACAATGATCGAAGTAACAAATGAAAGAATAACGAAAAGGGTATTTTCTTTGAATGAAAATTAAATGAGTTTGAAAGAGCAATTCCCTATGGGCTTTTTTTTTTTTGTCTGTAAATTGGGAACTTTATAGGGTTTTAGAGTTTTAAATGGGTTTTGTCCTTCTCTTTCTTTTTCAATTTTCCATTTGTTTTTTTTAAACAAATAACTATTTCTGTCAGCTGTTTTATTAAATAATTTTCTACGAAAATTCAAATTTGCTTTATTTAGTATTTTATTTTCTATATTAGTTATTTAAAGAATTAATTACAATTTTGTTATGCAAAATTTAACAAAATGTACAAACCAATTTTGAAACTTTCGAAATGTGATTCTTTAGTCCATTATTCAACATGTTAACATAAAAAAAAAAAAAAAAAAACCAAAAACCAAAAACCCTAAAAAAACCCCTAATGAAATACCCAATTTGAAACAAAATAAACCCTTATGGAAATCCCATATTTCAATCAAGAAATTGCCTAATAAAATTCCCCAATTTATAATATAGAGAGCATCTCTATTAATTTGTTTCGATTCTTTATTAACATTTTTAATCATTTTACTTCTGACTTTTTATATTAATTTGTTTTAATATCTAACGAAATATGTGAATAAAAAAAAAATTATCAACGATGTGTTGATTCAATAGTAAGTAATCTGATCCTAAATAAATTTTACTTGCAAAAAATAAAAATTCGAAACATAAAAAAAACCTTCGTTAAAAAAAAAAATAACTTAAATGATCATTGTTTTTAAATCACTAATGTTTCACTATTTGAAATAGTGGCATCATTTTCTTCATCATTTTTCTTACAAAAAAGAAAATTACAATTTACAAGGCACCTTGATTAAACCTAACAAGTCAACACCGGCTTTTAAGCTCATGATTTTGTAAGAGTATCTAAGAGAGTTAACTGATCAAACTCATGGCATAAACGGAATGAGATTCAGATTCCAATCAGCAGTCATTCTACAAAGTGCATCATAGACTATTAGTGTTTTAAAGCAAAAGAAAGCTAAATTCTTTACTTTAAAGCAAAGGAAGTGGTGCAGCCAAAAAGAAGTAACTGAACGCTACTGCTTACCTGCGTCCCAATAGTAGAGTTAGTAGTACCTTGCGAATTTAAGAGTTACTTTTAAGGATTTTTTTTTTCTCAAATTAGATTTTGGGCCTAATCGAATTTTAAATGAAAAACTTAAAATTAAATTTTAGATAAATCAGTTTCGCTTTGTCTTGGTATATATATAAAAAATATTTTTATAAAAAAAAATATAAAAATTTAGATAAATCAAATCGAATTTAAATATAAAAATAAAATAAAATCAAATTTAAATATTAAAAATAAATATCATGTCAGATTGAATTTAGGACGAATAAAATCTCACTCTGATCTCACCCGTTGTCATACTTTCAACCTTAATTCACACTACTGAACAACAAACTACCGTATTCTGTTCCCTCTTTTCATTCTTGACATTACTTTTACCCAGTCCTCTAAATCATTTACCTTCTCCTTCCTCTAAGCATGACTATAAATATTTGGGCATACGATGAGGCAAGATTAGGGCTTTCGGTGCAGAGCAGCAATAGTTAATCCTTATTGACATAAAAAATCCAAGCTTCCTAAACCACTTAAGATCTTTCAATACGTAGGGAAGAAGATTAAACCAAAACAATGACCTTTCAGCTCCTAGTAACCCTCAGATTAAATAAGCTGAACAAAAGATTAGCTGAATACTGTCGAAGTTTATTCATTCATAATACAGAAAACAATAGTAGATTATTGGAAAATAAATCCAGAAATGTCAGCTTCACTTTGTGCATAAGATTCAGACCATCTGGTTATAAGATGTAGTCAAGAATTAAGCTTCATTGTAGGAAGGATGAATGAAGATTCATTTCATAACATTCCACCACAAACCAATGAGGGAATATCAACAAACAACAATATTACTGTTTAAGTCTAATCCCACAATTTTTTTTCTCCAGAAAGGATTGTCCTATGCAGAAGATAAACACTACATGCAAAACTTTGCCCTTAGTTACAGATTAGAACTGACAAATCCATCCATATTAAGGCAAGGAACACTAAAGCTGAAACTTTACTACGCATTATAAATCATGTAGAACTAGAACACCATTAGAGACATTCATGAATGAAGGTTCCTGCATGCGCCATCTACTTTGCCAGAAAAAAGGCCTCCTTGAAGCTTATTGGGCGGCTGAAAACTACTCTCTAGCTTATGGTTTGATTAATCTAGCCACAAGATCCTATGTCAAGTTTAATATAAAATGTCTAATGACTCCTCCCATCGTATATGCTAAGCACAGTCCAATAATATATCGTAAGCACACAATTGATCCTGAAATTCTGAACCACATTCCAGAGGAAGTAAGTATAATGATCATTTTTGAAGCATTCAACTGACAAAGACAAGATATTCAAACAAAAATGTCATTGATCTCATCAAAGTAAGTTATGGTTTGATTAATCTAGCCACAAGATCCTACACCAAGTTTAATATAAAAGTAAAATGTCTAATGACTCCTCCCATCATATGTGCTAAGCACAGTCCAATAATACATCATAAGCACACAATTCATCCTGAAATCTTGAGCCACATTCCAGAAAAAGTAAATATGCTGATAATTTTTGAAGCATGCGACAGACAAAGACAAGATATTCAAATAAACATGCCATTGATCTCATCATCAAAATAAGCATTGTATGTAAAGAAAAGGCAAAAGCAAAACATTACATTCAAACGAAGTACTTAACCATCTGAATTTCCTTCTGCTTAAAACCACACTTCTCATAAAACACGTTGTTGTCAACACTGCAATCCAAAATAACCTTATAACAGCCCATGGAACGAGCGTGATCTGCCAGAAACCCCACGATTTTCTTCCCCAATTGCATGCCTCTCACATTCCCATCAACCACTACATCTTCAATATGCCCAACCTTCCCACAGTTCCTTATGAACTTCTTCTCAATAAACACACTCCCTGTCGCTACAATCTTACCCGAAAAATCATCTTCGATTACACAAACAAGATGATCATCACCGTACATACTTATTTCTTTAAACCTGTCTTCGAATTCTTTGTCAGAAACAGAATCAAAAACAGTTAGTTGTTGTAAGAGCTCGATAAAACCCTTACTTTTGTCTGAAAGTTCCAGTTTTCGAACCCGGAAATTTTGTTCTTCTTTTGTTGAATTACTGTTCTCCATTTTCTCTTTCCAATTCTCTAGATAGTTAAAAAAAGAATCTTTAATTGAATTAATATTCAATATAAATACAAAAAATAATAATAATAAAGGGCTCAGCAATTCATACCTGTTATGGTTCAATGCATTTGATGTGTTCGATGAAGTTCTTGCCCAAAGTGAGTTGCAGGTTGATGTTTTATTATAGATGTCCTGTGGTTTTTATAATTATAATTTGATCCCTTGATTCTTCATTAATTGTAATTATACCCTGTCGGTAAGCGAAGCGACCTTTGGGTGGTCATAAATTGTGTTTGGCACGAGCCTTTTTCACTCAACCGCTCCCAAAGAGAAAAACCCAGAAACATAGGAAAAGAAAAGGTCGAAGCTTTAAGCCATGAAACCGTGATAAGAACAGAATAGTTAGTAAATAAAAAATAGGAAAATCGAAACCCCATGTCGAGATCACTGATTCAACGCATTTCTCCATATTTCATAGCTCGAATCAGACAGAACCACAGACTTTTAAGGTCCTCCTATTCTTCATCTTCTTCAGCTCTTCGTGAGGCTTCTTCTGAATCTTCTGAATCTCCATTTCCATCTCTCGATGCTATTCACATGACAGATAATTGCATCAAGGTAAAAAAAATTATAAAAAAAAAAACTTTTTTTGCTTTATGGGTACTTGATTTTTTCTTTTGTTTCATTTGTATATTTTACCATTTCTAAGTATTGTTTATCGGTTTTGTTTTGTTTTATTTTTGGTATTACCGCTTTGTTGGCTTTTTCCATATTAGTAATTGTTTTTGAGAGCGTTCTGTAATTTAATGGGGGGTTGTGGTTCTGCTGTTCTGTTTGGGTGTTGAAAAAGTGCAGGAAAAGATTGAATTTTTTGAATTATCTTAATTTCTTTTTGTGTAAAATCTAGCTTGTGAGAACATATATGTAAGTGCTGTAAATTTTAATATTTTGGAACATAATTAAATAGAAACATTCATTCAATTTCTTTCTCATTCCTATTTCACTTTCTGTCACAATCTTCATGCAGCCTCCTTTTTTTCCCTTTCATATGAGGTTATGTAATTTTTGTTCTATCAATCTTTTCTTGTTATAAATTGATACTGAAATATATTGTAAAAAAAACCTGTCTTCTTTCTTCACTAAAGACTTTCGACCGACTTGTATGAGATACTGTAACAAAATTACAAAATTTAGGTTATGGACCCAATAACTTTTTACCCATTGCAGTGAAATTTGAATGAATAACCTTGCTTATTTCTTTGAATTATGTTTCAAATGGTTGGTGATAAATATGCTGCTTAAATGCTTAGATAATCTGCATTTGGTCCTTGTGGTCATTTTCCCATTGACATTCGGGATGCCTTGCAGAGAATGAAAGAATTGCAAGCAAGTGAAGAATCATCCGTGGAAAAGATGCTTCGATTGAGTGTAGAAACAGGAGGATGTTCTGGGTTTCAATACGTTTTTGATCTGGTTGACAAAACCAACCCAGACGATAGGTTTCTTTCTTCTCCTTTCTTCTTTTTTTTCTGGTTTGACGAAAAGAATGCTTAATTTCTTTCTCTCTTATTACTACTGTAACCACTTTTTTTTTATTCTATTTCCAGAGTTTTCGAGAAAGAAGGAATAAAATTGTTAGTTGATAATATTTCCTATGATTTTGTAAAAGGAGCAACCATTGATTACGTTGAGGAGTTAATTCGTTCAGCATTCCTGGTAAGTCATGTTATCTTGTTGGGAGCATAAATGTGTCTGTGATGTTGTTTTAAGTTCTAGAATAGAAGTAATTTTCCTCTAGCTAATTGATTCCCTGTGATATCTTCTAAATTGATTGCTGGTAAGCTGCACGCCTTCCTTGTGAATAATGGAGATCTCCATAAGATGCAAATACTCTTCATTTATTGTGGCATGAGAATGTTAAACATCAAAATAGGATGCATTTTTACGTTTTTTAGGCACCTCTGAATCTATTTGAGGTTATTGTCTTGCTTTTTTCCCTGGTCTATTTATGTTAGCTCCAGAACTAGCCTAAAGAGAGTTAAGCAGTGTCCTGATGGTACTCCATGCGACTGCAGGAATGATGCTAGAATCTTCGTGATTAGATTTGTTTTTATTTAGTTGGATTGGAAAAGGTGGACTAATTATCATCAAGTTTGGTGGGATAAGGCAAGATTTTGTTCTATATTAGAAACTGAGTCACCCAAATTCCATATTGGTTTGGAAAAATTTGTAGTGCTCCTCTTAACAAGGTTTTAGCTCATTGTGGTGGTTTATGTATTGCATGTCCATCAGATGATCTTCCTAGTCAAATTCTACATAGCCTCGTAGCATCTATGTGAACCTGTTTAATGATGCTATTTTTCACTTCTAATTTTGCTTGAGTGTGATATTCCCTCTTAATCTTCCTACTTACATTTGTTTAATGCTACTACTACGAAGTTAAATATGCCCAACACTCAGTCAATACTCTTTAAAACTTTTTCTTGGTATGAGATGTGAACAAAAATGTATGAAGTAACATTGGGATTAATAGGGCCTATTGACCCTTTAGGTGTGATTCATAAATGTGTACATCAAATTGTGCACTCACCTTAAAATGTTTCTATAATCAATTATAACTTACAATTCTGACTACTAGCAAGACAACACAGGCACTCCATCAATCACTAATTTTGTCTGCATCACTGCTTCATTATGTAAAGATTCTATTCAGATTTCCTTCTGATATTCTTCAGCGTGATATAATTGGTTATAATCAGATGGTGCAAAAGGATTATAAACCTCAGGCAAAGTCAAGTGGCTTTATGTATCCACAGAATTAGAGTTATAACGCCACATTAAATGATATTTCACTTCTGTCACCTTGACCTCTTTTGTGCCGTGTAAAACCTATGTAGTGGTCAGCTGCAGTGTAGCACCGTTTTATGTGAATTATCATGAATCTAGTGTCTGGTTGTTGGTGCCACCGTATTTAGTGTGTTTTCAACAACTATTTTACCTAGTATGGATATGCCATAAGCGAGGCTGCAGTGGCTGAATTCCAATTTCTTGTGCAGGTAACAACAAATCCAAGTGCAGTTGGAGGGTGCAGTTGTAAAAGTTCATTCATGGTGAAACAATAGGTCTTTCAAATACATTGCCCATACTTCCAGTGAGGCTGAGAGTATCAGCTGACGGAACGATTCAGTGAATCTTTTTTCTACCAGATTTTTTTGTCATATCAACTACGAACATTATGCATATTTCATATGTAACATCATAATGTAGTGAGGGCACTGCCGCTTATCTATTAATTAGGAACTCGTATGCTGTATTAATGAGTAAGATTACTCTTTAGTCTATACTCAAATTGATGATCGTCTTCCTGTACTTTTTATTTGAGACCAACTACTGACAAGTTAGTATTTAACCCTAAATCCAATAAAACGAAACCACAAAAGTGTGCGCCATTCCTGTGTGTTTCTGACATGAATACAAATGTTCTTTGCTCATGCTTGCTCAAAAACTTCTGCACCATCTTCACATTGGGTTTTTAAAATGTCAAATTCTTGAATCTTGAAAACAATGATGAAGTTTACAGGACAAACGTGGCTCTCTTCAATTATTCACGAACAAGAACTTGAGAATTGTGGTTTCACTAGTGTCGTAGGAGCCGGTTATTTAGAAAACAATGGACAACGACAGGGTAGGAGAGGATGCTCACACTTCTGATGTCAAATGTTGTTTCTCTTGTATTTCCCTTTAAACTAGTTCATAATCTCAGAATGCTTCACAGTCAAAACATAAATGTCCACAAGTTTCTGAAACAAAAATGGCCTGCAACTGGTTTTTCCCCCTCAAATACCCCGTTGAAATCACTGCCCGAACATCCATTCTATTCTATCACCATTCAATTAAAGGCAACCAAATTACAAACTTACAGACTCTAGTCCTTGACAAAAATGCAACTATAATGAAAATGTGGGTTCAGTCATTCATGCTGAGATTAATCTACATTCAACAATCACAAATCGGACAGTGATGCAAGAAGTAGATCAGTATACATCGTAGCCATCCATCAATTCTGAATAATAATCCAAAATTTTCAAAGATGATTCAATTCAACCAGCTCATGGTTAAGAAACAAATATGTTCCACCAAAACAAATAACATTTTATTGCAACAATGAGCATTGCTACCTAATTGATATATGCTCAGACCCTATCCTCAATAACAACTTCAAAATATCCAGAAAGAGCAGGATGATTTCATTCCTCTGATTGCCTCTGTCCTAACACTGGAATGTCTTCATATCGTTTCTGTTCAATAGCAATAAAATCAAATTTACATGTTAGTAGATGGATTACTTAAGCTCTGGAAGTAATTGATTATTGCAGACAAAGACCAGCAAACATGCAGTTGTAAAGCCACTAAGCATACAATTTTTAATGATGGATCAAATCAGATAAGCAAACCAAATCCATATAATCATTATCAAATTGCAACATATTTGAGACTTGGAAGAAAGAAGAAAATATAGCATTAGAGAAGGCTATATCACATTGTTTAGGAAGAGGAGAGAGAAGAGAAAGAAAAGATGCAAAAATACTTCACTTTTGGCAACACATAACCATGCACACAACTGACAGTAGATAATAGCAAAGCAACCTAAGAGATTCAATATAAAAAAGGTAGCAAGTAACGTCACCCACCACACAATAACAATATAAAGTGCTGCAATTGTTGAAAAGGTGTCACAGCCTTCTACAAAATTGCAACATTTATTTCATGAAAAGCCAAATTTCAAAGTTTATGATATTTGAGCTTGCAAGGAAACTACAACCCTTCCCAGATCCTTCCTCCGGAAAGCATATCACAAACAACAAATGAGACAAGACACATTCCCACAGTTTCAAAATCTTCTAAAGACAGTTTCCCAGGCATCTAATAGCACTTACAAACTATGGAATAATAATGATGGTAGTTCTTGACAAAAAATTGACATTTACATAAAGACTACAGATAAGTCACAGAATCCATCATGGATATACTTGGTTCCAGAAAACCATCAAAAAATAACCAGTACAAGATTATTATATCTAGATTTCTGAAATTGGAATGAACCACGTAAAGCAGAGGCACCTTGGGCCATCTTACTTGCTATAAAAGTTTAAACAACTAGTCAATCAGGGAGTAGGGACTATCCTCTCCACAATGCAATCAAATACAAATCCGTGTGTGATTGTGCAAAGTAATAATGAATTGATGACCAAATTTGCTAATAATATTCCAAACTCCACACGCACAAATAAGCTGCCCATGCCATAAAATGCACAAAAAAAAAAAAAAAAACTGATATTCGTAAGATTAGAAATGTTACCCCAACATTGTTGTATTCCCAGAGCTTATGGACTCCATAATCCACAGCCTACAAAATTCGAATTAATTAGAATAAGAATCTTCACCATTCTTTCTCATTAGACCAGAACTCATAAACAACTAATATTTAAACCTTATTAGAAACTCATCATTTACAAGAAAAAACCAAATAATCGATAAAAATTAACAATCCCCGGACCAAAAATATCCCAATCAGAAATTAAAAAACCCTAACCTTCTCCAAAAATCAACTATAAAATTTATTCGAAGAAACGGATCAAAAGTGGAAATAGTAAGGGATTCTATGCGAAAAAAAAAAAGTTAAAATTTACCCGTTCTCCAAGGAAAGCGCCGGCGATGACGAAGGTGACGTAAACGGAGTTACGGCGCATGATGACTCTGTAGAGACCTTCGAAGATGCCTCCTTGACCTCTTCTTCGAGCTCCATAATCCATGGCGATTCGATAAGGTAGAGGGAGTTCTCTCGCTGGGATCTGCGATGAGGGTTTGCAGAGATGCTGTACGGTGAACGCGAAGAAAAGGGAAATTTTGTTTTGTAACGATGAACTTTTGAGAAGGGTTACCGGGTCGAACCGAGTGATATGGAATTAGATTTGCTGGGTCAACGGCCCAATGGATTGGATTTTGTTGCATTTTGCTTTCCTTTTTTTTTTTTTTTTCCTTTTTACTTAATAATTAATACAACCTTTTTCATTGGGCATTTTTCCTTATTTTAAATTGGATGAAAATTGTAAATAAAAATATCTCTAATTTTATAAATTGAAATATTATGCAATAATGGTCAATGAATATATGTGATAACTATCTAATCTTACTTATGAAATTTAAAAATTTACTATTAATATATAAAATAATAATTTATTTACAATTAACTCTTTTCTATGAAAAAATATAATACATCTCATTTCAAGCTTCACGTGTCAATTCTTATAACGATGCACTATTGTGTTTTTTACAAGGAAAAAACTTTGTAGGTTAGGAAGGCAATTAAGGAAATACATTATAAAGGAAACAATTATATGATTGAGGATTTGAGGGTGCATGAACCCTAACACGTGCACTTTTGTTATTTTTTTTTTTCTTATCTATTTAGTAGGAAAAGGATTTTTGAGTTTCATCTTAATATATTTCTTATTTAAATCAATTCAAACATATTTATTTATGTTAAATCTATCGAATATATAATAAATTATTTTTTATTATTTAAACTCATCGTCCGCCCATTTATATCACTTTGTTATGTTGAAGTATCCAAATACTGCTTGAAGAGCAAGACTTTAACTTGCACATATATTTATTGATTTTTATTTATAAGCTTATTAATTATTTTTGGAGGAGATCATTTTACACGAGAAAGATTTTGATTATTTGAAGCTAAATTTTTGTTTATAAAAGAAAAGTGATTTTTGAAATTAAATGCAAATGGTTGGAAAGGTCTTTTGATTGCATGGAAAAGATTATGATTTATAAAAATAAATAAATAATTAATAAGGCTCTTAATAGCTTACGAACGAGTCTTGCTTATTAAAAAATGATTTATGTATTAAATGTAAATAGTTAGAAAGTAGATTTGATAATTCACGTTGTTACATTATGTAAAATATTATATTTATATTATATTTTATATAAAAATTACATATCAAAATTTATATTAATATAAAAATATAAAATTTAAATTTTATTAAATTTATTTATAATTTTTTAAAAATTGTAAATTATGTGATCTCTATATTTTTTATTTGTGTTATTTTTATATTATATTATCATATCATATTTTAAATTATCAAATTTATTTAAAATTCATTTGATTGTTTAGAAATAATTATGAATTATTGAAAAATGATGTACATTTAAAGAAAAAAAGTCAACATTTGTCTTTGCTTGTTTTCTTTGTATATTATATTTTTATTATACATGTAATCTTGAGGTATATTGTAAAAAGTAACTTTCTCACATTTGGTAAAATTTATCGTATCCATTATATAATTCAAACTTAAAACCTTTAAAATAGAATTTTAAATTCTAACCATCACAGTGCTATGTTAAGGAAATGAAATTTAATATATTGAAATTTTAATATTTTACTCAGTTTGATGGGTGTCAAATTCCAAAATTAAAATATAATAAAAGTATCATCAGATGATTGATTGATTGAATCAATTAAAATTTATTTTTTTATTAAGAGATATTGAATTTGAATTTTATTAGTGATCATTTATTAAATTTATTTCAAATGTACAATTTATAAAATATTAAAAAATTATATTTTATATTTTTATATCAAAATAACTTATAACATATAATTTTTAGATAATAAATTATAAAATCTACTTACAAAATTATTCATGGGAGAAAAAAATAAAATAAAATAAGAGGTTGCCACGAGTGCGTAACGGTCTTCCTTTTATCACGGGTCCGTAGGCTGCGCGCGTGATAATCCCTCTCTTCTCTCGTCAATTTTGTTCTTTATTGAAAAACCTAAACAAAAAAAGAAATGAACGAAAAATTCAACTACCACTTCACGAATCCCACTCTTTTCTCTCAGCTTCGAATCCCTCACTCAAACTAAGGAATCGAATACGAATCGAGAAAAAAAAAAGCTGTGCTTCTTATTTGGTTAAATAACTTTCTCAGTTATTTAGTTGAATGGAGTTGTTTGATGGAAACTTAGAGCTCAAAGAGATTCAAAAGCTCCAAGGCCACAGCGACAGGGTTTGGAGCCTCGCCTGGAATCCTGCCACCGCCGTCGCCGATGTTCCCGCGGTTTTCGCTTCTTGTAGCGGCGATAAGACCGTTCGAATCTGGGAGCAGAGCCCCGCCACTCGCTCCTGGGACTGCAAGGTCATCCTCCTGCTATTTATTAATTTCTTCTTATTTTTATTTTTCTTTTTTTTTAACTGAAAAAGTTGCTAAGAGTAAGTGAAATTGATTTAAGCTAGGTCAGAAACTTATAAATTTCAATTTTTTTGTTGCTATTTATATTTAATTAATGTAGTTTTTTTTTTTTTTTTGTTGAAGTTGTTTGAAGTTTACAATTTTACTGGTAATTTTTTTTTCTTTCAAAATAGAATGAATTCCATCTTTTTGAATTTGTTTCGAAACATTAGCTTTAGTTATGTTTGTTGGAATTCATGGTAATTTGGAGTGTGATCTTTTGCAGGCTGTTTTGGAAGATACACACACTAGAACAGTCCGATCCTGTGCTTGGTCACCGTCTGGGAAATTGTTGGCCACCGCCAGCTTTGATGCTACCACTGCCATATGGGAAACTGTGGGGGTTGACTTTGAATGTGTTTCCACTTTAGAGGTATTATTCTTATTCTGTTACTTTTTTTTTTATTTTTTTCAATTCTTTAGAGTTCTCAGTGTGCTTTGATGTTTATATCTTTGCACCATTTAATAGCAATTCACTAAGCAAAACATACTTACACTGTGAAATTGTGGCTAAATCTAAACATTAATGGTTTACACGTAGAAAGGGATTGAGCACAAAAAATATCATGCTTCTTGCATTCAGCTAGAAGTATTGTTGGATATGGCCACCTTTAGTATTTAAGTTATTTTTCATTATTATCCATTTCATATGTTGATAATATTGGAACCATTTGTTTATTTATTTATTTTGTTTGTTGTGGCGTATAGGGTCATGAAAATGAAGTGAAAAGTGTGTCTTGGAATGCATCAGGTTCTCTTCTTGCGACATGTGGACGAGATAAAACTGTTTGGATTTGGGAAGTTATGCCAGGGAATGAATTTGAGTGTATTCAAGTTTTACTAGGTCATACACAAGATGTGAAAATGGTTCAGTGGCATCCAACTATGGATATTTTGTTTTCTTGTAGCTATGATAACGCAATCAAGGTACTGTATAGGCTAAATGGATCTCTATCTCTTTAAGAAGACCATAGAAATCTTTGATCTTTTTCTAATTCCATTATATGTGATTGAGTTTGTGATGCATTTGCTTTTGTTTGTAGGTTTGGTGGTCAGAGGATGCTGATGGTGATTGGAGCTGTGTACAAACTTTAGGTGAATCTAGCAAGTACTATGCCTAAAACTCTTTCTATATTTGCCATTTTCAGCTCATTTTCTTGTTATTGTACTGCCTGAAATTTAATTTTTCTTTATATAATCCTATGAAGTATTGCAGTGATGTCTTTTAAATTTTATAAGACCTTGAAGATTTTTAGCCCACTGGTTTATGAACTTGCCAGCCTACTGAAAACTCTTGTTTCAATCTTATGTCAGTGGTCACTCTTCCACCTTCCACCGTTTGGTCACTTGCTTTTAATGCTAAGGGAGACAAATTGGTAACTTCTAGGTTTGTATTACAAATTTGTCCTTCCAACCTCCGGTACTTGGAATTACAGTATTTGCTGATGGCATGGCAAACAAAAAACGAGCAGTTGTAAGAAGTAGGGCTAAAATAAGATGAACTGATTTTGCAGTGATGATCTTACCCTGAAGATATGGGAAGCAGACATCATAAGGATGCAATCTGGAGATGGTTATGCACCCTGGTGAGAAACATGCTGCCTCTTTTTTCCATTGAAATTTTCTCATTTGTTTGCTCTTGGTTGTCATATCAAATCCATAGCCTAGACATGTTTGTACATATCAGGACTTAGATGTCCTTGAATCTCGTTTTTCCATTTTTTTAGAACTTTCCCTGGCTATCTGCAATAGTTTGCTTGCACAACTAAAATCAGAGTCGAAAATTCATGGCCTCTGATCTTCATTGAGAAGCTAACAATGCTCACTTTTTTGATGTCAAGAACCTCATTCTTGCTGTGTGAAAACTTAGAAGCATCAAGTCTTAGCCTGGTAGTTGTAGTATTCCTAGCTAAGAATTAATGCCCAAATTATTGTCATTAACATGTATATTCCAAAAATTTTTTGTGAACTGAATAATGAACATATAAGATCCAGTTTACTCATTAATTTTGTTAAGCATATCCAGAAGGTATCGAAACTAACTTGTTCATCATTGATATACATAATATTTCCTTTCTTTTATTCTCGCTTAAGACCTTGTAATGGATAAATATAATGTGCTTCACTTTAATGGTTGTCCAACTCCAGGAATCATCTATGCACTCTCTCAGGTTATCATGATCGAACAATTTTTTCAGTTCACTGGTCAAGGTACTGACACTATTTATTATAGTAACTATTTTAGCCTTGGGGGCTTCTATTGTGCGATCCTTTTATTTTCTCTCTCTAATTGGTTGAAAAGTCCAAATTACAACTAAACTGATTTTATGTTCTTATTGTTGGGAACACGCAAGTGCTTACCTATTTGTTCTTTTCAAAATTTTTTTTCTTAAAAGGAAGAAATTAGATAATAACCCAATTCCCAAAAAAAAGCTGAAGAACAGGTTTAGCTTGATTTGCCTCAATAAGTACCATTTTCCACTGACCAAAAATGTTCCCCTAAAGCTTAAATGTACAAGTGACCTGAACATTCTCCATAGCCATGATCTTGAGGAAATGACTCTTGTGCTGATGGATAACCTCATCACCATGCATATACGTCAACTTTCCTTTTTTCAAGAATTTAGTAGCAACTTTATGAGAAACCGGATGAGAACCTATTCTGGAAGAGTCAAATATCAACTCCCATTTTGAGAATATTTTAAGTGATATAATATAACTGCTGTTTGGCTGAATTAGTGAAGCAAGTTCCATTAACAAATAGTGACTATTTAACATTGTAATTGGTTAGTCTGATTTAGTTAAAATGGGGTTGATTTTGTTGCATTTACAGTTCCACTTTATAAGTTTGAGTTAGGATCATGCAAGAAACAAGTAGCCACTGCCCTCTACTTTTAGTGTTTATTTGCCATCTGAATAACTTTCTTTTCTTTCAAGTTTTGAACTCAAACTGATTGTGTCGGGCTCATGAATTTTACAGAGAGGGAATTATTGCCAGTGGAGCTGCTGATGATGCTGTATGGTTGTTTGTAGAGAGCAAAGATGGTTCGGTATGTAATTCTTTTAGCCTCTCATTCACTGTGCATATTTCCACATGAGCAATAAAACAAGCGTTAGTATTAATGTCCTACCTCTAAGAGAAGGGTGGTTCTGAGTTCTATCCAAAGTAAATGAGCAAATTGTCCTGTTGTGCATATCAATAGTTCTTGGCTGGATAATCGTCCCTCCTACTGTATACATTTTAGGTTTTGAAAGTGGCAATTCAGCAGATTAATCTATTTTTTGGTTTTACTGCAGATGAATGGACCTTCATATCAATTGCTATTGAAGAAGGAGAAGGCCCATGATATGGATGTAAATTCAGTACAATGGGGCCCTGGGGTAAGATTTCCTTTCTTGGAAGTTAACAAGGATTACCATTTGTGGATGCATGCATCTGCACATAAAAGCAGAAATGAATATATATCACAAATCTGGATAATTTCTTTGTGCATGGTAGAGTTTATGCAATTGGGTTCTTTTGTCGTTTTCTGAACTGATGGCCTAATGATTGATTTGTCGGTATTGCTCAAACAAAATGCCTTTGAAATGGTGGCAAAACCATCCAGAAAGGATTCAAAATAGAATATAAGTTGTCATTAAATATCCATTCCATTAGCTCTAGTGTTCTGATCCAAGTTTTAGACTATATTTCCCATCGATTGGGCCATGCATGTTTTCTAAGCAGTGCTCAACTACTATGTTGAACAAGACTTTTTCTATAATTTAACCTTTTTTTTTTAATTACTGCATCTCTCTGTTTATTATCTATAGATTTTTTTTCTTTCAGAACTGTGATATTTGGGGCTTATTTAACCCTGAATTGACTATATGGAAAGCTTATTCTACCTTGTGGTTGTATCTTACGTTGGATTTGTCTCAACTTAATTTAGCTAACATTATCGCTTGCATTGTTATTGAAAATAACAGGAAAAACATCTACTTGCTTCTGCGAGTGATGATGGGACAATAAAGATATGGGAGTTGAAATCTTTGCCCTAATCAAAATTTTGTGAAAGGTTTTTTTATCATACCTTTGAGGTTTCACATATGTATGGTTTGAGTTTCAGAAATTTGTAAGAGTGATTTTGTAACGCTTGTGGCTTTTGAGAAGTCAGGAAATCAAATATTATTTTTTAAGGAAACATGGTTGAAATAATAGTCAAGCAGAATTGCTGTGTATAATTTTGTATAAGCAAATGAAATGCATGATACTATTCTCTTTTAAAAACAGATTTAACCATGCTCTCTCGTCAACTCTGCTTGGAGTGAACAAAGGCAGACTTTTAACTTAAAAGGGTTGTTTCTCGTCCCGCTGGTGAGACAGATCGGGCAGCCAGCTGATTCATGTTAGACACCGGTTGTCTTTTCCGATCTGGTCTAGGACATGAGTTTTAGTAACACAATTGGCCGTGGAAGAATTCCGGGGAAGAAAGAAGTAAGAACAAGTAGAGTAAAACATACAAAAGATTTAATATAATTAACACCTGTTTTCTATTCTAAATCCGCCTGAATTTGCTCTTCTTCCTTCTTCAGCCAAAGCTGCACGAGCTGAAATAATCCCACTGGGAACCAAAGAAGCATCCAATGCAGAACAATCAATCCAATCTTTCAAAAGCTCTTCCTGACCCCATATTTCAGGAATCCAAACCCTGCCTGCCACTTCAATCCTACGCCTCTTCAGTCTCTCTCGTCCATTATGTTCTTCCAACGACTCTTCAACCCTCTTTGCTTCTTTTGTAACCTCAACTACTACTGGAACTGAAGTCCGACGACCCTGTAACGAGCTTCCCTCGTTATTATTAAGTACTCTATCATTTCCATCACTATCATATTGGCAGGTTTCCATCTCTGAACTTCCTGTCTCAACATGGACAACATCGTCAGGCAGCTGACTTTTGTTGGGTTTTTCCGAAAGCTGGGGAGCTCGTTCAACGGCCTGGACAGGATTGTGGTGGGTCATTTTTGTGGGTTCAACGTTCATGAAGTTGAAACCAAAGCCCTTCTTTCTTCTTCTTCTTCTTCTTCTTCTACTGCTTCCTTAGCTGATTCCTTTTGGTTGAAAGAGAAGACTGAAGATTAACATTTACATGGAGAAAGGGTTTGTGTGGGAATAAAAGCAAGAAGAGAATGGGTGGGGAGTTGGTTTACACGCCATCTCTTTCAAAACTTTCAAGTGGGTGTTTTTTCTTCTTTTGTATGGTAAGTGACAAACGTACGTGTGTTGTTCCACAAGATGGCTAGGATTCCATTTTGTGTGGTCTAGTTCCAAGTTTGATAACACCAAAAAGGAATGAAAAAAGAGAGCTTTCAAGAAGAAAAAGAGAGGAAATTTTTGTTTATGATTCCTTGGATTGATTTTTGGAAGGATTGTCAGGTTGATGTTGATTTTGGGTAGAAAATAGAAATCCTTATGGTTTTTGGGATACATTATTATAGCCAATCCCATTGCTAGTTTTGATTTGAGGAAATAAACAAATAAATTTACAAAGAAATATTAATTTTTTTTCATTTAATGAGGTTTAGACTCTTCTAAGATATTTTTTTCCTTGATGTACACCTCAGCTACCCCCTCCCATCCCCCTTTTGCTGTTTGTGGAAGAAATGTTAGTGTTGATTTTTTTGAACAAGTTGTTAGGTGGTTTTAAAAATACCTTATAGCATACAAGAATCACAATAAATATTTTATGGTCATTGCAATCATTTTTAAGAAATAATGTTTAATAAATTTAGAATTTAAATTTTAATATTTATAATTTTTTTATTCATAAATTATGGCATTTTTATAAATAAAATAAAATTCCTCCTTTGTGAAGCTAAAATTAGAGAAGGCAAGAAGTTATCTCTGTCTTTGTTAATTAATGAATGGTAGGCTACTTGTTGCATGTGGGTATGTCTCATAATTTTGGACCTTAGTACTGTCATATCAAACAAGAAAGTTTAACAATATTAAATTTGTCTTGCAAAATCATTTTTAATTACAATGATATAGGTTTTTTTTTTGTGAATGTCTCGTATTTATTAAAAATAAAAAGAGAGAGAAAAGGACAAAAAACCCATGTGGAGTTATGGTTAATGCTCACAAAGTTTTCCAAGGGATGGAGTGTAAAGATGAGGTCATGTGGACTGCTTTGATTGATGGATATGCAATGAATGGTCTTTTTGAGGATGCATTGTTGGCTTACGAGGAATGGATAATGAGGGGATTGCTATTGATAAGTTTGTTCTTTGTAGTACTTTAAGTGCTTGTGCAGCATTAGAGGTTTTAACTTTTGGGAAATGTCTTCATTCAGTTATAGTAAAGAAGGGGTTTGAGTTGGAGATTGCTGTGGGAAATGCTCTACTGATATGTACTCAAAAGTAGGAGATCTGGATAGTGCCTCAAATGTGTTTGGAATTGACTCTGAGTGTAGAAATATTGTGTCTTGTTCTTCGTTGATTAATGGATATGTTGAGATGGATCAAATGAAGGGACGCTTTAAGTGTTTTTGTTGAGCTGCGGAGGCGAGGAATTGAATCTAATGAATTCACTTTCTCAAGTTTGATCAAGGCTTGTGCTAGCCTAGCTGCACTTGAGCAAGGGAAACAGCTTCATGCTCGAGTGATTAAATTCAATTTTGATGGAAACCCTTTTGTTTCTTCAGTTCTTGTTAAAATTTATGGAAAATGCGGATTGCTTGATGATTCTATACGGGTATTTCATGAGATCGAAAATGCAGCTGAAATTGCATGGAATTCAATGTTAAGCGTGTTTGGTCAGCATCGTTTCGGAGAAGATGACATGGAAATATTTAACAGGATGAAGAGCAAAGGAGTGGAACCAAATGCAATAACTTTTGTCAGTCTTTTAAGAGGTTAAGTTGTTTTGATGCTATGGAGAAGACTTATGAAGTGGTGCTTGGAGAAGAGCATTACTCTTGTGTTATTGACTTACTTGGTCGTGCTGGAAAGCTTAAAGAAGCTGAAGATTTTATAAATAAAATGCCATTTAAACCAAATGCCTTTGGATGGTGTTCTTTCCTTGTAGCTTGCAAGATCCATGGTGATAAGGAGAGAGGTAAACTTGCAGCAGAAAAACCGATGCAGCTTGAACCTGAAAATAGTGGAGCTCCTATTTTGCTTTCAAATATTTATGCATTGGAGCAGCAATGGAAAGATGTGAGAACATTGAGGAAGATGATGCAAGATAGTAATGCTAACAAACTACCAGGTTATAGCTGGGTTGATGTTGGAAACAAAACTCATACTTTTGGTATTGAAGTCCGGTGTCATCCTCAAAAGAAAGAAATTTATGAGAAGCTTGATGCTCTTTCAGATTAGACAAAGAAGGCTGGATATGTCCCTTGCACAGATTCCATCCATTGGAGATGGATGTCAGTGTGAAGGAGAAGATACTTCAGCATCACAGTGAGAGAATTGCCATTGCATTTGCACTAATAAGCATGCTAAGTGGAAAGCCCATCATTGTAAAGAAAAATTTAAGGGTCTGCGTGGATTGCCACTCTGCAATTAATTACATATCTAAAGTGATTGGAAGAAAAATTATTGTAAGGGACAACAGCAGATTCCATTATTTCTCAGACGGCTTGTGTTCTTGTGGAGATTTCTGGTAAGGTTTTGCTATCTTGAAGCTTTGCAAACAAATTCAAGCACTTGACCGAGTACTATGCTCAGCCAACGAGTTATAATAACCAGCTGCTCTTGCATTTAATACTGGAGATTGGTGAGGCTATCTGGCAATTATGAGTGAGGACAGCTGAAATCGAAATGATCTTTGCAGCAATGTTTATGAGGAAGATGATTATTAACAAAGAACTGAAAGAAAGCAAAACGTTGTATTAAGCTTACTGAAGATTGCTACTCAAGTAACGCATAAAGTAGAACAAGATGAAGAAAAGGGTTCTCAAAATAAAATTGAAAACTGCTAGATGAGTAAGTAGGAGGAAAGCAGCCAACTAGGAGTAATATAATAAACAAAAACAAAGTTAAAGATTAACGCGAGAAAGACATCTCAGTGATCTATTATTTAATTGCTTATAAAAAAAATTTTGTGCCCAATAAAAAATAAACAGTTCTCAATTGATTCATGTAATTATGCAAGCTACTCAAGTTCTGTTTAAATATGATTTTTAAACACACACTAACCTTAACTTTGAGAAATTCACAGAACTTATTGAATGGGCCGAAGGTGGTTGCTTGCACTGTAAGGAACAAACTATAAAGAATCAACTACTAACATGCTATATTCTCTAACAAGTATAGGCACTAATAGTCCAAAACAGACAACCAGTAACAAAGAGGACTAGTGGAACGAAGCAGGAATCTCAAGTGAAGCATAACTACATCGGTTGAGACACTATGCAGAAAAACCATTTAAGCTTTTGGATAGCGTGATCATCCTTTCTTCTTCAGGAACTCAGGGATGTCGACTGAACCACCTTCACTGAAGGAAGGGCACTGATTGATTCCAAGACCAATATCTCCCTGTGCTAGCTGACCTGCCTGCATTTTAACAGGAATCCAGTTTAAATTGGGGTACGTGAGAGAGAGAGAGAGAGTTGAGCAATACCTGAAGGGGCCTTCCTTCACTTTCTTCTTGACGTTTAAATCCCGTGGCAACTAGGGTTATATTTACCTAAATAGAGACCCAAAATTATGTTTGCCATCAAATTAATGATTCACAGCGAGCACCATGAATTGAAGGTCTGCGCAAACATGACCTTCTTTATTTACCTAAATGAAGAAATAACAGAGAAGACCATCCTGTATCTCTTTCATAATCAATTCAGCAGGTCGCATTAATGTCAATGTGAATTCCGCATCTAAATTTGGCCTTATTCTACGTACCTCTGTATATTTTATCTAACATATCAAGAACTCAAGAATAACAAAACAATCCTTCAGGAAGCAGATATGCAATCCCATTGCCAATCTCATTGATAGATAAGGCTGAGATGGTTTGCTTGTAAACACAAATTAGATACAGGAGAACTATCCACTGACTTAAACACAAAGGCAAGGCATCTCTTACGACCAGCGTGTGGCCTAGAAAGTAAAGTTCATGCATAAAGTCCATCTGTTGCAGGTTTTAATCAATTTTCTGAATGTTTAATTCATCGAATTGCTGTAAGCATATATGCTGCATTAAAACTACAGTTAGACAGTAGGCCTACTCAAAGTATGGTGATCAAGATACAAGTCTGCAGACGACTGTTTCTGAGTCTAAATTTTGGCATGAATACGTTAGAACAAGCATTAACTTACTTGGCCGCTAAGTGATGGATCTATCACTGCTCCAAATATTAAATTGGCTGTTGGATCCACAAGATCACATTTAACCTCAGCTGCAACATTAACCTACAGAAAATTATCAGATGTCAAATGATGCATATGAAAAGAAAAATAAACATGAAGACATATTCTAAAACAAGCGGAACATTCAAGATAATCAAGGTCTCCAGTGTATAATACTTCAGTCACAGTGTACACACAATTTCTGGTTATTGGTGCCTTGGGGGCGGGGGGGGGTGAGTTAACTTTAAGTTGCTGTGAGCAATTGCTAAATGTCCTAAAAAAATTATACATATAGTGTAGATAGCGCATCACTTTTGCATGTTTTCATTGATAAATTAGAAATTCTTGCATTCTTGCAGCTCAAGGGCCAATCGTGCATCAGGACAGAAAAAAATACAACACTGTAGGGACAATCCCACAATCTTGACCAAAAGATACTGAGAAAACAATCGGTCTACAAGAACTCAAACTTTAATTGAAACATATTTCTGAAGTAATCAGTGGCTGGAGGTGCGACATTTCCTACAATTCCTACCAGGTTAGAGACAGAGGGTTACCTCAAGCAAGGTTAAATCACTTCCACCAGTTATGTTCCACACAATTCCAGTAGCCCATCCCATACCAAGATCTAACAAAGGTGATTGGATAGCATTTAGTGCAGCATCTCTTGCCCTTGTTTTCCCTACAAACCAGAAAGAAACAATTAGAACATGATAACCAATTTGGGACCAAAACGCTTGTCAACTCTTCAATTTAAAAACTGAATTACCAACTAATAAACCAGTTTGGCCAAAATAAATTAAGAAACCAGAGCACCATGATGAGAAGGGATCACAGGCCATATGACATGTAAAATTTTGTTTCTTTCAAAATAAAACATCAACATGTACAGCCAATAAAAGGAAAAGGAAAGAAAATGGACAAGATACCATCACTTCTATTTCTGTCAGAGGGAAAAACATAAACAAGAGGTAGAAACTTCATGTATTCATGGTCAAAGCTGTGGCACATTCTCTTCTTAGAGAAAAAAAAAAAAAGACCAATTGGTGCCATCTTTAACATTTCTGAAACATAGGTGAGAAACATGTAACATGATGGTGGGCATGGTTCTCGCATCGTGATATGAACCAGAAGTTAAAGCCAAACCTCTTGAAATTTTTTTAGTAAAAACTTAAAATTTTTTCATATATGTGAGAAAAAAATTTAATTCAAAACCTAATATCAATTGAAAAGAGAATTAATTTTTTAAAAAAAAACTTAATAAAGTAATACGTCATTTTATGTGCTTCATCTTTGTGTTCAAACCATTTACATAGGCTTTTGCGACGCCAAGCGTAAGTATTTTTTAGATGTGTCAAAACTCATTTTGTTAGGGCTAAAACAATGTGTAAACTTTCCATTGATTCAATCCATATATATATATATATATATATATATATAAATTTGGTAATTGATCAAATTATCAAAATCGCAAGGCTTTAATCGTTAAAAAAAGAAACGAATGAGGAATAAAAAAAAATCTTGGGGGTCAAAGCATAATTTAAACAGATAGAAAATTTATGGCCCTTAAAGAGCAAATTCATTTATAATTTCTTTTTGGGAGAAAAAAATGCATGATTTTACTTAAATATAGATTCATTAATTACACAATTATTTAAGGATTGTTACTGTATTCTAATTATTTGCTAATCGGTAATCAATTATGATTTGATTACTTATATAATCTTTAAAAAGAACATAGCTATCTTTTAAAATTTCTCATTAATTATTATAATTTTTTGTATAAATACAAAAATTAATATAATTTTAATTTTATAAAAATATATAAATTTTTTTGTTCATTTGACGATAAAAGTATTATTTGTTATGTTTATTTTTTAAAAAATAAAATAAAATAAAATATATATTTTTTAAATATCAAAGATATTATAAAAATATATATAATTTAACAAATTCAAATCCTTCTAACTAAATATAAAAATTTAAAAATGAAATGTCCTAGGAATTAAATTTTCTTTTACATTATGTTTGGATCGAGAAGAAGAGAAAGAAAGAAAAAAAAAGTAATAGAAATAGAAAAATATTTCTTTTATTTAAATAAATTTTTAATTTAAAAAAAAAAAGAGGTAAAAATTTTATTTTTTAGTTTCTCTTGTAATTCTCACTTTTTTAATATTTCAATTTGAAAAAAAACTAAAGAAAAAAAAATTAAAAAAATTTTATTTTTATCAAAAGATTATTATATTCGTATTTTTATTATGACATTAAATTTGATTATATAACTGATATTTTTTATAAAAATAATTTTTTTTTATGAATATTTTATATAACATTACAGTTTATAAATATTTTATGATTTTTTAAATTTTAACAACAAAACAAATCAATTTTTTTAGAATAAATTAAAAAATTAAATTAAACATAAAATTAAGAGTAAATTAATAACTAGTTAATATATTTAATTGTATTAAATATGTTTAATTTTATTTAGAAAGATTTATTTATATAAACTAGGTAGTATAAAAATATATTTATATATTTATATCTTATTTTATATATAAAAATATTATAATGAATTTTTTCTACTATTTATCTAAACAATAATATTTAGAATTCATTTTTTATTAATTTTAATTAAACAAATAACAATTATATGTATTTTTTTTGTTTTATATATATATATATATCCAATATATTATATTTTCTTAAATATCATATTTTTTCTTGAAATCGAAACGTATTGCTGGCGTTTTCGTAATTAAGTCATAAAAAATACTAACAATTAGTGAATTGTCCTGCCCTGTAGCGGGTCTGAGCTCAAAGGCGGGCCATAGATGCACCGACCTGGGACCTTGACTTGGTGAGACTTTGTAAGAAAGCTCATCTCGAGTTTAAAATTCCGGAAGCGAGACAGGACATTTGATCTCTATATATAAACAAGCCGGCGGAGAAATGAAATGGTTCTCTAATTTGTACCACTTTACTCTTCGGCGGCTTTCACTTCGCTTCTGCACAGACTTCCGACGAGTGAGTACTACTTAATAACTAAGTATCAATCATCACTTGATATATGCATACATACATACATATTTATGTTGCTTTGATTTTGCAAAATCCCTTTAATTGTTTGTTTAATTATTACTAGAGGAAATTTTGTTTCATCGATTGTTGAAAGAAAATATTGGCGGGTGTTGACTTGCCTCTTCTTTCTATTTCTGTTCCGGACAACAAGATCTATGTTTTCCATCCATTTTTATTATTTTTTTTTTGGCAAATGCCAGATTCGTGCAAGATGAACAATGATTGGAACCCATTCGAGGACAATGATTGGAACCCATTCGAGGACAATGGTTGGAGCCCATTACGTGTCGTAGACCTTGAGGGTTGTACAACTGAACCGGACCTTGAGGCTTATACATCTGAACCAAATGACGAGGTGAACGTATCAGGAAGAAGCACAAAAAAAAGGCGCCGCACCGTCGATATAGGACAAACATCAGGTTCCCAACAACCAGAACGAAAAAGAAGAGAAGAGCTAAATGAACAGATCGAGAAGAAATATGTCCCTGAAGGAGCAAAAATTCTCAACGATAGAGTTAAGAGATTGAAAGACAAAGCAAATTCTATCAACAAACTCTCTCTGTCTCTAGCAACTCATGGTTTATTTCTTAACTCTTGTTTTCTGTATATTGGTAAATGAAGGACATGATAGAAGACATGAAATCTCATATATGTTTACAGACCGTTGTGATGGCCAACAATGCCGACAACCTCTTTAAACCAATAGTCGACTCCTACGACCAAATCAAAAGGCAATGGCCAGCGCGGTCTGACCTCGAAAAGATAAGGGAAAAGATATAGCTAATCAAGAGTGATGAAACGATGGAAGAAAGAGAAAAGAAGCAGAGATTGAAAGCTGTAGGAGAGGAGATTACAAGGTTAAAGGAACAACGGGAAGAGGTAATGTTTACATTAGGTGGCCCTCTAATTTACAAATCCTTGTAATAAAAATTTTATAATTTTATATTTTTAGTTCTAAATCTAATTACTAGTTTGATTTCATTTCACTTTAATCTAATTACTAGTTTAATGTTGACTTTGTGATTTGGGTTTTGTAGGACTCAAAAAAAGTAAATGACCTTGAGGAATACTTCACTAATCCGGTATGCAGATTATGCAGATTTCTTATCATTGATATACTGTGTTACCTTTTAGCCTTTTAAAAGCATTGTATTATTTCTTGAATAAGGTGATCATTTCCCTTTTATAAATCTGATTCTAATAGCACTGAAAGATTTTAAAAAATTAGGGATGTCCAGAGTTGTCCCCAAAAGCTACAAAATAGCCAATAGCCACGTGGTCTGTTGTTTCAATAACCACAGTTTAAATCCCGATAGCCTCAATTTAAATAAAAGAAAAAAAAAACCCTACAATATCATCCCCTAAGCTTTTGGAGTACTGAATGTCTTTTGGGGACGTTAGACTTCCTCATATTAATACTCGCATTGAAAATAATACATATGGTTGAATCATTCTAAGCATTTCAAGTAATTGAGTAAGTAATTTTAAGCTTTTTAACATACTGAATATATATAATCATGCTGGCATGTTCATAGTAAAGCAGACGCTTTTTACACCAAAAGTATTAAAACAGACGCTTTTATTGTAGTGCTAGTTAAGGTCAATGACCTATCTATATGTGCATGGTATAGCTTGGATGATTGAGTATGATGACAAACTAGTACGAGGCTTCACAGAAACTAACCTCTTCGCTAGAGACATATACTACAGAACGACTTGTTGCAAACCATAGCATTATAATTAGACATAGCTATTAATTACCAATAACAGAATGTCAATATGAATTGACAAAAAATTTCAGAGAAAATGACGCATGAAGCAAGAATACCCTCAAGTGCTACAAACTTGAAAATGCATTTACTTGATTTTGCATCCACCTATCTTGCTTTTCTGTTTTCTACAATATGAGGTCTCAATGTCAGCAAGTCATCAGTCTTAGACTTGCTTGTTTACAGCTCTCCATCTCCATAATTTATTTATTTCTCTTAAATTTCAGGGGGTTAGCGTGGAGACTCTAGGAGAAAAGGTATAACAAATATTTATTGCGTTGCACAAGCTATGTAATGAATGTAGATATGTACAGTATATATATACTCTGAAATCATGACCCTTCTTCCATGTTTGTGGTTTTAGCTTTCTTCAGCATGTCCATGGTTGGATTTGGGAGAAATTGCTACTAATGGGCCTACTGCTGATCAAGCTCAAGGAGTTTTGCAAATATGCTGAAATCTTTGAAGAAAATTTGTATGCTTACTTTGCTCACTCAAAGTCGGTGAACTGGAAAAGGTTGGAAATCAGAGGCTGAGCGAAGGTTGTGATCAGAGGCGTAATGCATGTGCATGGTGGCAGGCAAAATATTTTCAATTTATCATAAGCCTATTCCTTCCAGGCATTGGTTTTCATTTTTATGGTTTATTTATACTGTTTCTTTTCAGAACTTAATGGTTTTTGTTGTTGTCAATCCGTATTTTTTTGCATGTTTTAGAACATAACTTTGAAGTATTTTGTGGGATAATTCTATGATGGTTGCCAATGTTTAGGGAAGTGAAATTTGTTTATAAATACTCCAATTAAGGTGTCCTTCAAGGCAGTTTTGACTAAATATTATTTACAAGTGTTGTTTTCACCTTTTTAGCAAAAGACTGACTGGATACTTTGTGCTATGTGTTTGTCTTAAGAAAAGAAGTTTAATTGAATAGATCTTGTGAGAGTTGAAATTCATGCCACAGGTTCAATTTACTCGTTCTTGTCTTTATATCCTCTGTTCATTCACAGACTTTTAAACCTTTGAAACACCAAAGATCCCAAAAGGCATTTGGGTGCTAGAGCCCAAAAGGGACTGGAAATGAGAAAAATGGCAGATGGTTTTTTCTTTTGTAGTTTATAATTCAGTACTTAGAACTCGCTTTAGCTCTGTGATTTCCTTTGTCATGTTGTTGTTGAATGTTGATTAAATAAAAAGCAAAAATAAATAAATAAAATAAAATAAAATTAGAACCCCAACAACAAGTAGAAGTAGTACTCCAAAAAAAACAATTGTGAAGAGAAAGACATGAATTTATGACCTTTATTTATGAATAGTGCCCTGTATCGGCCAGGAACCAGGGTTTAACTGGAAGATAATTCTGGCCCCTTAAAATGCATAAACGCCTTTTGTTCTTTATTCTTTCTTTTATTTTTATTTTTTTATTTTCATTAGTGGGGGCCCAAGAAAAGTCTGGTTTTTCCAGTCCAAGAAATTATCAGGAAAGTGGTGAAAACAGCCCAAGTTTTCTTGTTTTTAAGACAAAGCAAATTCATTTTAAGACAAAGGTTTAGCATTTTATGACTAGGCAAATTCATTTTGTAATTTCTTTTCAGAGAAAAAACTTGCATGATTTTCCTTTAATACAGATTAATTATTAGGTTATTTTAAAATTATTATTTTATAAAAGAGATTGTAGTTTTTAAAAAATTATAAATGTTAATATTCGAATTTAAAACTTAATAAAAGTTATTTTTAAAAAAATTATATGAATCAATTAACTTAAAATTTTTATTTATTTATTTTAACATTATTGCTACACTTTAATTATTTACTAATTGGCAATGAATTATTATTTTTTAACAAGTAATTTATTTCTGAATTGTCAGGAAGCGAGAGTGGATTGGATGGCTGGCTATAGGTGACCTTCACTTGTGGGATTTAATAAAAATTTAAGTAAACTTATTTACAGTGTTGATCTTAATATTTGGTTTTGATAAAGTCAATTAATATTATATTTTACATTATTTTATCATATGACTTAGTATATATATATATGTAAGTAAAATATATAAAATTAATAAATATATTTATAGATATGTTACAGTTCCCTTGTTGCTTAATAAAAATTGCATAAAACTAAATTATGAAAAATAAATAAATAAAACTAATAATTTTGATTTAGAATAAATCACTTTAAATGTATTTAATATTTATTTATATATGTTAAGAATTATCAAAACTTGGCCCCACGCATCAGTGCCGGTAAGCTTATCTACAAGACAAAGCTCGAGTTTGCAGCTTCGTTTATTTGTGAGCGAGAATGCCTCAACTTGATGGAGACCTGATCTGTCTGTATAATAAGTAAGCGATGGAGAGCTAGTTCATTTGTTTCACTCTTTTCTATTATTTTTATGTATTTTTATTATTTTATTTTATAGTATTCATGCTTTCTTTAAATTATTAAATTATTTTAAATTACCAAATCAATATTTTTTTCTTTAATATTTTTCTCAAAATAATTTTATGTAAAAACATTAACATACAGGCGGTTACGGTTAAGACAAGTTAGATATTTAGATAATAGGGTGTCAATAGGGTATAATTGAGTCAAGTAAAGTTGATATAATAAGAAGGTTGGTTTGAGTTCGATTTTTAATTCGTGATTAGATATTCGATTTAAATTCGATCGAATTTTATTTTTTTAATTCGAGTTTAATTTATAATTGAAATCAAATTGTCTAAATTTATTTAATTAAAATTTTATTAATATGTAAAAATAAATTTTTGTTAAAATATAAAAACTTTTCATACAATTTGGCCTTTTTTATTAAAACTTAAAAAATATATTTAAAAAATTAAAGTTTGAAATTATACCTTAAAAATTTGAATCTTGAAAGGAGTACTGCCTTTACAAACAAAAAAAATTTCTATTTTTTTAGTTAAAACTTAAATTTTTTTCATATATGTGAGAAAAAAATTTTAATTCAAAATCTAATATCAATTGAAATAAGAATTAATTTTTCAAAAAATTAATAAAATAATACGTCACTTTATGTGCTTCATCTTTGGGTTCAAACAATTTACATAAGCTTTTGCGACGTTAAGCGCAAGGTTTTTTTTTTTTTTTTTCAAATGTGTAAAAACTCATTGAGCTAGGGCTAAAAATAATGTGTAAACTTTCCACTGATTCAATCTAAAAAATATATATATAAATTTGGTAATTGATCAAATTATCAAAACTGCAAAGCTTTAATTGTTAAAAAAAAAAAAAGAAATGAATATAAAATATCATGGCCATCAACGCATAATTTAAACAGATAGAAATTTATGGCCCTTAAAAAGGCAAATTCATTTATAATTTCTTTTTGGGAGAAAAAAAATGCATGATTTTGCTTTAATATAGATTAATTAAATTGCACAATTATTTAAAGATTGTTACTACATTCTAATTATTTGCTAATTGGTAATAAATTATTATTTGATTACTTATATAATCTTTAATAAGAACATAGCTATCTTTTAAATTTTACATTAATTATTATAATTTTTTTATATAAACACAATAATTGGTATAATTTTAATTTTATAAATGTATATAAAATCTTTCATTCAAAGATAAAAATATTATTTTTTATGTTTATTTTATTCAAAAATAAAAAAATATTTTTTTAAATTATCAAAGATATTAGAAAAAATACGTAATTTAACCAATACAAATCCTTCCAACCAAATATAAAAATTTGAAAAACGATATCTCAAGCAAATCAAACTCTTTTTTGATATCATACTTCCTCAAATATCATTTTTTTTTTTCTTGAATTCGAAACGCGTTGCTGGCGTTTTCGTAATTAAGTCATAAAAAATACTAACAATTACTAGTGAATTGTCCTGTCCTGAAGCGGGTCTAAGTTCAATGGGGGGCCATAGGTGCACGGACCCGGGACCTTGACTTGGTGAGACTTTGTAAGTAAGCTCATCTCGAGTTTAAAATTCCGGAGCGAGACAGGATATTTGATCTCTATATATAAACAAGGCGGCGGAGAAATGAAATGGTTCATTAATTTGTTCCACTTTACTCTTCGGCAGCTTTCTCTTCTCTTCCTGCACAGACATCCGACGGTGAGTACTACTTAATAACTAATTACCAATCATCACTTGATACATACATATATATATATATATATATATCTGTCGCTTTGAGTTTGCAAAAATCCTTTAATTGTTTGTTTAATTATTACTTGAGAAATTTTTGTTTCATCGTTTGTTGAAAGAAGATATTGGTGGGTGTTGATTTGCCTCTTCTTTCTATTTCTGTTTCGGACAACAAGATCTAAGTTTTCCATCCATTAAATGAGTTTTCCTTATTATTCAAAATCTTACTATAATTTTTTTTTTTTTGGCAAATGCCAGATTCGTGCAAGATGACGAGCCAGGATAATGCTGCAGAATGGGATTGGAGCCTATCTGAAATTGTAGCGCTTCCGCAACTGTCTTCGAATGATGAATCTGAAGCACAGGATGAAGGTGAACAAACAAGTATTGTCGCCCGAGGCAGAGGCCGAAGCAGTGGAGCAAACACGAAAAGAAAACGGCAATCAGTTTCCAAAAACTTTATCAAAAGAAAAAGGAAAAAGCATAAAAAAAATGCGCCGCACCGTCGATATGGGACAAACATCAGCTTCCCAACAACCAGAACGAAAAGAAGAGAAGAGCTAAATGAACAGATCGAGAAGAAATCTGTCCGTGAAGGAGCAAAAATTCTCAACGATAGACTTGACAGATTGAAAGTCAAAGTAAATTCTATCAACAAACTCTCTTGTCTCTAGCAATTCATGGTTTATTTCTTAACTCTTGTTTTCTGGTATATTGGTAAATGAAGGACATGATAGAAGACATGGAATCTCATATATATATACAGACCGTTGTGATGGCCAACAACGCCGACAACCTCTTTAAACCAATAGTCGACTCCTACGACCAAATCAAAAGGCAATGGCCAGCGCGGTCTGACCTCGAAAAGATAAGGGGAAAAGATATAGCTAATCAAGAGTGATGAAACGATGGAAGAAAGAGAAAAGAAGCAGAGATTGAAAGCTGTAGGAGAGGAGATTACAAGGTTAAAGGAACAACGGGAAGAGGTAATGTTTACATTAGGTGGCCCTCTAATTTACAAATCCTTGTAATAAAAATTTTATAATTTTATATTTTTAGTTCTAAATCTAATTACTAGTTTGATTTCATTTCACTTTAATCTAATTACTAGTTTAATGTTGACTTTGTGATTTGGGTTTTGTAGGACTCAAAAAAGTAAATGACCTTGAGGAATACTTCACTAATCCGGTATGCAGATTATGCAGATTTCTTATCATTGATATACTGTGTTACCTTTTAGCCTTTTAAAAGCATTGTATTATTTCTTGAATAAGGTGATCATTTCCCTTTTATAAATCTGATTCTAATAGCACTGAAAGATTTTAAAAATTAGGGATGTCCAGAGTTGTCCCCAAAAGCTACAAAATAGCCAATAGCCACGTGGTCTGTTGTTTCAATAACCACAGTTTAAATCCCGATAGCCTCAATTTAAATAAAAGAAAAAAAAAACCCTACAATATCATCCCCTAAGCTTTTGGAGTACTGAATGTCTTTTGGGGACGTTAGACTTCCTCATATTAATACTCGCATTGAAAATAATACATATGGTTGAATCATTCTAAGCATTTCAAGTAATTGAGTAAGTAATTTTAAGCTTTTTAACATACTGAATATATATAATCATGCTGGCATGTTCATAGTAAAGCAGACGCTTTTTTACACCAAAAGTATTAAAACAGACGCTTTTATTGTAGTGCTAGTTAAGGTCAATGACCTATCTATATGTGCATGGTATAGCTTGGATGATTGAGTATGATGACAAACTAGTACGAGGCTTCACAGAAACTAACCTCTTCGCTAGAGACATATACTACAGAACGACTTGTTGCAAACCATAGCATTATAATTAGACATAGCTATTAATTACCAATAACAGAATGTCAATATGAATTGACAAAAAATTTCAGAGAAAATGACGCATGAAGCAAGAATACCCTCAAGTGCTACAAACTTGAAAATGCATTTACTTGATTTTGCATCCACCTATCTTGCTTTTCTGTTTTCTACAATATGAGGTCTCAATGTCAGCAAGTCATCAGTCTTAGACTTGCTTGTTTACAGCTCTCCATCTCCATAATTTATTTATTTCTCTTAAATTTCAGGGGGTTAGCGTGGAGACTCTAGGAGAAAAGGTATAACAAATATTTATTGCGTTGCACAAGCTATGTAATGAATGTAGATATGTACAGTATATATATACTCTGAAATCATGACCCTTCTTCCATGTTTGTGGTTTTAGCTTTCTTCAGCATGTCCATGGTTGGATTTGGGAGAAATTGCTACTAATGGGCCTACTGCTAATCAAGATCAAGGAAGTGTGCAAACTCGTGAACAGTTGCATTATACTGACAAGGATTTTGACGATTTAAAAAACAAAGTTTTTGCCAAGGACAACAACAAAGTGGATGTTTTAGAATTCCCAGGCTTAAAGGAGGCAATTGAAAATGCCAGGGGGAATGTTCCAGACTACCTGCAACCTATTGCTAGCAAAATCGAAAGGGATCGTGGTACACCTACTGGGTTTGAACTTTTTAACATCCAACTTCTGGTCTGCGCTGCAATCAATGAGATGGAAGATCTGGCAGTTGAGAAACTCGACTCGAGGACGTTGTTAAAGTGGGGAGCTACGCTCAACAAGGCTAAGCAATTTGATTTTCAAGTGAAATCTGCTGATAATCTCTTGGAGAAAAGTTTTTATGCTTACATTGGTTACTCAAAAAAGAGTTCGGAAATCAGAGGCTGAGTTCAAGGTTGTGATCAAAGGGTGTCTGCACATACAGCAAAATCTTTTAAGGTAAACCACCTTAGTGATGGCCTCTTTCTCTTTCCTCCCAGGACCTAAAAATGGCTATTGCTTTTCAATTTTTGATGGATGTGTGGTTTTTACTTTTACTTTTCTCTATCAGAACTTTATAGTTTTTGTTGTTGTCATTCGTATTTTTATCATCATTTAAAACATGAAGTTTGATGGTTAAAGGATTTGTTTTTGTGATTTGGATAATTATATCTTCACTTTATATTTGATGAAACGACAGTGCAGTGGAGGTTTTTAGCTCGGGATTAAGAAACTAATACAAGTTACAATTCTCTAATTAGTTTTTTATTTTTTTTATAAATATATCTTTAAAATATTTGTCACTTTACTAACTTCATTTATAGAACTTAAAAACTTCAGTAACAGTGACAATATATTTGATAATTTTTTGTGATAAAGTTTGCATGTTTCTTATTTTCAAAACTAAATTTGTTACTTTAGTATTAACTTTTAAATATGACTGAAATCTTATACGTTTGTACAAACTTAACTGTTAAACAGAAATGATTATTAAAAAATCTACAAAAATTATAAAAACACAATAAAAGTTATAAAAAAAAAATAGTAAAATGTTGCAATGATGTTAAAAAATTATAAACAAAATACTACACAGGTTTTAAAAATTACCTGAAGGTAGCTTAATTTCTCTTAAAATATTTGTTAAAAGAGAAAAACTAAATTTAAATGTTCGTAAATATTTTTTTTTATATAACCGTAAATTTGCTTATATCATTTTTCTCTCCGCTTATTTTGATGAATGAGATTTTTTTTTCTTTTTTATCTCTTATTCTTATATTATTATTTGTTATTTTAATAATTTTTTTATATAAAAAAAGCTTTAAAATAATAAAAAAAAGTTATAAGTGCTAATAGTTGAAGTCTACACCATGTAATCTATTAATGATGTAAATGTTAAAGAGTTAAACTCTAAAATATGTCACCTCTAAAGAATATAGGCATAATATAGGCATCTATTCTTATATTATTATTTATCATATTAATATTTTTTAATATAAAAAAAGCTTAAAATTAAAAAAAAAAATTATAAATGTTAAATTTGAATTCTAAATTATGTCACCAATATAAGTGTTAAGATTTGAATTTTAAACTACATTCACTCTTAAAAATATATGCATCTGACATCTCTTAGCATCTTAATAGATGCATGAGCTAATCTCATATTTTTATTATTTGAGTATTTCATTCACATGGATGTGCGGTTTATAATAAAAATTTGGGAATTTTGGTTTTATGATAATTTGTGATGGTTGCCTAAGTGAAAATTGTACAATAAATACCTCCAATTAAGGTGTCTGAGGGCAGTTTGACTTAATAAAATTTTTAAGTGTTATTTCTTCTTTTGACCGAATAATTTGTGCTATATTGCGTCTTAAGAAAAGAAGTTTAATTTTGTAAGAGTTGAAATTCCAGGAAGCAGGTTCAATTTACTCGTTATCGTCTATATATATATCCTCTGTATTCCTGACATTCTCTTCATTCTTGATGATGCAATGGATATGAATTTTATCTGTCTTTTTCTTTTTTGTTGTACTAGTGCCAAGGCTGATTTTCTGATCTCTAGGCCGCAATCCCTGTAATCTATATAGTTTCATTCTAATAGTTGATTGATGAAACAATATGTAGGCCTCAGAAAACTTTGGGTCAAATTTGAGATGGAGATGATACCGAAACAATGGCATACCTATGTCTGAGATGCAGGCCACTGTAAAACACTAATAGTATATTTAGTTCAGACTTCAGAATTTTATTATTTATAATAATCATATTTCCAAAAGTCTTCCCTGTCTTAGATCATCCACTGATTCTTCATCTTTTTTTTTGGACTAGAAATCCACTTACTTAGTTTAACCTTAGCTTTTTGGGCTTTGGGTTGTGTTTTCGTTTTCCATTCCTCAAAGTAATGCAAGAAAAATTACACCAAAATTTGGAAGAACCAAGGAAAAATGTGAATCATAGCTAGAATTTCCAAATTTGGCTGCATATTGCCATCTATGCTTGGCTTTTCTACTCTTATGTGCCAAATTCTATAGGACTATACTCAGCAAAAGAAAAACGTGACTGCAGAAACATCCTCAATTATCATTTTTTTTTTCTTTTGGGATGCCTTGCAGTGCACTTGGAATCAGTTAGATGATTTACCCGTTGCTTTATTTTCCTCTTGAGTTCTGCCTGTTAAAATGCTAGTAAAATGAGGGTAAGTTCTTCATATAATAGAAGATAAAAGCTCCCTGAAGAACCAGCAATTTGCTGAAAATGAACGAAAGCAATAATGGTGTTACCAGAGCCTGCTTAAGGTGGACATTCTCTTGTTTCAGTTGGTTCAGTTCTGCTTCTAGCTCAATGTATATGCCTGTAAAATCAAACCAACCGTGTAATGGTCAGCCTCGTAAGAGTAAAACTTATTACAAAATTCATTTCTCCAGGAATCTAGCTCTAGTATAACTACAACTTAATACTATATGCATTCACTTCAGCAAACATTGTTAGCTCCTGGCAAATTTGCAAACGATACTCAGGAAAAATAGGTGATAATTTCATGGCTTGAACATCAGTGTTAACTCAAGAATAACAAAATAATCCTTCAGGAGGCAGATATGCAATCCAATTGCCAATTTCATTGCTAGATGAGGCTGAGATTGCTCGAAAACACAAATTAGATACAGGAGAACTATCCACTGACTTAAACAAAAAGGCAAGGCATTTCTTATTGGACCAACATGTGGCCTAGAAAGTAAAGTTCATGCATAAAGTCCATCTGTTGCAGGTTTTAATCCTACTTTTCTGAATGTTTAATTAACCGAATTGCTGTAATCATATATGTTTCATTAAAACTACAGTTAGACAATAGGCCTACTCAAAGTATGGTGATCAAGATACAAGAACGCAGAGGACTGTTTCTGAGTCTAAACTTTGGCATGAATACGTTAGAACAAGCATGAACTTACTTGGCCGCTAAGAGATGGATCTATCACTGCTCCAAATATTAAATTGGCTGTTGGATCCACAAGATCATATATGACCTCAGCTGCAGCATTAACCTACAGAAAATTATCAGATGTCAAATGATGCATATGAAAAGAGAAATAAACATGAAGACATATTCTAAAACAAGCAGAACATTCAAGATAATCAAGATCTCCAGTGTATAATATTTCAGTCACAGTGTACACAATTCCTGGTTATTGGTGGGTGGGGGGGGGGGGTGTTGTTAGCTTAAGTTGCTGTGAACAATTACTAAATGTCCTAAAAAAATGATACATATAGTGTAGATAACGCATCACTTTTGCATGTTTTCATTGATAAATTAGAAATACTTGCAGCTCAAGGGCCAATCATGCATCAGGACAGAAAACAATACAACACTGTAGGGACATTCCCACAATCTTGACCTAAAGATATTTAGAAAACAATAGGTTTACAAGAACTCAAGCATTAATTCAAACATATTTCTGAAGTAATAAGTGGCTGAAGGTGCGACATTTCCTACAATTCCTACCAGGTTAGAGACAGAGGATTACCTCAAGCAAGGTTAAATCACTTCCACCAGTTATGTTCCACACAATTCCAGTAGCCCTTTCTATACCAAGATCTAACAAAGGTGATTGGATAGCTTTTAGTGCAGTATCCCTTGCCCTTGTTTTCCCTACAAACCAGAAAGAAACAATTAGAACATGATAACCAATTTGGGACCAAAACGCTTGTCAACTTTTCAATTTAAAAAACTGAATTACCAATTAATAAACCAGTTTGGCCAAAATAAATTAATAAACCAGAGCATCATGATGAGAAGAGATCACAGGCCCTATGACATGCAAAATTTTGTTTCTTTCAAGATAAAACATCAACACGTACAGCCAATAAAAGGAAAAAGGAAAGAAAATGGACAAGCTACCATCACTCCTATTTCTGTCAGAGGGAAAAACATAAAAAAGAGGTAGAAACTTCATGCATTCATGGTCAAAGCTGGGGCATATTCTCTTCTTAGCAAAAGAAAAAAAAAAGGCCAATCTGTGCCATCTTTGGCATTTCTGAAACACAGGTGAGAAACATGTAACATGATGGTGGCATCAAGATATGAACCAGGAGCTAAAGCCAGACCTCTTTTTTTTATCATTTTCGACACCTGCTCTTTCCTCCTCACTTCTTCCTTATATCCTTTTGCTCCAAAAAGAGTAGGAGAAAATGTGTATAAGATGCCTGAAATCTTGAAGCCTCAAATATAAAATGCTAAAGATCTCTTTGAATTACCAGTTGCAGTTCCTATCCCCATCAGTGAAGAACCTGCGTTTGTCATTATAGTTTGCACATCAGCAAAATCCACATTGACTAGCCCTGGAATCTGCAATCAGGAAACACACAACCAATTAGAGTGTAGAAGTATGGTCTGAACTTAGAAGGTCATAATGCTTCAACAATTGTGCTGGCCAAAACATTAGAAATATGAATGGGTAGTCATGCAGATATACTGATTTTTACAGGCTCCGAGGTTCCGTTCCAGAGCTTTGATAGCAATAAATTTAGCAGTACCAATGACCAAAGCTATCCAGCCTAAATACATACAAAGATACTACCAGCTCGTTCTGATAACATATAGACCTTAAAAAATATAGGCAATAACTAAAGAACTTCATATTGAAAGTGGGAAAAAAGAGAGAGAAAAAGCAGCAGCAAACTATTTCTTCATCCTTGCCATCTAATAAACTAGAACAATAACAAAAGAAAAACATTTTTAGCCCCAAATTTAAGGTGCACATATGTCCTATCACCAGTTGATTGTAATATATCACAAATAATTTCATTCAATCATCAACAAAATTGGAAGGACGGTCTCAATTTTCAAAGTCTCTATGAGTAGAAAGAAAGAAAATGACATTACAGTCATGTTTCTTTTGACTAAATATTTGGGTTTCAACTCAATCATGAAACTGTATAGTTAGATTAGGAGGTTTTCAATAGTTTCTGGAAGCATCCCATACTGTAATTATATCGGAGATATCACGGACACCTTGTCGAAGAATATCATCAGCCAGATTAAATGCTTCTGTTACTGGAGAAGACTGGGAAACTGCAGTCAACACTTGTCATTTGGAATAACAATTAGTGTGTCAACATTTTCTCTCAGAGCTACAATTCCTTCATGTGCTTGAACAGCCCTCCTTCTTCCCTCAAATGAAAAAGGAGTAGTGACAATACCAACAGTTAATATACCCATGGACTTTGCAACCCCTGCAATAACAGGAGCTCCACCAGTTCCAGTCCCTCCACCCATTCCGGCCTGCAATGCAAACCTGAAGTCCTAAGTAAAATGTTAAAGAAAGATACTAGAAGACAAAAGAAAGACAAGATCCCATGTGCTCATACTAGTAGTTAACTTAGCAAATATCAATCTACGAAAACACCATGAGCAACACTACCAGAACAAAAGGTTTTGCCACTAGTAATTTAAAGAACAAAAGTATCAGGGGCAAGAATGAATAATGCATTAAATTAGTTCATGAATCATCAAATACAAATCAAACTCTAGGAAACAGGGTGATCAGATATACAACAAAAGATGTTATGGATGTTTATCTTAAATGGCTATTGCCACACATCTGATCCCTAGCATGTAATAACAAGTTGAACTTGCAGTTGCAAAAATAAGAAATAAATTTTACCGCTCCTGGACACTATAGACTTTGCACATAATTCATTAACCATTCAATTGATTGAATAGGTTTTATGAAAGAAGAAAACAGGTATCAGTAGCCAGATTATTTGTGGTTATCATATGACCAATGAATATTCTGTATTCATTATAAATAAGAAGCTTGAAATATTTTCTTTGACAAATATTCTTGACTAGTCTCCTAGAGGGGTCTAGTTAATAATAATAAAGAGAAAATAAAACTAATTTTCTTGTTGCATACAATTTTGCTCAATTTATTGTGTTATTATTTTTAATATTTTTTAATAGAAATAGTAGTTGTAAACAAAAAGCATAAAAACAGAGACAGTTTTGATCCAAGACATTCATGAAATCAGATTAGTAACAGTACTAGTAATAATCCAAATTCTATCCAAATGATAAAAATTGTAGATGGATGGGAACTTACAGTAAAAAAAAAAAAAAACCATATCAGCACCATAAAGAGCCTCTTCTATTGACTTTCTTTGGCAGCATTCATGCCAATCTCTGGGTTTCCACCAGCACCAAGACCCCTAGTTAGCTCCTGACCAATTTGCAAACGATGCTCAGGAAAGACAGGTGACAATTTCATGGCTTGAACATCAGTGTTAACAATCTAGAACTCTACCCCCTTCATTGTGCTCTCTATCATGCGATTAACAGCATTTGACCCACCACCTCCAACACCAATAACTTTGATCTTAGCTTCATTATAATTACTTGAACCAGACATGTCTCCTAAGCTCTCGATGACACTTCCACTAGAACTATCCTTTCTTGGGTTGGTTATTGTAGCGTTCCCTTCACCTCTAAGCAATGAAACTTCAGGGTGCAGATTCAGAAACGGGTATTTGTTTTGATAAGGACTGACACTTTGAGAGTTGGCAGCACATCTAAAATGAGGCATGGTAGAGCTTTGGCTGGCACTTGAAAACCCACTTTTCCAATCACACAGTTTAAGGCAGCTAATTCTCCCTAAAGGATTCTCCATTAACACTCTTCCTCCAAGAACATTAAGTACCCCCATTGGTCTAGCATCTGAAGGTGTAAAACATGGCGATATAGCAGTTGCCATTTTTACCGGCAGCACTAAGAAATCAGATTCACTTAAGCTATGATACAAGCCGGAATTTTTAGAGTTCTAAATGGCTTAAATTTCAAGTTGTATTGTCAAGTTTTCTTTCAATACCTGCATAAAACAAACAATAAAATCAAAACTATATTCATAAACATTTAGAAAAACCCATTAGCTAAAGCACGATCAGTGTCCACTTGAAAGTGTCACCTTAAAACTAAAAATAAAAATAAACCTCAAAACCAAAGATAAATGTTAAAAGGCTATAACTTTCTAAATTGAAGAGCACAATGAGCTTGTACAATGTTAAGTATAACATCAAACAAGTTGCCAAAACACATTGAGAATTAAAAAAAAAAAATACAAACTACCCAAAATGCTTCAAATTTAAAGCTCACAGCAACCAGATTCACCATTCTAACAAAAAGTCCAACATTGCAGCTAAACCCAAATTAAAAAAGATAAACTACATAATGACAAAAATGGAATAAAAAAAAATGCATTGGGTCTGAAAAAAAAGGAAAAAAAAAACTGAAAGGATCAGAGGTCGAATAGAAACACCAAGTTCCCAAAAGGAGTAGAAATGGGGAAAATGGTAGATGGTTTTTTCCTTTGTAGTTCATTCAGGGCTTGAAATTGGCTTTAGCACTGTTATTTCCTTCGTGGTGTTGTTGTTGAATGTTGATTAAAATAAAAAAGTTCAAAAAATAATAATAATAAAATAAAATTAGAACCCCAACAAACAAGTAGAAGTAGTTTATTCTTTTGTTTTTTAAAATTTTCATTAGTGGGGGCCCAAAAAAAGTTGAGTCTTTCCAGTCCAAGAAATTATCAGGAAAGTGGATATAAGAGCCCAAGTTTCTTCTATCTTTTGCACCTCAATAAAAAGATCCAAGGAACCAGCAAGCCCAAGGTTTGCAAATTTTTTTGTGCGGTAATTCAAGTTCCACAGTGTCGATTTATGCCTTCGTTTTCTTGGTTTTTAGGACAAAGGTTTGGCATTTTATGACAAAGCAAATTTATTCGTAATTTCTTTTCAGAGAAAAAAACTTGCATGATTTTTCTTTAATATAGATTAATTATTCGGTTATCTTAAAAGTGTTTTTTTAAAGGGCATCTCGGTTTTATAAAAAAAATTATAATATTAAAATTAAAATTAAAAATTTAATAAATATTATTTTTTAAAATAATTGTATAAATCAATTAATTTAAATTTTAAATTAAAAATAAATTATAAATATTAAAATTCAAATTAAAACTTAATAAATATTATCTTTTAAGAATAATTATCTAAGATTCAAATAGTGATTTAATAACAGAATAGCGATCGTAAACTTACAATAGTACCATCACTTGTCACTGCTATTAAATGAAATGTTGTTGAGAAATTCTTTCACAATCAAAATAGTGTGTAACGATAGTAAAATAATTACGTAACAGGAAATAGTGATAATAACATATCGTTATTGTAAGTTATTCCATTTTTTTACTCATGAATCAACAATTCAAAAAAAAAAAAAACAAAATTTCAACATTGCAAGATAAAGTAATAAGTCTACAAAAATTAAAATAAAAATAAAAATAAAAAATAAAACTCAAAATTTTAAGTCTTTAGTATCAAAATCAATCTAAAAATAAATTAGAAAACAAATAAATTATTTATTAATCATTCAATCGGTATTTTGGCATCCAAATTCAAATCAATTTTAAGTTTTTAATTAATATTTAAAATTATATAAGAAAGAAAAAAAATTACATAATCTTTTTTTGTAAAAATTTTATAAAATAAATTCTGTTGTGAGAATTCGAGAAAGACAGATGAGATATTTTATAATTACTAAATAAATAATAGTGATGAAGATATACGAAAGAAAATAAAAAAAAAAAAAAAGAGAAGATTCTCGAAGTCCAAGCTCCAAAAGCACAAAAAAGACGAATAGAAGATAACAAGCTAGGTTCCCGGTGAGTCTACTGTGATAAGACAAATTAGGGAATATTCGGGTGGGTGGATGGGGGGTTGGGTGGGGTGGGATTGGGTAAGATGGGATAGAATGGAGGGTGGGGCCGTTTGGGTTAGGGGTGGGGATGAATTTTTTATTTAATTTTATAATTAATTTTTGAAATTTTTTTTAGATAAAATTTAATTAGAGTTTTTAAAAATTTATAATTAAAAAAAATAAGAAATTAATAATTTAATATAAGATATATAGAGATTTTAGATGAATAATTTTGATAAATTTTTTTGTATAAGTTAGATGAAAAATAATTAAAATGAAATATTATATTTTAATTTTGTTATATATTAATTTATGATTTTGTATTTGAAATTTAATAATTTTTTTGTTGTTTTGGTATTTATATTGTTGTCAATTTTTTTGATATTAGATTAATTTTTATTATTTGTGTGTAATTATTGAAAATTTTATTTATTATATAATTATTAAAAGTAATTTGTGATAAAAAATTTATATCAATTAGTATATAAAAAAGATTAAATTACTTAATAAATTTAATATTTTATGATTTATTACTCTTATTAAGATTAAAAACTAAAAATAAATAAATTTAAAATTGTTATATTTTTAAGTTTGTAATTTTATTAAATATAGATACTTGATATTTAACATATTATATTTATTAATATTTGATTTATCCAGAATTAATATTGAATATAAACTTAGTCAAGAAAAATTTTGTGAATAAACTAAATATGAATGTTTTATTATAATTTAAAAAAAATTATAAATAATTTTTTAAAAAAATAAAAAACATATAATATCATAAATTATTTTTAAAATCATTAAATAAATATTTTTATAATTATAATTATTATTATTATATTTTATAATAAATTATAAAAAAAATTTATTATCTTGATAATTTCAATGACCGTAACGATGTCTGTTACATTAAAAAATACGATAAAAATGATGAAAATATAACCATAGCTGCTATTTAAATATCTGAGCATAACTACATCGGTTGGGACACTATGCAGAAAAACCATTTAAGCTTTTGGATAGCGTGATCATCCTTTCTTCTTCGGGAACTCAGGCATATCCACTGAAACCGATTGATTCCAAGACCAATAAAAGGAAAAGCAACGAAAATGGACAAGATACCATCACTTCTATTTCTGTCAGAGGGAAAACATAAAAAAGAGGTAGAAACTTCATGCATTCATGGTCAAAGCTGTGGGACATTCTCTTCTTAGAAAAAAGAAAAAGAAGGCCAATTGGTGCCATCTTTAGCATTTCTGAAACACAGGTGAGAAGCATGAAACATGATGGTGGGCCAGGTTTCGCATCCAGATATGAACCAGAAGTTAAAGCCAAACCTCTTAAAATTTTTTCATATATGTGAGAAAAAATTTTAATTCAAAATCTAATATCAATTGAAAAGAGAATTAATGTTTTTTTTAAAAAACTTAATAAAGTAATACGTCATTTTATGTGCTTCATCTTTGTGTTCAAACCATTTACATAGGCTTTTGCGACGTCGAGTGTAAGTATTTTTTATATGTGTAAAAACTCATTTAGCTAGGGCTAAAACAATATGTAAACTTTCCATTGATTCAATCCAAAAAAATCTATATAAATTTGGTAATTGATCAAATTATCAAAATCGCAAGGCTTTAATCGTTAAAAAAAAAGAGAAATGAATGAGGAATAAAAAAAATCTTGGGGGTCAAAGCATGATTTAAACAGATAGCAAATTTAAAGTTCTAAATAGCTTAAATTTCAAGCTATGATATATAAATTTTTGACCCCTTAAAATGCTTAAACACCTTTTGTACTTTACTTTCTTTTTTTTTTTTTTTAAATTTTCATTGCTGTGGGTCCAAGAAACTCGAGTTTTTCCGGTCCAAGAAATGATCAGGACAGCTCAGTGAGGTGGTGATAACAGCCCAAGTTTTTATCTTTCGCACGTCAGAAAAAAGATCCAAGGATCTAACAGCACACACCGAGCTGAAGGTTTGCAACATTTTGTGTGGTAATTCAAGTTCCACTATGTTGATTTATGCCTTCGTTTTCTTGTTTTTAAGACAAAGCAAATTCATTTTAAGACAAAAGGTTTGGCATTTTATGACAAATCAAATTCATTTGTAATTTCCTTTCGGAGAAAAAAACTTGCAAGATTTTCCTTTAATATATCTTAATTATTCAGTTATTTTAAATTTGTTTTTTTATAAAGGACATCACGGTTTTAAAAAAAATAAATTGTAAATATTAAATTTAAAATTTAAAAACTTAATAGATATATTTTTTAAGAATTATTGTATGAATTAATTAATTTAAATTTTAAATTAAAAAAATAAATTATAAAATATTGAGATTCAAATTTAAAACTTAATAAATATTATATTTTAAAAATAATTACATAAATTAATTATTTTGCGTTCAATTATTTTAACATTGTTACAACATTTCAATTATTTGAAAATTGTTAATGAATTATGAATTTTTTTTACAAGTAATCTATTTCTGAATTATCCCGAAGCGCGAGTGGGTTGAATGGCGGGCCACGGGTGTCCTCCACTTGGTGGAATTTAATAAAATTTTTAAGTAGACTCACCTTTAAGATAAAGCTCGGTATACAACTTCGTCTATTTGGGACCCAGAAGACCTTAGATCGCGACCTGAGCTACACATAACAAAAAGTCCAACCTTGCAGCTAAAAAATGCATAACCAGAAATTTAAAATGGCATCTGGGTCTTAAAGATAAAAGACGAAAAGAAATACCTGAAAGAGATGCGGTCCCAAAGAAAACAGAAACGGCCAAAAAGTTCCCAATAAAGCATTTGGGTGCTAAAGCCCCAAAAAGGAGTGGAAATGGGAGAGGGTTTTTTGTTTTGTAGTTTATATTTCAGGGCTTGAAAATCTTTTCGGCTTTAGCTCCGTAATTCAATCTATCCAAAGATAAATTTTACTTGATGTAATTAATTTAGTTGGTTCTTTTGCTTTAAATTTTTATAAGAGTTTTAAAATTTATGAAATTTAATTGTCTTTGAAATTTTTCGGATTTTCTTCAAAAGCTTTTGGAGTATAAAAAATTTAGGTTAAAAGGTATAATTTAATTAAAGGTAATTAAATTATTTTATTTAATGACTGATGTAAAAAATTTAAACGTAAAATCTAACATTTTTTTTTGTCTTTTACATAATGTATCCAAAAATTATGAGATATAATATTTAATTTATTATTATATTTAAAGATATTTTTTAACTAAAAAATTTAAGGTGTAAAAATAAATTTTTGGAATAAATTTAGAATCATCTTTATTGTGATGGGAAAATACATGAATTTACATATTTATTTATCAATAGTCTTGATTATAAGGTAGATTTGATAATTTATAAATTTGTGTTATATTCATTTTGTATAAATTTTATATAAAATATAAAATTTTTATGTCATAAAATATCAAATCTAGATACATTTTTATATTTTTATTAAATTTATTACAATTTTTATTAAAATTTTAAACTTTATCTTTATCATAATTTTTATATTATTTTGTATAATATCATTGTAGTATTTTTATAGTTTTTTATTATTTTATTTTATATTATTCATGTTTTCTTTTAAATTATTAAATTATTTGAAATTAACAAAAAAAAAATTCTCTAGTCTTTTCCCTAGTAATAATTTTAACGAAAATATTAACCATTCGGTGGGTGAGATTAAGGCGAGTTAGATAATTAGATAATGGGGTGTGGAATTGAAACTCTTCTCGCCGACTTGAGGGACGCACCTTCTCCATTCGTATGCGCTCTCTCTCTTCTTTATTTTCTTTTTTATTTTTAATTTTTTTTAGTTATTATTTGGTTTAGAAGTATCCATAAATTTTTCTCCAAATCTTGACGATGGGTTATTTATTTTTATTTGCAAATAAGGAGCTGCACATTAAATGCTTTGACTTTTGGCCACGGTTTTGGCTATGGTCCCCAAATAAATTTAGTTTTGCAATTAATGTCATTCTTCCTTGTACTATTTTAAATGTATGATAGTATTTTGTTTTTTGCATTTCGCGAGAAGAGCTTCGTCTTATGATTAGAAAAAAATGAAAAAAAATGCAACTACGAAAAATTATGATTATTTAAGATGTTTTTTGTATAAAAATATCTTAAATAATTATTTTATAAATAAATTAAATGATATTTTTAAATTTTTTCATAATATATAAAAAATAAAAGGATCATATCATTTTATAAAAAAATAAAAAGATCATTTAAGGTATTTTTTATATAAAAATATCTTAAATAAAATATCAAATCTAGATATATTTTTATTTTTTATTAAATTTATTACAATCTTTATTAAAATTTTAAATTTTATTTTTTTCATTTTTTTATATTATTTTTATATAATATTATTGTAGTATTTTTATATCTTTTTATTATTTTATTTTATATTATTCATGCTTTCTTTTAAATTATTAAATTATTTTAAATTAACAAAAAAAATCTTCTCTAATCTTTTCCCTAGTAATAATTTTAGCGAAAACATTAACCATTAGGCGGGTGAGGTTAACGCGAGTTAGATAATTATATAATGAATCGAGGACTTGAAACTCTTCTCGGTCACTAGCTTTAAAAAACCGCCGACAAAATACAGTTGGGAGTGAGGCGCGAGCTTTCTATGCTTCATTTTACTATTACAAGTTTTTTTTTTTATTATTAAAATTAAAAAATGATAATTAAAAGTTTAAAATTATATCTTAAAATTTTGAATTTAAATCTTGAAACGAATGCAGTGTCTTTGCAATAAAGAGAAAAATAATTTCTATTTTTTAGTAAAATTAAGCTTATATATGAGAAAAAAAAAGCTTAATTCAAAACCTAATATCCATTTAAAATATAATTTTTTGGTCAAAAACTTAATAAAGTAGTACGTCATTTTATCAGCTTCTTATTTGGGTTTAAACCATCGACTCTTTCAAGATTTTTTTAGATATGTAAAAATTCATTCAGCTTGGGTTAAAAAATGTCTGAATTTAATCATTAATTAGATTATCAAAATCTCAAAGCTTTAAATTTTTTTTTTTAATAAAGGGATAGGAGAAGGATTTGAGTTTTAACTTAATGTATTTTCTTAAGAAAAAAATGAACGAAGAATAAAAATAATCGTTAAGTTCGAAACATAATTTAAATATATATGAATTATTTTCCTATCCGTGGAAAGTAAAGCTTCCTCACGCGAGTTTTTTCACATGCCCTCGCTATAAGTAGGAAGGCCCTCGCTGCTACCTTAACATCAACACTCCCTCAATTCTCAACCTTCCGTCTCAGGCCTTTTCTCTGTCACAGTCCCTCAATTCTCACTCTGTTCTGAAACATGGGAAGAAAACGGCAATCATCAGGTTCCCAACAACCAGAACCAAAAAGAAAAGACCTTATCAAGACGAAATCTGTCCGGCAAGGAAAAAAATTCTCAAAGATAGAGTTGACAGACGGATAAAGAAGGTAAGTCTATTAATGAAACCTCTCTGTCTCTAGTAATTCATTTTAATTCACCATGTTTTATTTCTTAACTACGTTTTATGTATATTTAAAATGCAGGACAATATGGCAGACATGGTATCTTTTGCATGTTTAATGATCTGTGCGATGGCCAACAAAATCTTTTTCCCCTATCCACTATTAGTCGCCTTCCACAAACAAATCAAAAGGAAATGGCCAGTGCGTTCTGACGTCCAAAGCATAAGGGGAAAGATAGGGGCAATCAAGGATGCTGACAGGATGGAAGAAACACAAAATATGAGGAAATTGATAAAAATAGAAGAGGACCTTGGAAAGTTGAATGAACAACGGCTAGGGGTCAACCAAAACAAAAGGCAATGCTCAAAGGGGTTTGACCTAATGGAAAGGATAAAGGAAATCCAGGACGTTGCACCTATGGAGGTACCAGATAAGATGCAGACATTTATAGATATAGGAGAGGAGATTAGAAGGTTAGGTGAACCAGGGCTAGAGGTATACCGAATCAAAAGGCAATTCCCAGAGCGGTTGGTCCTTGAAAACTTGGAGGAAGACATGGAAGAAATGCAGGACACTACTGAAGCACGGAGGGAAGAAACAGAGGAGAAAGAAAAGAGATTCGAAGATGTGAGAAAGGAGATGCAAAGGTTACGCCGCCAATTAGAGGAGATGGAAAAGAAATTAGAAGATACGAGAAAGGAGAATCAAAGGTTGTTACACCGCCCATTAGAGGAGATGAAAAAGAAATTAGAAGATATGAGAAAGGAGAATCAAAGGTTAAAGAAGAGTTAGGCCACCGATCAGAGGAGATGGAAAAGACATTACAAGATTTGAGAAAGGAGAATCAAATGTTAAAAGCAGAGCGGCGAAAGGTAATGTTTATATAAGGCGGCTCTCTCATTTACAAATCCTTATTAGGCGGCCCTCTCATTTACAAATCCTTGTAGTAAAAGTTTTACAATTTACTAGTAACATTTTTTTTTTTTTAATTTCTAAACCTAATTACTAGTTTGATATCTTTTCACTTTAATCAAATTACTAGTTTAATGTTCTAAATCTCTAATCCTGACTTAGTTCTACTTGGGATTTTCAGGGTTTTCATGATTCGACAGAAGTAAACCGGTTAATAGAAACCTTATTCCTGAGGTATGTGGATTTCTTATCATCGATATATAGTCTTACCTTTTAACCTTTAAAAAACATAGTATTATTTCTTGAATAAGATGATCATTTCTCATTTACGAATCTGATTCTGATAGCACCGCAAGATTTTAAAAAATTAGGGACGTCCAGTGTTGTCCCCAAAAGCTACAAAATCGTCCCTACTACTTTTGGGGAGGGTGGTGGTCATCCCACTGAGCATTCTACAAAAGTAATATTGGAGACAATTGCACACCGATCGTCCTCTGCATTAATTAAGGATGATTTTCGTCCCCAAACGTTTAGAGATAGTTATCCTGATATCATCCCGAAACTCATAAGAGAATACTGAATCACTTTGAGGCCGTTAGTCTTCCCTGTATTAATACTCTTTAACGATGATTTTACCAGCCTTTGGCATCGAAAATAATACATTATGGTTAGAATCTTTCTAAGCATTTCAAGTAATTCAGTAATTTTAAGCTTTTCCAGTGATTGAGTAAGTAATTTTAAGCTTGTTAACATAGCTGGCATATTCCTGGTAAGACAGACGCTTTTGATATACATAGAGCTAGTTTAAGGTCGATCACTTATCTATTTGTGCAAGGTATAATAATAGTAAAGCTTGGACAGTTGAGCATGATGACAAACCAGTATGAGGCTTCGCAGAACTAACCTCTTTGCTAGAGACATATGGTACAGAAGCACTTGGTGCAAACCGTCTTTCATATAGCTATTAATCACCACAAAAATAGCTGAAGCACGAATATCCTCAAGTGTTACAAACTTGAAAAAGCATCTTACTTGATTAATTTGGCATGCATCCTTCTCTCTTGCCTGTCTGTTTTATGCAATATCAGGTCTCAATGTCTCAAGTCATCAGTCTTAGACTTGTGCTTGTTTACGGCTCTCCATCTCAATCATTTATCTATTTCTCTTAAATTTCAGGTGGGTAACGTCGAGACTTCAAGAGCGAAGGTATGATATATATTTATTGCATTGCACAAGCTATGACTGCAGATATGTATAGACTATGAAATCATGACTTTCTTTCTCTGTTTGTTGTTTTAGCCTTCTTCAGCATTTCAAGACAATGCAACTAATGGGCCTACTGCTGATCAAGCTCAAGGAAGTTTGCAAACTTGTGAAGAGTTGCAGTATAGTTTCAAGGATTTTGATGAATTTAAAAACAAAGTTTTTGCCAAGGACAACAACAAAGTGAATGTTTTACAATTCCCAAACTTAGAAGAGGCAATAAAAATTGCCAGCACGATCGTTCCAGACTACCTGCAACATATTGCTGGCAAAATCCAAATTGATCGTGGTACATGTACTGAGTTTGAACTCATTAATATCCAGCTTCTGGTCTGCGCTGCAATCAAAGAGATGGAAGATCTGCCACTTCAGCAACTCAACTTGAGTACGTTTTTAAAGTGGGGAGCTACGTTCAACAGGGCGAAGGAACTTGGTTTTCAAGTGAAATTTGCTGATACTCTCTTGAAAAACAACTTGGGTATTTTCTTTGGTTATCAGAGGCCGAGCTAAAGGTTGTGTTCAAAGGGTACATGGATGTCTATCGTGCAGCAAATGTTTTCAATTTGTGATAGCCTCTTCCCTTCGAGTTAATTGGTTTTCAATTTGTAGTTTTTTTTTTTTCTCTATCAGAACTTACTGGTTTTGGTCGTTGTCTTCTGTGTTTTTGTTATCTTTTAGAACGTGAACTTTGTAGTTTTGTGATAATCTATGATGGTTGCCAAAGTCTAGTAGTGAAAATTGCGTGATAAATATCTCCAATTAAGGTGTCTTCAAAGGCAGTTTGACTAAATAAATTTTTGCAAGTGTTATTTCACCTTTTTCCCAAAAGAAACTGCTTAACCCTCCAACTGACTCGATACTTTGTGCTCTATTGTGTCTTAAGAAGTTCAATTGAATAGATCGTGTGGGAGTTGAAATTCCATGCCACAGGTTCAATTTACTCGTTCTTGTCTATATATCCTCTTTATTCCTGGCATTCTCTTCATTCACAAATCTTTGAAGCTGTCTATTGCTGAGTATTCATTGATGGTCTGCTTTCCCCATCTTCTCTTGGAATTAAATTTAGACCAGAACTGGTAATTGCCTATTTCAAAACATCAATATATGAAATTTTATCTCCAAATTGATGATGAAAATGGTAATCGATTCTTTTTATCTTCATATTGCTTTCAATTCAGTAATTTTCCTTTAAAATTTTCAAAAATCATTCATAACTTTAGTACTGCTATATTTCTTGATATGGCAATGGTTATGAATAATCCTTTTTATCTGTCTATTTTGGTTGTACCAAGTGCCTTATTTTCTGATCTTCAGGTTGTTCAATTCTGAAATCTCTGTAATCTATATAGTTTCATTCTCAAAAATCTGAGTATGGAAATCAACTTTATTGATGAAAATATAGCCCTCAGAAAACTTTGGCCCAAATTTGAGAATGGGGATGATACCAAAACAATGACATACCTATGTCTGGCATGCAGACATCTGTAAAACTCTAAAGTATATTTAGTTCAGGCTTCAAATTTTGATTATTTATAAAAATCATATCTCCAAAAGTCCTCCCTATCTTAGATCATCCATTGATTCTTCATCCTTTTTGGTTTTTTGGAGTAGAAATCCACTGATTGAATTTGGTCAGCTTCCATCACCAATGCTTGAAAATTCCATGGATTCTACATTTTGTAGCATAAGCGATGCAACTGATCTCAGATTATCAGGAAAAAAAAAAAAAGGACAAATAGGAAACAGCTCAAATAATTACCTTGTTCATCTTCTGTTTGCTTCACCGTAGAAAACACAGATTTCTTCTCATCATTCTTAGTTTCTCTTTAGCTTTTAGGGCTTTGGGTTGTGCTTTCGTTTTCCATTCCTCAAAGTACTGCAAGAAAAATTACACCAAAATTTGGAGGAACAAAGCGAAAAATGAATCATACATAGAATTTCCAAATTTGGCTGCATATTGCCATTAATGCTTGGTTTTTCTACTCTTATGTGCCAAATACTATAGGACTATACTCAGCAAAAGAAAAACATGACTGCAGAAACATCCTTAATTGTCATTTTTTTTGGGTGCCTTGCAGAGCACTTGGAATCAGTTAGATGATTTACCTGTTGCTCTACTTTCCTCTTGAGTTCTGCCTGTTAAAATGCAAGTAAAATGAGGGTAAGTTCTTCATATAATAGAAGATAAAAGCTACCCGAAGCCCCAGTAATTTGCTGAAAATGAACAAAAGCAACAACGGTATTACCAGAGCCTGCTTAAGGTGGGCATTCCCTTGTTTCAGTTGGTTCAATTCTGCTTCTAGCTCAACTGTATATGCCTGTAAAATCAAACCAACCTTGTGATGGTCGGCCTAGTAAGAGTACAACATATTACAAATTCAGTTGTCCAAGAATGTAGCTGTAGTATAGCCGCAACTTAATACTATATGCATTCACTTTAGCGAACAGTAAAGCTATCGGTTCAATATACATTAGTAGAAGTACCTGTTTTGTAGCTCTAGACCTTGCAGCTGACTCCTTATTCTTAATCATCCTTCGTTGCCTTCTCTCAACTACCTTCTCTATTGGACCATCAATGATCCTTTTCCTTCCCCTTAATCCACCCATCTCCATCCCAAATTGAGTAGCTGCATTATCAACTTGATTGGTACACATCCGTTCTGATGATACTGGACTTATAGGTGACACCACTCCTAATGCCTGTCCAGGTCCATAGGCACCGGCAGCAGATACCTCCCCGTTGTAACAAACTGCCATCAGTGGCAGAGCAGCCGGCTGGTAGCCGCCACCCTTCTTCCTATCATTAACATACCCTGATGAATCACCAATAACTCCACCTGGAGGCATTGTCTGGTATGCACTCCCTCCAAAGCCATCACTGCTACCCATTCCTATAATTGGCCTGGAAATAAAACCTGGATCAACCGCAGGGTTATTGCTACTCTGATACAACTCGGATTGTGGCTGATGGAGCGGAGGCAGTACTGCTGGTTGCATGCATTGTTCCCTTACTACCCCTGCCTTAATCAAGAAATCCTCCAAGGTCATCTTCCCAAAAGTTGGTCACTGGGTGGCGTTCTCAGCATTCTGTACATGGCTACTGTTATTACTCTGTCGTTTTCCTTGCTGCCCTCTATGTATCTCAGACCAAACTTCATCAGCAGTCCTCCTACACAGCGGTGCAGGGAGTGTAAGCGAGCCTTGCCTTGGCAGGCTAGGCTGCTTAGCTATGCCAGTACTGCTTGCTGTTTCATTCAAAGACAAATGAACATGGCTGCTACCTTTGTACAGTTGTTCTGATGATGATTGTTATTGTTGAAGTTGATAGCTTGGTTTTTCTTCAGCGTTCCAGATGCTGGTAAGGAACTCGTCCATGTTCATTGACCCGAAGTTCTTCCCACTCTCACATAGCGTGTGCTCGAACTCATCAAAAGTGAGAGAATAGATCAAGGATTGTGTTCCAAGTGCCGAGAAAGGGTGGTTCTTCTGCTGCTGATCCACCACCTGCAACGATGAGTCAACCTCTCCAATCTCAGACTCTGTAACTCCCTTTTTTGTGATGAAAAAGCCGCCAAGCTAGCCAATTCCAATCGACCTGTTTGTGAACAAACAGAAGGAAAGTGAATGGAGTATTAAGTTTAGAAAAGGACACTAATATTACAAAGAAAGAGAAGAGACCATGAAAATCTTGCTTTAAACATTTTCCACTAAACATACCACTCAAAAATGAGATGATAATTGATAGATAAGCATTGCAGCAGATTACTACAGTAGGGTCCAAACCTGATTCTTGAAAATGAAGCCTAACTGTAAGCAAGGAGGAAGAAAACAAATCGATGTAACAAAATTTGGTTAAAAAAAAAAGAAAAATTCTACAAAGGGCACCTTAGATTTCCCTTAGAACAGTCTAAATATAGTAAATCAAAGAACATGGGCTGTAAGTTTCCAAAGCCAAACGTCCCATCAATTCAACCGATCAAAACGGTATCTAGAAAAATGATGATGAAAAGTTATGGTAAAAGATTAAAAGGGTCTCAGTATCTATATCTTGTTTCCTCTCCACCATCATCCACAAATTAAAATAAAATATACAGGATATAATGGTAGAAGATTAGAAGGGTGCCTTAAATTTCCAATTACTTCCATAGTTGAAGAATTCATATACTACCATTTTCCTTTTGCTAAGTCTTAATTACTCTTCATTAGTTAATGTTCAAGTCTCCAACAAAGCCTAAAGTTAAAGGGTACTTCCTAATTAACGGATAATCTTAATTTTTTTCATTATTCTAATCACTCTTTTTCTAACAAAAATGTTAGTAATATATAATATATTCAAAACTTTAGATTGAGTTAAAATGAGATTTAATCCAAATGATTTATTTATTTTTCTTAAAAATAAAATTTCCCTAAGTTAAAGATTGATCTCAAAACTTATAATTTCTCTTTTCTAATCTCTTTTTATTCACTTATAATACGACCTCTCTCATGAAAAAAAATTCTTAATTGAATAAGCTAGACTTGATACTAACATATTTAGCTGATCAGATTGTCTTAAAGATTAAAAAAACTGACATGATCACTCAGAGCCACATGATGAATAGAAAATATATGTATACCACGATGGAGGATCATATATATATATATATATATATACTGTATTTGTTTGTTATTAGATTAATAGTGTCTTGGTTGTTAGATTAGTTTAATGTAACACTAAACCTTAATAGCTACAAAACGCATGCATGGGCCATAGAACAAATCAGCTTCAAGAGCATGCATCCGAGATTGATTCTGGTCTAAAGCTTTAATCATTAAACATCAAAGAGCAAGACAGGACAAAAAGAAAGAAAGCAACCCACATTTCACCTTGAATTGTCTAAGATCCTTGGACCATCAAAAAGACTGAAAAGCCATATGAATATGGCATACCTGATTCCAACAAAGGCAGGAGATAATTCAGCCGAAAAATTGGTTCGTAGAAGTTTTAAAAATACAGGGTTTAGCTTGTCAAGCTCTATCAAAGCAACATTAGAAAATGGGAGTGATTGGTTGAAGAAAATGTTTGGAGAGCAGGGGCATATACAAACATGTGGAAGTGTGGGCAGAGCAAAAGTGTATAAGTAGCGGGGGACTGGGTCCAAAACCAGGATATAAAGTCAATTCTAATCAACCAACCCTGAAGTTGAGAATAAGAAATGGGAGTCAGCAGTCCCAAAATGGCATCGGGGCTTGCCCTGCTTGACACGTTTCAGCTCTTTGGCGTTCTCTGACTTGCTTTGCTGTTCTTTGCTCAACGCGTGTGTTGCTGCTCTTGGCTCAGGAAGTCATCATTCGTTGACGGAAACCCCAGTAACATGCAAGGTAAGCTTCCACTGGCCCACAGCTTGGCTGGTCATCGGAGGTAATAAAAATAAAATATTTAAAACCCCTTAGCAAAATTAAAAGATAGAAATAATTTAATAATTATTTAAATATTTAATATTTTATTATAATTAAGCAAGATTTTAATTTTTTATTTCAACTTAATTAAATTTTTAAATGAATAAAATTAATTACATAATAAATTTAATCAATTGAATTTTTTAAAAAATCTTTAAAATATAAAAACAAAGAAAATTAACAAATTATTTTATTTAATTTTCATATATATATTAATTATATTATTAATAAAGTTTTATTTGTTTTATTGATGTCTCATTGATTTTATTTTAATTGATAAAAAAATTAATGATACTAATATTTTATTTAAATAAAAATTTAATTAGATGTAAATAAATATTGAAAGAGTTAATTGATTATAATAAAAAAATAAAGAATTAGAATTTTTTTAATTATAATTTAGGGATTATTATATCTTTACAAAAAAATTTATAACTTGTGTGCCGTAACGGTGGAGAGTCGCTGATCACAAGTTCGTATCGGGCCACCTAGTTTAACATATCACAATGTAGAGCCCAATGAATAAATATAGGCCCAATTGGTCCATTAAGGGCCAACAACCAAGCAAAAACCATGCATGCTATTTGCTTCACAAATTGATTTTCTTTCTCATGTTCTTGGAATGATAACAAAAATTTACTTAACCTCGGAATGAAATGACTGAAAGGATAGATTTTACTGAACCGTCTTTTTTTTTATGGCAGCCTTTTCTTCTGGCCTTTGCAAATAGAGAAATTCCAAAGAACATAATTCTGCTATAATTTCTTTATCATTGTTCAGCCCTTTTCTTGTATCATGAATATGGCCTTCACAAAAACATAAATGTAAAACTGGGTTATAAGTATAATCCAGGTGCGAAAGAAAAGGAGAAAAAATCATTGATGCAAAGCTTCACAATCTTCTTAGTTTCATTCTTCTTCTTTATAATTGCAAAAGATTTGATTCTTCAAAGAGTTGATGATCTCATACTTATATCCTCGTTTTAGTGGAATTTGGGTCTTCTAATGGCAGATTATAACAGAAAATAATTTGCTAGGCAGCATATCAACAGGAAATCCTTGAGTCTTCTATTAAGTCGAGGCGGGAACGCCCTTTGCCACCAATCTCCTCTCCCACAATGACTGCTAAATAAGAGATAAAAGTTGCTTTACTTTGGCATTTTAATCTCTTGCCATGAAAGCTTTATTTGTATGTGGGATGAGAAGCTGGCCACATGAGAATCTCTTTTGAAATGCAATGAACAACGACCTTGCACCTTCCAAGGAGGATGCATCTCCTTTGAAAATGTGTAAACAAATGAAAGAAATTTCTAAATGAAACATGACTTGCTAGAGGCTACGGACTGCTCTTTCCCTCTCATTTACCAAATGTTTTGATGTACTACTGTCTAAAGCCAAAGCAAAGATGAGTTTATGCCAGCTAGAAACCAAGATTTGAATGAGAAGATTTCTTCAGGATTGCCTTAAAAAATTGCGGATTCTCAGAAATATATTTGGTAGTATTTGAAAGATACAAGTTTCCCATTTCATCCATATTCATAGGTTATAACTTGTAATCATTTTTTCACTTTATTCCCTTTCCCTTCATAGAAATTTCGATTCTGTATAAACTATCCTTCCTTTTTCATCCACAGATAATATTGGCAAAGCTTGTAATGCTATTATAATATATTTGAGATCAACCAGCAAAAGAAGGAAAATGTATTTGACAGACAAATGTGCATGTGTCACAGACCGCATGCACCTACCATCGGCAAACATGCTTGACATCATGATATTTTAGAAATTGCAGTACTCGAACAACCCCCGTCACCCCCCCTGTATCTTTTAGAACTAAATGAATACAGCCTTTGCATTTCCCCTGAAAAAGTTGTCGATTCAACCCTTAAAAAGTTGCAGGCATCAATTCTGGTTATAACTTATAATGGGGGATACTTGGACAAGGGACAAAACTATAAAGTAAGACTACTTCTCTCCGACCAATAGTGCCTTCACCATATTATCGGACATCCCATCAGCATATGGAAACAAATGTCCAGCACCAGGTAGTTCATGGTAATGAATCCATGGGAGTTGTTGGGCAATATAGCGTTGAAGGGTAACAGGCACAAGCTTATCCTCATTTCCTTGCCACAGGTGCACAGAGCCCTCATTATTAGGAAATGGATTGTTCAGATCCATGGGAGAGAATTCCCATCTTCCAAATCCAATTATCAGGTCACGGTGCAGGGACTCATATTCACCTTGCTGTCTTATTAGTGCCGACAGTACCTGAGGGGAGGAGGGAGAATATTATGGTGGCAACAATAGCAAAGAATAAAGTTCAAAAATCAATTATAAAAAAATTCTGAGTATGAAAAAAAAAAAAAAAAAAAAGAGAGAATCAATTGACAGTGCAGCAAATCAACCTACCATATGAAGTGAATTATCAAGGAACTTTTTGGCAGAGAGAAATACATACCGTATGATTCCTAATAGAGGCTATATTCGGCATGAGTTTTTTGTCCTCAATGGAAAGAATATCAGTACTGTGAGCAATAGGGCTAAAACTAGGGAACCATTTTTGAGTGTTCCACCAGTAGGTAAGCCAGGGAGCATAGTGAGACACTCGAAGTGTCCATTGGTCTTGTGGCAACTGTTGCTGATAAGCTTCTTTAGATAAGTTTGCAGGAAAACTGGACCACCAGTAGTTAACAGCTGGAGCTAACAATGTTGCCCCCGCTAACCTGTTAAGAGTTGCAAATATCCCTCATATGAGAGAAAAGATGTGGAAAAACAAGCAGAACACCCAACAGCAGAACAAACATCATATGTAATCTCTTTCTCTCTTGCATAAGTTGCATTCAAGTAGTTTGGCAAAAAGTACCTGTGAGGGATGTACTTCAGGCAACTCCAAATCACCTGCCCTCCCATAGAAAATCCAATTACATAAAACATGGATCCTAGTCCCAATTGATCAGCAAGTTCTTCTATATCCAAAGCCATACTCTTTACTGTTCGTTTTGGATTAGGGTCACTTTCTCCATAACCTGGTCTGTCAAAAGACACAATGTAGACCCCTAAAGCTTCAACAGTTTCCTGGTAGAAACAACAACCAAGTCAAATGACACTTACTTCAACATGTTATTGCTGAAAGCTCAGATGACCACCCAAAATAATATAGAAAAATGAACAAACAAAAAAGCACCGGTGACAGGGCATCAGCAACAACAGCATCAAGCCTGCAAGAATCAAAGCCATGGACAAAGACAATTTTATACGTTGCTGCATCTCGTGGAACACCATGCTCTTTGTAGGCCAAATGCCTTCCATCCTTCAGCTTAATTCTTGTGGCCGTGACAGGTGGACCATCTGGAGAGCCACATTTCTTGGGTAGAGGCGGCTGAATGGCCTGATAAGCACATGCCAAAATGCCCACAGATAAGAGCAATAATATCTTCGTGGATATGCCTGCAGCTTTTTTGAGTTATAATTCAAACAGCCTAAAAATTGGAGAAATCAATTTGAAAAAATGGCAATGACAAGACATCACCTATGAAACAAGACACCGCACATACATACTTTTAATTAGCCACCTTGGAATTGACAGCCGAGCTACTGGATATCCTATCTGATGTGTTTTATTCTAACTCTGGTGTGAAAGAGCATCTTTTATTTTTTTGATAAGAAATGATAAGAGGGTTAAAGAACCAGGTGAAAAGCTTGTTTTTTATAAAAATGAACAGCGCAAGAAGATTCAAACCACAACCTAATATAATTTTTTTTTGGCCTTTTCTACGGTCCATCCCAGTGTTATGGGATATAAGAGTTAGTTTGTTATTATATTATACAACAATATTAGCATTTCATCAAACAATATACAACTTGAAGGCAACAAAAACCCTTCTTTTTCAAAATGACAAAATTCAACGGACACTCGGTTCTTTCTATAAGAAAAATCTCATTTTTATATCAAGCCAAGCTTGTAGTTCAACCCTTGACCCAAAGTCACAGTGAAGCAGTAAATAATTCATACAATCTCAATAGACACAAAGAGAAACAAAAATCCAAAAATTCACTAACCAAAATCAATCAATAGTTTAAGAATCTACAAGAAAAGAAAAATCTAAGATAAAAGAAATTTCAACTTTCTTATGCTTTCTAAGAAAAAAAGCAGAGTAACAACAGAAACAAAGTAACCCAGACAAAAGAAAATTTTGGAATTCTACGATGAGATTATAACCAAAATTAGATCAAATAAAAGGCAGTTTTTTTAAATTTTAAAACAAAAAAAAAGAAAAAGAAAACCCACCTGAAGGAAGCTTGAAGGAATTGGTTTGCTTGGCTCGTCTAGTGTGAGCTCTTGCTGATGCAGCTGATATTTTCCTATTAACTCCTCCTGCCATTTTTGGGTCTCTTTGAATAAAACCCACCAACAAAACAATCAACCAAAAGTGTTAGAAAGCTCAGAAGAGAAAAAAAAAGAAAGAAATCAAAGAGATCTTAAGAAGAGTCTCTTACTCGAGACAAGAGGAGTTCTATTTTTTTTTTAGTACTAGTATGATTTATAATGACGAGATTTTTTAATATTTTTTGTCTGATTTTTATATAATGACTGAAAAGGCCGTTCCGCTTTAAGAAAGTTGACAACTTGCATTGATGGATGAGGATGAATGCCTTTTGGTGAAATTCATGAACTTTTATAATAGTTTTGTTAAAACTCTTAGACCTTGAAAAGCCCGGCTATCTATGTACTTATAGACTTGTGTATAAATTTTATAGAGCATTAGATAATGATATTTTCTTATCGAGTAGATCTTAGTTTTTAAAATAAATATCTAAAATTAATATTTTTAAAAAATTGATATATCATCATTTAATTTTATTTAGTCATAAAATATTATTATTTGATTCATTAATAATATATAAAGTTTATATATTAATAATTTAATATTACATCAAATATATAAACCTTGATTGCTTTTCGTAATTACTGTGAACTCAACCATGATTTGACTTGACTACTCAACATTAGAGAGTGTCTGCTATTATGTAGCAAAAAAAATTTTGAGAAATCAAAATTTGATGAACTAAATATATTTATTTATATTATATATTTTCATTAATAAATCATAATTTAAAAATTAAAAAATTTTGTAAATACTAGAATTTAAATCATAATCGTGCTGTATTTTTTTTTTTAAATAATTAACTATTTGATTTATTTCAATCTATATTTGATTTAGTTACTCGGGGTATCCATTGAATTAATATAAGTATATAATTAAATTAATTAATAATAAACATTAAAAATACTATAGTTTCAAATTTAATTTATTAGTTTTAGTTTAAAACCTATAAATAAGTTGAAATAATTTTTTCAAAACATCTTAGCAAGTCTTTGAAAGAAGGCACTTTATAGCCAAGGGTTGGGATGTTTCCGGCCATTAAACGCCCAAAGACCCAAATCTGGAATGAAGCCCAAGTGCTATGAACATCTCAATTCTAAACTCAAAGAAGCATAAATTACCAAAAAAGAAGCAAAAATTACCAAAAAAAATGGAAAGAAGCAATGCTGTAAGTTTGTAGTAAACAGTCAGAAACATTTTACAGAAATCTGAAAGCTATATAGAAAGAAAGGGATTTTCCTTCTGCTAGATTGAGTGCATATTGAAATAATAATCACATATTTACACATCTCACCTCCACTGGGTGCAGAGCATACACTGAACAAGAGGGAATGCCTTTTGAAAGAGCATATACCAGTCTTGAAGGGAACCATTATAAGTTTTACAACTCAGCCCCAATGCCTAAGATACATAAACCTGCAGTCTTACATCCTTTAAAAAATTCAAAGAGTATCATATTATCCATTATCATCTCTTTTTTTTTTTCTTTTCAGATTAAAATGTTTACAGCCTCTAACACAGTTAATCAATATGTCCATAAATCCAAGACTGAAAACCTGTGAAAGTATTGTGACAACATCTCACACTAGAGACGAGTAAGAGGTAAATTCAAGCACTAATGTACAGACAGCAGATCTCGAAGAGCACCTATATCTCTAACTCTCAAGGCCTTCAAATTGAGCGGTCTGCTAACCATGATACCAACCAAATAAGCCAAAATCAGCATTCAGTCTTTTACAAAACAGAAAGTTTTACTACATGTACAAAGCACAGTGCTAAACTAGAGGCTTAACTGAATTAATTGATGCAGTCATCTTAAAGGTAGTATCAATAGGTATGAGGTTCAAATTCTTGCAACCTCCTTCCTTATCCTCAAGTTGCGGTCTCTTTTGTATAAACCAAAAAAAGGCAGAGCTCTTCAATCCTTCAAGCTTCTCCAAAACTAAACTCATCTAGTCTCTAAAACAAGAAAAAGAAATTAAAAAAAAAAAAATCATTTTCAAGACGATCAAGGATGTGCGACAAAAAACCCTCTTTCCTAAGGCCAAATGAGAGTTTTTCACCTGGCTTAAAAAGTTTTCTTGAAGACTACGCATATAACCCAACAGTCTCATTAGCCGCACCACCTCCAACAAGATAGCATCCAATAAAACAAAAGCATGAAAGAAACCATAACAAGAACTGGAGTAGTTTGATCATGAATCAAACAAAATATTCATGCCAATATATAGCAGTGAAGATTAAATCTGACAATTTGAGTATTTATATCTATTTATTTCACGTCAAACACATATAAAATACAAAAATTATATGTCACAATTCAACACATCCAACAAAAAACACAGTCTTTGGTTTTTGCCATACATGTATATGATTTTTGCTAAAATTTTAAAGTCACTTTCGTTTTTTGCTAACATACCTATTTAAAATTGCTACGTCTAGTGAAGGTAAAAGCCTACTTCAATTCTTGCAAACAAGTACATATTCAGAATCAATGAGTTTACTACATCACAATAAGCAACTATAAGCCAAAAAAAATAAAGAGCAATTCTGTAAAATTTTAGTGCAATTCAACATTGTAGATATCAAATTTCAACAAAAAAAAAAAAAACCTTTACATTCATATCATCCACTAAAAATCTAGTTCTAAAAGAGGAAAAAAATGAACTTCAATTAAAATATAACAAGAAGTGAAAACAAAGTGTAGATCAAGAAACAAGCGTACGCGATAAGGCCACGATGTTCTTCACCTCCATCAGCAAGCGCCACCATTAAATTGGTGCAAGCCCTAGTGGCCCACACAACAAAAACCCCCGCCATTATGTATCTAGGAACGCTGCTGCCCTGCGGAATAAAGAGCGATGCTGCCGAAAAGATCACAACTGGTAACATACAATAACCAATCACACTCGTACATGTGTGCAGATCTAGGTTGCCGTTGCGTCCGGCTAACATGTTGAAAACGATATAGAGGAAAATCGAGGAGACGACGATCCAGCCGAGGATTACCCCAAATTGGATCTTGCCGGCGAGGAGTTGGAATAAGCAGAGGGATAAGTAGAGGAAGATTGGCCCCGACAGGTCTGAGTCTTTGTGGGCCGTCGCGTTGACCCGGAAAGGATTGAGGATGGATTTCGTTTTGTGCCAGATTTGGTCCGGGTGGATGCCGAGTTCGTCAAGGAGGGGTTCTTCGTCATCGAATGAGGCGGATCCGAATGCTGCTGACGAGGAGATTGTGCCGCCGAAGGATCCGGATGATGACGCGGCGGAACCGATATCGAAGGACATGAAAGGTATGGCGGAGGAGGAGGAGGATGATTGAGGGCGTGTAGGTTGGAATGGAGCCGTTGGGACTCGGCGTTGGTTGATGTTTCCGACGGTGGGGTTGACTCCACCGCCGGAGGGGAATATCACCGGCGGCACCGTGAATTCTTTAGTCATTTTTGTTAAAGCTACTGCGATTCTTCAGTGCGTAGATATTTAGCGAGAGAAAAACAAGGAATTTCCCCCCCCCTTTTTTTATTTCGCCCCGATATGTTTCTAACTTATTTTTCCTCTTATAGCTTTTATTGGACGGTGAATTGAAGGGTATTTTTGACAATTCGTGTAAATTGCTCCAGAATATATCCTGTGTTGAACGGCAGGAGATCAGTAGGATAACTCGTTTTGCACCAGCGAAATTACATTATTGCACATTTCTCTTTTTTCCTCTTATTTTTTAAATGATATTTTTCTTGAGTAAAATGCTTTTATGTTTTATATTATGTTTTTTAGAAAAAATTTTAAAAAATTAGTAAAAACTCCAAAATAAATAAAAAGAAGTGAAAAAATAAAAACATTTTAAGTTTTATTTGGTGCATAATTTTATTTTTTATTATTTGTTTTTATTTTTTATTTATTTTATTTTATTTTTAATTTTTCTTACAAGAAAACAAAAAATAAAAAAAATAAAGCATTTATTAGGTGGAACATAAATTTTCAATCAAAATTCATAAGTAGTTATTAAAAAAAAGTCAAAAGTAAATTATTTGATAGCTTTCCACAAAAAAAAAAAAAAGTTCATTTGGCACCACTTTTCCTTAATCCTCAAGATTGTACTTTGCAAGGCTAAAAAGTTTATTTGTGTTTCATTGAGGTTTTTTTTTTATTAAGATTGTAATCCTTAATAGCCTATTTAAATCTTTAACAATCTATTTCATTAAATTTAACTTTTTTAAAAATAATTGTATAAATTAAATTGAAATTTTCTTGTATTAAAAGAGAGTGTTTTATAACATTGAACATGGGTTTTGTCTTATAATTGTCACTTTATCTTTCCTCAATTAAAGCTTAATTTAATATTATTTTTGCGATTTGAAAAAATGTATTTAAAAATGTTGTTAAAAAAATGTAGTTTAAAATTCTAAGTTTTTTATATTATTATGAAAACATATAATTAATGTATTTAAATATCTAAAAAAATTATATACAAATTAATAAAATTTGACCTTTTAAACGTACTTTTTACCACAAAGCACACTTCTAAAGAACTTTTACATTTGGTTTACAAAATCATTTTTTTTAATCATAAAACTCAAAATTTTCATCCTATTTAACGTTGATATCATGATGGAAACGAAATTTTTTTAGTTGAAAGCACTTTTAAACTTCAATGTTAAGTTTAGTTCAAATCGACATCATGTGTTTAATGTACAACCTGATAAATAATGTTGGATTAATAACTTTATTTTAATTAATAGTTGGTTTTTATGATTCATCGAACACTTTTATATTTTTGTACTTTTGAAACTGTTTTAAGATAAAATGATGATTATAATATTTTTTTAATCAATTTAAAGGAGTAACAATCACTTGAGAAGATCAATGTGAAATTTGTTTTTCACAATGGTTAAAAAAAAAAAGGTCAAATACTTCAATGAAAATACATAATTTTTTATATGTAAATTTATTCGGGGACAAATGTAACTAGATATAAATTACCAGCATTAAAAAAATTAACTATTTTTATTTGTATATTAGGAATTGAAGCATGCGAAAAGATGACATAAATGTAACTATAAACACATAACAGCTAAGTCGTTGTAGTATAGTGGTAAGTATTCCCGCCTGTCACGCGGGTGACCCGGGTTCGATCCCCGGCAACGGCGAGGAGATTTCTTTTTACAATCAAAACGATTGTCCACAGCAAAAACCCGCTATTGATTTTTTTGAAACACGTCGATTTCCCTGCCTTTTGTACCTTAGGTTTTCGCAAACAAGAGAGGGCGCAAGAACTACTTTTTTTTTCCTTTTTTTCTCAGCAGCCAAACAGAGGTTTCGGAGGAGGTTAAGGATCCTCTCCCTGCAAATATCGCGTAAATCCAAAGGGCTCCAGTGGTAATCTTCAGGTTTTCCTTTTATTCGGTGTTTGGCATCTCAAATTTCAATTTAGATTCGATTTGAAACCAATGTCTACAACTTGCTATCGTAGGTCTCTGCCTTTGGCCACCTTTGGCTTTTACATATGGAGATCAGGAATCAGATCACCATTCAGAAATGTAGATCGCAAACAATTTGATTTCTCGCACAGGTAAGTTTGTTTTGTGCATATATACGTAGTGAGCTATATTTTTCTGCTCCCGCCTAATTCTCCCACCGGGCTTCGGCTTTCACAAGGGACGAGCAATGTGTTACTAAATAACACCCTTTTTTTCGGTCTTCATTTCAGTCCATGATTGTTTTATAACTTATTTTCTCACAGATTGAGGCCCATGGGTCCATTCCAACTGTTTATCTGATTACTTTTTTGGAGACATTATGCCTTTTCTTCCAAAGCTTCATTGGGGGGGGGGGGGGGTAGCTATAAAAATACATTTATAATAAGGGTAAATATAGAAAAATCTTATAATTTGTTAATCATACTATAAATGTAAGTGATATGCTTTTTCGAATTTGAATTTTTAAAAATAAATTTTGATCAAATTAAAATTTAATAAATAATTTTTTTTTAACTCAATTACATTATACTTAATCTTTGATGTCATCCATTAGAACTTTTTTATTTTTTTTTATCAAAGACTAAGGTCCATGATCAATTCCAAGAGATTGGCTAAGGGTTGAACTAATTACTAGTTATGCGAGGCATTATTGTGATGTCTCTACGTTCTGATATCTGAGCCAACACTGGAAGAGTTGTCCTTTTCGCATTTTATTAAAATGGACCAGGGGTGGCAGTGGAAATACAGCAAAGGCTAAGATCTCTACTCTTTATTTTGTAAGTAGTAGTTGAAGCAGCTCTTGTTCTTTTGCTTGCTCTTGAGTCTTTAACATCAATAAAATATTAGTACACGATTAATTTATAGTAGATGACATAATGGGATATCCTTTCCCAAGACTAATACTAGAGTTGAATTAGATGACATGATCAAATCAGTCTCGAGGAGACTGAAACGAAAGTTGTTAATATGAATAAGGTAATATTTTAATTTTTTTAAAAATTATAATTTATTATTTTGATATATTATTTTAAATTTTTTTATTTAATATAAATATATTTATAAATGTGAATAAATTTGTATATTATAATATTATTAATAATTTATAAAATAAATCTATAATATTTTTAAATATCTAATTTGATTATATAATATTTAAATAAATATTTTTTTAATGTAAATATTAAGATAAAAGTAAAGAAATGAAAAAAATGAATCAAAACTTTATGATTGTTAAATTTTATAAAGGGAATATAATTATTTTCTTAAAAGAAATTAAAATACTTATAAATTTTGATTTAAAAAAATAAAAAATAAAATTATAAATTTTGGTTTGAAGAAATAATGTATAAAGAAAATAAGTTAAAATAAAAAAATTAAAAAACTTAAATTTTAAAGATTATTTTGTCGATTAATTTTATGTTTATTAAGTTAAAATAATTAAATAATAAAATATAAAATATAAATTAAAAATTATAAAATATATTTTACATTCATATAACGATTGAAACATATTATTTTATTAAAACTCATCAAGATTAACTAGAATTAATAAAAATAATTGATATTATTCATTATTAAATTTGATAAAAAAATTATTTTTAATTATATTATATTATAATATAATTAAAACATATCAATAGATACAATTCATACCCATATAAAATTAAAAATTATGATCAAACAAACTCAAGGACAAATGAGTCATATATCTTCCAAGATTTAGTGACTTGCCAAAATAAAGAAAAAAAGGCTTATTTATTTCCAAATCATGTTTTGCAGAGTAGTTCTTCGGGTTCTTGAGCACTGATTGACTGTCGTCAGCCAATCCTGTTCTAGGTCTTCGAAGGAGATTCGAGTCATCATACTTTTGTCCTCCTTCTTAGTTTCCAAACTGACTAGCTGTGCTGCTGACAGGGTTTGGTGACCTAAGAGGTTATGAAGGGCAAGGGCCAGGGGAGGGGTTGATAGACATATTTGAGTTTGATAAGACATGCTTTTTTGTTATCTGAAGGAGGTTGCTTGATGGTCAACCAGCATCAGCCAAGGGGCTGTGTCATGTCCGTGAGTTGATATTGTGGGTTACCACCTGTTCAAGCTTAATAAACCTTCATTGACTTTCTTCTTCTGAATCTTTTGTTGACGTTACCTTTGATTAGATCCTCCCATCACTCTCTTCCTAAACAGAATCTTAACGAAAAGCCCCCTTTCAAATCTAATGATACTTTGTTCTGAATTTTTTACTTTGAAAGAAAATCTGAATTTCTTGGTCGGAAGCTGCATTTTTTTCACTGGTTATTCAATGTACGACAAATTAGATGGTAAGTGTTGGATTATTCCCAAAGCTAGCCATTTGGCTCTTTCACCTGCTTAAGCAACTCAAAAGTCACCCATTCTTTCCTGCCTGGTTCCTTTTTCACCTCAGGCAACTCAAAACATACATTACTTCCTTCTTTTAGGTAAATCAAACTTCCTTAGCGGACACTTTAACCCCAATTGTGGATTAAGCACTCTTGCTTAGGATGAAGTATTTGCTTCCCAATTATGTCTGGTATTTTAAACCATTCTAATACTCGTTTTACACCGTCTGCGTTTTGAACCATATGCTTGTAATAGTAGTTAGGAAAAATCTAGTCTAGAGAATAGAGTTCATTGACAATTTAGTGAAACGGGTGGTGCTGAGAGATATTTCTAGTTTTGCCACGTTTTTATGGCAATTCTGAAACATGGAGTTCGTTTGTCCAATTAAGTAATCCGCCTACATTGATGGTGCCATTATCCAATTTAGAGAGAGAGAGAACAAAACACTAAAACTAGATTTATGATAATATTATATTCCCTTCCAGCAGTAGCCTGATACATCCATTGTCGTTCACAAATGCGTATCTTAACACCCCCACAGAAGAAGATATGAGAAAGATGATAATAGAAATAAGCCTGATAGGAAGTTACTAGTAGTATCCTAACGATTTTAACTGAAACCAAGCTACTACTATTGTTTGGCTATGGTTTTACACAAAAAAGTCTAGGGGGAATCTATTTGGGGTCATGATGTCTATCTTGCTGAATCAGGGTTTGCTAGAATTGGAAGGGTTTGGGTTAGAACTGGAGCTGACGTTGAGGTCAGGAATGGTATTTGCTGAATTTCCCTTTGAGTTGGCCTTGGAGAGTTTCTGTTTCAGCTCAGATAGCAGGGCTTGATTCTCCTCGTTGAGAAGCTGTGCTTTCTTCCTTAGCCTCTCATTCTCTTTCATTATGTAACAGTTCTGCAGGTACAGATTTGAGTTCAACCTTTCCATGAAAGTAACTTTTTCAAACTGCCTGTAATGCCCCTGAACCAAAAAAAAGAAAAAAAAAGAACAGAAAGAAATGGTATCAGGATAAAAGAGTATCTCTGATAATATTCTCTATTGCTACAGAAATCATTGCACTACACATGGAGACAGTATTGTTATACTATTTTTATATGCATACTTTTAAATATTAGAACTATCAAATTATATCACCCTTATCTTGATCTAAATGTAAAAAAAATTCAGGAAAGGCAGAAACACATAAAAAAATTTAACACATTATTTTTAAAAACGTACTAATAGATACTATATTAGTATGTAAGAGACAAATAATCTGTATGCAAGCATGGCATTTAATTCAGTGAATAATGAACTACTAGTTCTCTAAACATGTAAAATACATACTTTGATTGTTTGGCATGTATTCAAGAAATGAATATCCAAAATTGTCCATGAACATATGAAGTTGACAAAATACTATGTTAAATTTTAAGAAAAAATATCAAGAGAGAAGAGAAAGCCAACCAATTAGTAAGTAAAAGTCCAAAAACTAGATATAACCTGTAAAGAATTTTGTAAATTTCTAGGACAGTCTCTCTATTTTCCTGCTTGGATAGATAATAGTGGTTATCTCGTTAGTAGCACAAGAAACCATTACAACTAACAACAGAGAAGAAACAGAGCAGGTGGATGCCAAAAGACGATTGTGAGTAGTATTTTTTTGGAGCAGCCCTAGCATTTAAATAAACCAAATATTTTGTGCGTTAAATAAATGGAGGAAGGTTGAGAACTAGAGGAACAAATGTCCAAAACTCTTTCAGCTGCCCATACGTGAAAGAAAGGGATAAAGATCATTGGAAGATCAACTACAGATTGAACTTGTTGGTTTTTAGCTTTGTATTCATGTAGAAGAACGCTTCCTCTTCATATAGAAGTAAGGGACTGAAAGTAGTTAGAAAACAGAAAAAAAGAACGAGTTCAGACATGGAGAAAGACAAATAACCCCATAAAAGAACCATTGAGGGGGCTGAAACACAAATGTCGTAGAACCCAAGAGAGAAAACATTCAAAAACTACTGACATAAGACATCCCTCAAAATGAGGTGAAATAGGAAGAAAATTCCAACATTGGGAACTTACTAGTTTTTATACAAGATAACAGAACTCAAACACTTAAAGAAAACATCATATGTAGGATGTCTGGTTAGAAACAGAACAACATTTTAGCCTCCCCCCCTTCCACCTTACAAAACAACTTAAACTAGTGCCCATTAACATGGACTATGTCTACCCTTTCTTGGTGAAAGAAAGAAAATAGAAACTCAAAGAAGATTTATCTTTTCAAAAAAGATCACCTTTTCGAGAAGGTTGGTTAGAGAGCGGTGGCCGAGGAAGCTAAAATCTGGCTTCTAACAACTAGCAGCAGCGGTAAAAGAAAAAGGAAAAGAATGCAGTGAGGGACAAAATGGAAGAAAGGAGATGTTAATATATAGAGATAAAGGTAAGAGAGAGAGAGATCACAGACCAGCAGGAAGAAAAAGAGGGAGAAAAGCTTATGGTGGGGGAAGAGGACATGACTCTCTCGTCTGACACAACAATCATGCATGAAGCGGCCGGTTAGGGGCGAGGATTTAATGTTTTGGCTTTTATATGATGGTGGTTGATGAAGGGATATGGCGTCATGTGAATGATAATGGAAAGGGGAAGTGGAGGGAACTCGAACTTCCTTCTTTTTGCATAAGTTCACGAAATCCGCATTATGGTTGATCATTTAGAAGGACAATTACGGGTTTTCCGGCTAGGACGTATGGGGTGGCTTCTAAAATGATGGTGGGTTAGTCCGTCCCAAGATTTGCTATGATGGTTTGGATTAGTTCGAACCATCATCACCACCCCCACACCCTTACCCTTCCCTCCTCTTCCTCCTCCTCCTCATCAATCCTCTTCTCTTTTACTTCCTCATTATTTTTGACACTGAATTATTTCTTTCCTAGTTTGACTTCTCGGTCTGGAAGCTGTTGATAATAATCATTTTTTTATCTTAATCTTTTATGAATTTATATTTAAAATTAAATAATACTATTTCAGTAATCAAATTTTTTTAAAAAATCAAATTTTATATATTTATTTTAAAAATTAAAAAACTTCTATTTAATACTATCTAATTTTTAAATTTATGTTTAAAATGAGATAATATTATCTGATATATATAAATTTTATATATTAATAATTCATCAAATAAAAACGGATTTTTTTTTTTGGGAAAATGACCCCTTTTTTGCATTACACATGCTAAAAAAGTCTTCTATTAACAATTATATCTACAAAATAGGGTCACATAAAAATTATGCCTACTCATAGGAGCAGATTTAAAATTCAAATACGATAAAAATATACTAAAAACTTTGACTATTTTAAATTAAAGGGTAATATTTTCCTATTGTAATTTCACTTGATCATTCCAAAGTATGAAATAATTCATAAATAACACATGTAAATAGTAGTAATTAAATAAAAATATGAGAATGTACAAATTTCATCAAATTAAAATCTAAAAATACATTATCAAATGCTCATAGTTGTAGATTTTGTTGTTAAAATTAAAAAAAAAAATCAAGTGTAAAAAAAATTTGAATGAGAACGATATTTGATAATGAAAATTTATCTCATATATAAGTGATGGAGTTAAAACCTTCACCAACAAAATTAGGAATAAGCATTTATTTTTTAAAACTATTTTTTAAAAAACTAATATATAAAAAAAAATATATTAATTTTTTAATTTCATTTATAAAATTTTAAAAAAAATTTCTTGGTATATAAAATAATAATTTATTGATTACTTAGCCTCACTCCAATTCTTTTCATCATATACTAAAATTGGGGAAAATTGTAGTGGGGTATTTTAGTTTGCCAAACCAATGGGCATTTCGAGTGCAATCAAATGACAACATTACCCCTACGACTTTGGACTGTTTTACACCATCAATGATGTTTTGTTTTACGTTATTATAATCATAAGCTAAGCATATTTGCGGCCAATAGTTACTGTAAACTTTGAAATAATGAAGAAAAAGGAGAGAAAAAAAAAAAAAAGGAAGGGGTTGGAGCAGCCGCAACTCCTCATGTTATGAGTGCGCTAACGTGAAACTCATGGCTGGACGGACGGCGTTTTTGGATGGGTCTATGGACAAAATCGTCAATTCATGGGCTACACACTCGTCCTCGTGGAGCTCGTTCATTTTGTTTTGAGTGTTAATTTGAGCTTTGCTTACCTCAAATGCAATTATTATTCAATGGGCTGATTGATGCTTTAATTACCCCTTTACCCTTAACGGTTTATTTCCCTACCCTTCCAAACTAAATGAAATCTCTATTTGCACATAATAATAATTACAATAATCATTAATAATCATATAATTTTATTTAATTAATTCATATAATTATCTATTTTTTTCCTTCCTTTAGCTTCCATTTTCTTTTTTAGTTGCCATCTTATCAAAATTAACGGGAACAAATGACCTTCTTGGCAAGTATATTTTAAAAAATATTGTTGATGGATTTCTATAGACATTGGTTACGAATAGATAAATATCTGTTAACAGGATCCGATGATCAAAATCTAAAATTTGTGATCTTAATGGTGGGAATTATAAGTTAAATGACCCACAGATAAAGAAGAAAGGCTTTTTTTTCTTTGGCCAAGAAGAAGAAGAAAAGCTTTGACCTCATCAAACATATCAAGTCCTTTAAAGTTGTCAACTATTCTGAAGTCATGGTTAATGATTTCACATAATTTCATTGCCCTGCAATTTCATGGCTAATGATGAAAATTTTAACATTTTCATGGTTAGCAAGTGCTGCCAACCCTACACGTGAGCTTAGGGGTTTTCATGTATTTCTAGAGTGGGTGATTTTAGGGGACCAATGTTGAATTCACACACGCGTTTAGAATTGGGCTTTAGACTTGTTTTTGAGAATCAGGAATTGCTTCTTTATTAAACTCATCCAATAAAGTCATTCCTTGCATCTTAAAAAAATTAGTAGTGTCACGTGGTTTGTTCATTTATTTTTAGAGATATTTAGATTTAATTTGTGTTTGGTAAAAAAATTATTCTATTCTTTTGAGCTTACTTCGTTTAAATGGAAGAATATTCGTATTCTATTTATATTTGATTCATATTTAATTAAATTAAATTAAATGAGTTCGTTGTGAATAATAATGAATATGTTCACACATTACAAGTGAATATATTCATAAATAATAAATAAATTATAATTAAATAAATTTAAACAAACAAACATAAATAAACATAAACAAATCCAAACAAATATAAACGAACTTTAAAAGAAGATTAAGATAAAAGATAACAATATAATTTTGTTAGCATTATTATAAACGAATAACAAATATATAATAAACGAATAAATTTTAAATAAACTTTAAATAAGTTCATTCATATATATAAATGAATCAAACAAATTTTTATTCATATTCAATTCGTTTAATAAATAAATATAAAAATATTATTTAAAATCATTTGTTAAACTTAATAAATAAATAAAAATTAAATATATTCATAAATAATTTATCAAAAACTGTGTTCATTTACACCCTACGAATGAAATGTGCATTTTCTTTGGGGTGCTGATTTCCACTTTGCTGGTTAACCCTAGGCTTTTGACTTAAGTACGTATAATTCAGTGGCTTTGAATCAGAAAAAAGAATAGTGGCCCTGAAACGCAAAGCAGCAAAGCCACTGTTAGGCCCAATGTTGCTCAGGTCTTGTTTCGGTCGATACATGTAACCATAGAATTTATAAACCTTTAAAAATTCACAACTAATAAATAGAATTAATTTTCAACAAATACATTATACAAAACAATTTCCCATTGATTTTTCATCTACATTAGTACTTTTTTTTATTAAATTTGTCTTGTAGATCTACAATTATCTTTCTTTCTCTAACTGAATCAATGAATCAATTCCAACATACATTTCCATTTTAGACAACTTTACAAGCAGGATCAGAAGAGAGGCTCGTAAACCAAACTGTGTCAGCAGCAACTGAAACATCATCGTCGTTCCTATACCATGTCCAGACCGCATGGGTTGCGTTCAACACCTTGAGTTCTCCGTGCCCGAAGCTTGCCTCCCTAAACACTGATATTTCAGGCGTCGGATCCATATACCTGAACAAGATTATAGATGGAAACTATTTATGTTGAAAACCAGAAACAAATTTTCGTTTGATTGGTTGACTTTGATTAGGATGATTTGCGTCTAATGAGATTTAAGGGGCACAAAAAGTGAATCTGATTTTGTAAAATTTTGGATCATATATACGTGAATCTAATTTGTTTGATTATGACATGACCCTTTCAAGTTTTCTTAGACAGCACGATAGGTTCAATCATAAAACGATATTAAGAAGTGAGACTCCCATCACACTATCAAAGGAACTTTATACGTTAAAAAGTCATAAATGTTAGGAATTTTTTAGATGTAATTGCCTATTTTAACAGTGCCTTGACCATTTTAGACTCGATTAGCTGGATTTGAGAATGACAAGCATTCACAATATGTTATAGGAGTTAGAGAGCAAAACAAATCTGTGCATCTTCGGAAAAGCAACTCACTTGCTAGCTAGACCTTCGCGGTTGCCACCGTCCCCAATTGTGATGTGCACTGAAGCACAATTATCAGCTGTTCCATTGTAAACACGAGTCTTGACATTGAAAAGGAGAAAGAAGCAAGAGGATTAGCAATCTTTGGAACTAAAGAAAATGGCGAAAAATGAAGATAACGACGATGAAAAGGAAGCTTACGAAGCGTTCATAAGCATGAACATGCCCAGCAAAAACAAAATCAACCCCAGCATTATAAAGTAATCCTTCCATGGATTTCTTCATGAGAACTGATTCAGGCTCCCCTTGGTGAGCAGTATTGGTATTATACCAGGGTGCATGAATAATCGCCACGATCCATGGAGTTATACCCCTGTTAATCTTTCCGAAATCTGCTTGCAGCCACTTGAATTGATCGGAATCAGGATCAAAATCTGTGTAAGAACCCAGCATGATAACATGGACCCCGGCCACATCGAAGGAATAATACAAGTTGGAAGTTGAACCGCTTTCCTCAAATGGCATGTGCCATCTTGCGTTATAGGCTGTGAAGGGTGTGGAATGGATGACAGGGATCCTTTCGACTTCGTGGTTCCCTTGCGTGACCATCCAGGGTCTTTGGCTAGCCAGTGGCTCGACCAGGCGGCCAAATGAATCCCAAAGAAATTGTACAAAATCAGCATATGCCAAGTCCCCTGGCAGTAGCAACATGTCGTAGTTCGATTGTCCTATGTGTTCGAGAGTTGTGTTTGTCCATCCTGTCAGTCCAAGATCACCTTGTATATGTGTACAGATAATTAACAATAATAATAATAATAACTGACAAACTTAATCTTAGAAGTTGACATATGACATACCTACGACAGCAAATTTAATCGGAAGTTGAGCTGGAGGGGTTTTGAGACGGAATTCGCGGCTTGAATCCGAGCTGCAACGATAGTAATAGACGGTGTTCGGATTCAATGGACCAATGACAACATCATGAATTTCACCAGACGTATATAAAAGGTAACGGTAGGAGGATGTACTTCCAGTTGCAGATTTCGAGTACACCCCTGGAGATGTACCGTATTCTACTATTGGTGAAGCTGAGCTTTCTGTAATCCAAGATATCCTCATTTTATCAGCACCAACTAGAGACACATGCACCTGCAACAGCAAAAAATATCATTTAAAAAATAAAGTTAATCATTGAATAGCAATTAAGAGAGGAAGGAAAAGAGTGATTGCTGTTCAAATGGAATTAAGTTTATATATAGTATTAATAGCATATCCAAAAAGAAATTAAATATGCTATGTTTATAGCGTAAATTACATATAAATACCTTGTGATTATGGATAGAATAAATTTACCTCCTTATATTTAAAAGTAACTCTTAATCCCTTTATATTTTGCTTGGTTAACATTATCTTTAACGTTGTTGGATCTAACCCTTCCTTTTCCTATTTCTTTTAAAGTTATGACATCAATCCACCATTCATCACCATCTCCAGAAGCCTTCTCTCATTTCATCTCTTAATTTTACTCACCAAGCCGGTACTCATTTGCATCTCCGCCATACCCGTGAAAATTTATTACCGTCATGCCCAGCAAATTGAGTAAAATCTTTTTTTCACTTCCTTCTTCTTCCTTCTACAATTTAGATAATGGCCAGCAACTAAAAATCATTTGTTGAATCTCATTTTTTCTAATTTATTCTTCTAATTATTTTACCACTCTTCTCTTTCTTTTTTTCTCTTGTTCAAACTCTAAACTCAAAGTTTCTCTTTTTAATTAAACTCAATCAATTGATAATTTTTCAATTACAAAAGAAAGCTAAATTCAGAGAAATAGAATCCAATTCTATTACCATTGGAAATCAATAGTGAGTTGCTCAATTGTCCTACCATCTATATTTCTACTAAACTCAATTATATTGGATTCTTGTTGAATTGGATTTTAAAATTTTTAATATTTGAGTTTTGAATTGATTGAATTTTTTAATGGGTTGTTGAATTTTTCAATGAAAATAAAAAAGAATGAATAAAAAGATAAAAAAAATTTTGGAGAACTTCTCATTATCTAGTTTTAGGGAGAGAAAGGATGAATTGATGAAGAAGGAAAAAAAAAAAGAAGATTTTGAGTAAAAAAAATAAAATAATTCATAAGATAATTAAGTATCATTTTTTAAATCTGAAAAGTTATTTTCAATTTGTTTCAAATCACAAAATATATTATAAATAATTTACCCTAAATTATAATGTCATTTGGTAAAAATCCCATCTCTATCATTAATTCTAGCATTCCAAGAAACATGTAATTTTAGTCTAAGTCGTAGTAATCTATTATCATGACTCTAGCCAACCACTTTGACTTAACGAGCTCTAAGTTGCCCTCATCGGTTTCATTATCAAATAATTTATAGATAGCAAGAAAATATACTATGAAAAATTTGTGGATTACGCAGAAAATTTTACGTTTTGGTGGGTTTGAGAACTGAGTAATTATGCAGATTTGGTGATCTAATCAACAGGGCCCTGAACCTAACTCCATAATCTAAGAGCCCCCTCCTCAACATGCAACCTTGGGTTATACGAATACTCCTCATTCCTCAGGCAGATTATAATAGATTTCTAGAGTTTCCAGGGACAGTACATATTCTCTTTGGATTTTCCGCTTGTGTTAGTCAACTGAAACTCGAAATAATTGCTAGCTGATAGATGCCATAATTGGGCTGCAAACATGGAAGAGAAACACAGCTTGATACAAAAGTATTCAATATTGTCGACTGTCCCTGGATCTTTTTAATTAGGTAAGTAAGAAGGGTAGGGAGGTTTAAAGGTAAATCAAAATTTTCAAAAAAAAAAAAAGTATTCAGTATCAGTGTGGCAGGTCATGTTTTTTAGGCAATTTCACCCATAATTATAGCTCCTACCAACCTGGAAAAACAAAAGAAGAACAAAATTTGCAGTACCCAAATTTTCTAATCTTCATTTTCCTAGAACATGAATAAGATGAGCAATCTCTCCGCTTTACAGAAACCCACCATGCAAAGCCTTAACAAACTTATAACGAAAAAACTGGAAGTTCAATGAAAACGTAAGGTAAAAAGGTATTAAAATCTGCATAAAGAATTCAAAATGGTTACCTGTTGAGGGGAAGTTGAGGAAAACTCTTCAGCTTGAGGCACGGAAATGTCCTTGCGAGGAGGAGGACGATCATAGGAAACAACGCACCCAATGAATCCGGCAAAGACCGTGGCTAATACAAAAAACAGAACCGGCCTTTTGATAACAGCCATGGCCACTTATCTAAATACTCGAAATACACCAAGAAGAAGACGATGATGAAGAACAAGAGGGAAGGCAGCTAGGCTAAATAATAAAGTATGTTTCCTCGTACAAACTGGTAATTGAACTTTGCAATCAGTTTGGTATCTGTCTATTAGCATTATATAACATTAGATGACGACATTGGATTGGAAGTTGAAAAAAAAAAATAGAAATTAAGCAATTGGGAACACACATGGGACAAAGAAGGTAAGACAAGTGTAAATAGGAATATTCTTGGCATATGAAAACTTAAAATAATGGGTATTTAATTTTTTCAAGTATGGTATTTTGATTTTATATTTGGCATTCTCTTTATTTTTTTTTTCCTTTTTTTACCTTGGCTTGGTATGCAACTTTGCATGTATACTCCTGTCATTGTTTCCAGTGATTATCATTTTGAACAAGGCTTTTCCTTTTGTGTCAGTTTTAGGACTATTAGTGGAAAATTTTCTTTATTTTAGCTGTCTTATTTATGGACCTTTGTTATCATTTATGCAAAGCCATTCAGAACTTGCCTAATTAAAAAACCATAACTCTTTTTATATATTATTTATATTTTTTGATACATTATATTATTTTATTTTAAAAAGGGTATATATGCTAAAAAAAATATGAAATTTAATTCAATTGATTTATACAATCAATTTTAATAAGTGACAATCAATAAATTTGAATATCAAATCTCAATATTTTTATCATCTTACTTTATTTTAGACTATGACCTTTTATACAAAAAAATAAATGTCCCAAAAAAAAAAAGTTTACACTTAAATTGAATGAGCAGCAGCTAGCTAGCCTATTTAGAAGTGATAGTTATAAGATTTTTTTGCACCTCATTTCTATTAATTACATGAATGGTTGCATATATATATATGGTGACAGGATTAATTAGCTTGGAAATTGATTAGGATTACAATTAACATTTGGGTTTATTATTAGTATTATAATATCCAGGTTTAGGGATAAATATACAAGAATAATTAGGCTATAATTATCATTTTCATTATTTGTTATTACCAACTTGAATAATGTTTCACTTTTCAAACACGACCATCCTTTAACTTTTAGTTGATTTTAATAGAATTCTATGAAAAGAGTTCTGTTTGAAATTCTCTTGCACTTATCTCTCTTGATTACTCTTTTGCTGCATGCTGTCAAGCAGCTGGCTACTTAATCAAGGCAAAGTCTTTGCACACAACAAACTCAGGTTTTCAACTATAGTTTTCAATTTTTGTTTTCTGTTATCCATTGTGTACTTCAAACGCAAAGGTATCCGACATCCATTGACGACAACAGTCAAAAAATATGGCAAACTTTTTCGAACACATATGCTTTTGTTGTTAATTAGGTTACAACTACACCATGTGCAGAAGTTTCAATATATAATTATGTTTAGAGATCAACTCATCGAGTAATTGACCATTAATTTGACTTTGAGGGGATCAAATTGGGTATTGAGTGTAGTCAATCATTCTTGGATCACACAATTTTCATTAGTTTAATGAAAGAGTTTTAATGGGACTGTTTAACTTGTTCCAAAAGTATGCATTTCTCATGAAGTTCTTTGTGAATCACCATACAAATGTGTTACAAAGGGAAATTTGACCTTTAGATTAAATCAAAGAAATTGGTGTAAATTATAGAAGAGATATATATCCCTCAAGAATTTTTAATCATTTCAATCTAAAACATATTTTTCATGATTCATGACTCAATTACATATAGAGCTCAAAGAATGTATAAGTTATTAATAATAAGCTTACAATTTATTGAGTGTTTCAAAATTCATCCATATCCAATAATCCAAGATCAAACACATTGCTTTCCTCTCTTTTGGTGTCAAAATTAATGAGCAAAATTGGAAAAAGTTTATCTGAAACATCAAACATGTGATTAAGGTGGTCAGATGTCGACTATCATTCTTAACTCATATTAAAAGTCAAAGAAATCCTTATCTTCTCCGACAAAGTAGGAACGGGCCAAACCTAAATCGAATTGTTACATCGTCAATTCATCATCAGTGTTTGGTTTCACTCTGATCCCTGCAGTCCTCCTAGGTTTGCAAAGTCAGAAAAAGACTACCATATAAGAAGCTACGGTTGTTACGATTTGATTGTGAACGTTGTTGTTGGTTTTTCTAGTTTTCCAAGCTTCAACCTGCTCCAAGTGTCCCTTCTTATTATAAACCTCCAAGCATGTTCGCGTAGTTGGTACCTATAGCTAATGATAAACAGCTAAAGATGGAGAAAAAATCATGGCCGAACCATGACTGAAGGCGAGCATACCTCACATCTTTCAATACTTCTTTTATTATTCCAGCAAGATTCACCATGTTAAGATTGGATCCTTGTTAAAACGAATCCGGAGCTTCCAAGTATGGTAAGTAGCTTTCACAATCCGGAGCTTCCAAATATGGCACAACGAATAATCTAATTCATATAAAGTAAAACAATTGCAATTATTTTCAGTTACAGCTAACCAAACCGTAAACGCAATCTTGATTATCTGCAAGCTTGATTAATCATTTTGATAACGGAGAAACTTCATAATTGGTTAAATCTGCTTTTCTTTAATTTGTGTGTATATATATATATATGACTGCTAATGATATGTTCACATGTTTTCTTGAGAAAGTTAAGTGGGGTGGTGTTTTAAGCTAAAGCAAAGCCCCACGGAAGGAAAATTAAAAGCGCAAACTTTATACATGCTTAGTTATTTGGCTAGCTAGATAGCTTAGCAAATTTAGAATTAGTATACATAAATTGGGAACCCGATTTTTCATATGTTTAACTTGGAAACTTGATGGGTGATGTCTATGGCTTGTCTTGTATTGTGCGACTCTTATAGGTACAACCAAGAAAATTATACCTTATCTATCTTGTCACTAAACATATGGTTGTTTTTTGTTCTTTTAAAAAGTAGTTGCTGTACAAATTTAGGAAGAAAATTTGTGAGACCCATCAAATTAAGGAACCTTAAAAGCAACTATACATTTTAAGAATTCTTATCTGGACATGAATTCTATGCTCTTTGCATAATCCAAGTCCCCCCTCTAAAGTTTCGGAACATGGGTTAAATTTGTAGTTAGAATCCCTACATTCATTTGGAACATAGCATAATTGCATCGTGTTGGAAAGATAAAATTCTAGAAATTAATTTTTCTTAACAATTTGGAAAATCTCTTAAATCTTATTTAGTTGGAATTTGAAAGTATCATATGTGCTTGATACGAATTTGCCTATTTTTTATTTTTTTTCATATATTTGAAAAGTTGGATTTTTATAACCATGTTCGTCGGATATTTGTGTCAGATACGAGTAACCCATCTGTAAACATTTCAGATCGCCCTACGCCTTCGTTAGCTAGTGCATCAGCCATTCCTTTAGCCTCACTCTCCCACCTCTGCAATAAAGAATTCGATGACTCAAAAGATTTCCCATAGCTTTCAAGGTCAACTTTCACACCAACTAACCGCCACTTTTGAATCAGTTGAAAAGCTATATATGGCCATGGAAATGTGGTTTTGGCAGGCCATGTTCATGCATATGAACGATTTGTAAGTCACTTTTCTTTTGATGAGAAAAGCTATGGATGAAATATATTAATCACAGTATAAGAAAATGCTATAGTAAGTAGTCGTCGAACAATAACAAATCTAACAACAACTAATTATATTTTATTTGTTTTCAATTTGTTGCAGAGTAAGATTTTGAATTTAGATCAATGCATATCCCCATTAAATTACCCATCTCAACATTGTGGGGCTTATTATTGCAACACAAAGCCTAATGGGGACCGTAGATCAGAGAGCCAAAATGAATTCCTAGTTCTTAAGTTACCAAACTCCTGACCAAACTAAGAAGAAAATTTTTTACTACTAATTTATTTTCGATGTCTGTTGCTATCATTTATCTTTTACATTGATGATGAATCAGAATTCGCCAACCCTTTAAAATGAAACAAAAGTTGTAATTCGTTAATCCCAGATAGAAGAATACATCAAATATAAACTTAAAAGAAATGTTTATTGTGTCCCTGATGTGATCATCCATGCATGCTTCAGGTTTGAGAATCCAACTTCAGAACTTTCACTTTATAGGGTGCCGAGCTTTGGACATGATCAGTTAAGGGAGCTGGAGGAAACTCGAGTACATTGGTCATGGCACCTAAAAATGATTCTGATTCATATGTTGCCGACGAGGTCAGGAGATATATCTTGTCTATATCTATATCTTATTTTTATACAATTAATTTTACTCATTTTTTGAGATCAATCAGCTTATCATTTATCCACGTGTAAAGACAACGGAGAGTTAAAAAAAATTTTTTGTTCAAAATGAGAAGTCAGAAAGGACAAATATGAAAGAGAAAGATTGACAGAGGATAAAAATGAAAGGCAAAATTGCTGGAGATCACCATTATTTTTATATCATTACTTAAGAAATCATCATAGTTCTAATATCACTTATTAAATTAAAAGATTTTAATCTAATTATATCAGTAAAAGTAAAATCAAATAATCAATCACATAAAAGATAATAATTTAATGTGATTTGGTCTAACTGACACTTTTTTATATTTTTTTCTTTTATCTAACCCTGTAAAGACTTCACATATTTATAATTATATAAATTTACTTATTAAGAATCTCTATCCTCTTAAAATTTTCTTCTACAAGTTAAATTTACCTATTAAGAATCTCCTCTCTCTTAAAATTATATTTACAAATTTTCTTCTCCAGTAAGTAATATTTAATAAATTTCAAACAAATCTCTTATGGGATTTGAGTCATTATTCTTAACAATCTCCACATTGACTTAAATTTCATCAATTATCTATCTTCATGGCTGGACATACTTGGCTCCATTTGCAATGGAAGTCTCACAATAATCTTTTCTTATATGCTTTTACACTTCATGCAAATCGATCTTCAAAACAAGAACTTGAACTTCTTTCTTGAATTGAGCTCCTCTAGACTTGCCTTCTCCCATTGCTCGAACCATCAACTTTTTTCACGTCTCGAACCTTAAGCTCTTATACCATTTGTTGGGGATCACCATAATTCTAATACCACTTGTTAGAAAATTACCACAGCTTTGATATCACTTGTTAGGCCAAAAAATTTTAATCTAATCACACCAACGAAAGCAAAATTAAATAATTAATCAATTACATAAGAGACAACAATTTAACATGTTGGATTCAACTGACCTACATCTATGGATGAGAAATAAGATCCATTAGTTGTAGAGAATTACAGACATACGTCAAAACATATCAACCACTCAACAATCAATACCCGTAGATCCTTTCAATCTCCTCTACACCTATAAAGTATTTTCAACCCAAATAAACATATATTCATATATAATCTTTCAACACAATCAAATACATACTCATATGCATCCATACATCATACCTATATGAACTCTCTTGGTGTCTTTTATTTTACTCACAAACATTCAAATATACAAACACATAAGATGTAAATCTCCAGTACTTTTATGAGGTATCTATCACACAAAAATTTATAACTCTCTTATATATTTTTTTCGTATCTAATCTTGTAAAGACTTCACATATTTATAATTATACAAACTTGACTATTAAAAATCTATTTTCTTTTAAAAAAATTTTTTATAAGATAAACCTGTCTATTGAGAATTTTATTTTTTTTATAAATTTTGTTATTTATTAAATAATATCTAATAAATTTTAAATAAATTTTTTTATGAGATTTAATTTATTATTTTTAATAAAAGTGATAAGAAAAGTTGGAGATGAAAGAGAGATCGAAGAAAAAACGAAAGTTACTTTACGGTACAAGAAAGTACAAAATGAAATAGACAGGTGGAGAGAGAATAAAAATGAAATTAAGTTATTTTTAAAAGATATAAAAATGCGTTGCAATTTCTCAAGTAAACTTTTGTGCTTGAGTGGTGAGCTTACGGTGGTTTAATGTTGATTTCACAAGCCACATCTTATCTTGTTAGAGGGGGAGAGGCAGTGGCAGCCCATAGTTGTTTTCAAGCCGAGGAGTGTCATCTCTCCAACTTGCCATTGTTGACGCTTTTAAGAATGAAAAGTCATTTATTTGTTTTGTAGTTTGAATTTTTCTTTATCATATGCAGGATTTTTTTTTTTTGGCCTATAAAAATAATTCAATTTTGTTTTTAAATGCACCAAAATGAAAAAAAAAATTCTCTTTATCATCAAAATTGTCAACCCCCTTGTAAAACTATCACAGGCAGTCATGCACACTGTAAACTTATATTTTGAATAGTATTTTGACTAAAATAATAAAAAATATATGAACTTTATCATTTTATTTAAATAAATTTTTATTTTTTTATTATATTTAAATTGATTTTTAATTTTTAATTTATATTCAAATAAACTTTTAACATTTAATTTGTATCTAAATAATCTTCTAACTTTTAATTTGTAATTAAATAACCTCTAATTTTTCATTTGAAATAAAAATTTATCTGGACATAAATAAAAAAAATAAGAGTTTATTTTAACACAAAAAAATTATAAAGACTTATTTTAAATGATTTTAAGTATCTTAAACTAATTTAAAAAAAAGTGATTATAGTTTCTCAAATAACAAATTATAAATGTTGAAATTTAATTTCAAAAATTATAAAATAATATATTTTAATATAATTATATGAATCAATTAATTTAAATCTTATAAGAACTAATATGTTGAATAGTATTTTTTTAGAACAATAAAATTCAAGATTGTTAGATTTTCACTTGAAAAAAAATTCAAAAAAAATGACAACTAAATTTTGGTCACAAAATTGATCAAATTGAAATTCATGTACATTATAGTTAAATATTCCTTTCAAGGAATCAAATTTCTTGAATTACCGAAAAGCAGCACTTATTTTTGTCATTAAAAAAATGTCACACGCAAAATGGAATGAAAGGGATGTAATTGCAAATTGGCAATAAAAGACAGAAAGTTGTCAATTTTTCCTTTAAAAAAAAGAAAGAAAAGAACTCGATTGTTTTTGCTCCCTAATAAAAAAAACATGTAAGAAAATAGCTTCATGGCTTTTCAGGATTGGGCGCTGCCATCGGAATTACACACCAATAATTAAATGAGAGCCAAGAATCTACACGAATTCAAACTCCTTTTTTGTTTTTTTGCATTTTCCAACCCAAAGAAATTTAAAAAAAAAAAAAAAACCTAAAAAACCACGTAAAATAAAATATTAAAAATAGTTTTTTTTAGATGAAAATATTTTTATCCAGCCCAATTGGGTTTTCTTCATGTGGGGACCACACTGAAACACGTGTCGTGATCTTAACGAGTTTGAAATTTCCAATTTCTTCTCATCAAACGTCAAACGATCCAATGGCTTTCTATCCTCTTCTCAAATTTTCTCGAGCTTCTCTGCTTTGACCAGGGGATTGGCGCGTGCGATCTCCTCCCTCCCAACCTTCTTGAAATCGAACGTACATCCGTGATTTTCTGGGTACCTGTGGGACCCGCAAAACGTAATCCCACACTTGCATCTGAATCCGGTCAACCCGATCCGCTTCCTGCAAACCATGCACCGATTCGGTTGTCGCTGCGGCTGCTGTTCAAACGACGGAGCAATCTCGACCGCCGGAATAGGCGATTCTCCATTGACTTCAGGGAGAGTCAAAACAGGAACCTGAGAAACAGATTCGACGACGGTTGACGAAGACGAAGGAGAAGACAGAGAGGATTTGATCGAAGAAGCTTGTTGTTGTTCTTTAAGACGGAAATCTATGTAACATTTAGAGCAAAGATTCAGCGTCGCCGGACTTCCAAAAAAGGCGCAATTATTGACGCAAAGACGGTTCCCTTCCGAAACTTGGCATCTATGCTCCTCCGCCATCTTTTTTTCTTCAAACCTCTCGATCTATCAAATTTCTTGTGAAATTTAATTTACTTGATATCAGATCTGCCAGATCTAAAACACAAATTATAAAAATTAATCAAGCTTTATAAATAACAGAAAAATAAAATAAATTTAAAGAAGATAAAAAGAAGTACCTTCAAAGGAAAAGCTGAAAGGAAAGAAATAAGCAGAGGAAAGGGAGAATATGAACAAAGGAAAGAATTATCAGAGAGAGAGAGTCAGAGGAAAGAATATTAAAGGGGAGGAGGAAGAAACGACGAAAAGGGAAAAAAATTCAATAATTCTAAATTTTTAATTTAATTATTATAATTGGGTTTTTTAAAATTAAATAAAAATAGGAAATATCTGAAGGGACAGGCTGGCGGTAAAAAGCCCAAAATGGAAGTCCAGACGTTTACGTTCGGTTATCGCAATTGCCTGCAAATCAGAAACGGCCACGGAAATTCATGCATAAAGAAACAAAGAGAGAGAATCAAAACGACATCCACGTGCTATTGTTCCTATGTCCTACCTGTTTCATTTAACACTTGGGAGTTTTTGTGCAGTTTATTGGTTGTACTTTTTTTTTTTTTCCTCCTCTGGTAGGTGGGATGTGAGTTAATGAAATTATTAAATTGATTTTTAATTTTTTTAAAACAAACAAAAACTTTTTTTATTTTTTTAACAGAAAACCTTTTTTTTAATTAACAAACAGAGAATGTTGGCTTTGTTATCTTGTTAATTAATGAGGTTAATGCCATCTGGAGGATGGCTGAGCTGGATGGAGTGATTTTGGTCGGATATTGCGTGCCTGAAAGACGCGCGATTTGGGGTGGGAGAAGGAAGGTGGTGCCGTTGGGTGCATGATGTATGGGATTGGTTCAACAGCTAATGGTCGAGCGTCTTGACCATAGTTTAGAGCTTTGCTACGTCAGAGTTGAGCTGCGGTTAGGACCACCACCAAAAGATAAGATCGCTAGTGGAAAGAAAAATAAATAAAATAAAAAGATGGAATTTCTTAATTGATAATTATACAAAATTTGTTTGGTTGTTCCAGTAGGTTCGATTATAATGATTGAATTGGGGTAGCCCATTTTTTTTATTCATAAAACATAGTTAAAATTAAGACTTTTTTATCGTTTAATAAGAATAATTTGAATTAAGAAGGTGAACGAATAAAGAAGGAGATAGAATAATTTAGACTTTTTTTTTTTTAAAAAAATGACATTACTAATAAATGTTATTTAAAGTGACAAGAGAATTTGCTTTTTTTTTTTAAATCGTTCAAACTTTAATTTATTGGAAAATCGTAAGAAGATAATTTTTTATTAATTTAGTATGTTTAATATAAATAAGCATATTTTAATTGATCCAAAAACATGATATGTTAGGTAAAGCTTAGAAACTTTTTACGATTCAAATATTTTACATTAAATTTTTAGTTATGATTAAAAGTGTTTATGAATTTGATTAAATTAAGTTATCGTTAAGTTCATAGTTGATATTATTAATTTATATATTTATTTGAATTTGGTTAAATCTTATATTTCGAACCTTAAATTTTTTTAAAACTCGACACAAGTTAAAAAAAAAAATATCAAATCTATCTATTTAAGTCTAATTTGTATAATAAAAATTTTAAAATTTATTTTTTAAAATAAAATATTAAAATAAAAATTAACATATACATTTATATAATTATAATATTTTAACTATATATATTTATTCAAACAAAATTAGGCCAAATTCGGCTTTAATTATTTTTTCTTAAGCTCATCGTAAAATTTAAATAAATTTAAAAATTATATCAAATCTCGTTTAACGAATTTTATTTTTTATTTAAATCATTTTAAAACTTAAACGAACTTTTAAATTTGTACAAGTAACCTAATCCTTTAACAAGTATAGCTATAACATTATAATTTTTTTTTTTAACTTTGAACTATCAAAAGGTCAAAAGAAAAAGCTTGCTCAAAAGGAGACTTCGTCCATGAAGATATCGTGGATTATTTGCTTTAGGTCTAAAATTAAGTATCATTTTTCAGAAAAAAAGAAACATTAAATCTTAATTTTTTTAATTAAAATGGTACTAATAATTATGTTCTATTAAATTTCAATTATGAACAAAGCATGTCCCATGGCAATGTTGGCCTTTGCCAATTATGGGTATTTATTTATTTATTTATTTAAAGTTAACATAATTTGATTTATTAAGCCAAGGAAATGCATCATCGAAAACAACTTTCACAATAACTAGGTACTTGCTTGGAGAGGCCTTATTGATTTTGAAAATATAAATTAAAAAGATTTTTCACTGTACTTAATAAAAGCAATAAAGGTATGGACTGGTGTTAAATTAATCCATCGAAAAGTTCAATATATTTTTTTTTGAAGAAAACAAAATGTTTGATAAATATTTTTGAAAAAAAATTGTAGTATATAAAAAAAATGAGCAACTCATATTCGTTGAGAAATGTTCAATAGATATATTTTATCTTGAAAATATCGATTTTGAATTTGAAAATTTATACAATAAAAACTATAAGAGGGTTTTTTTTTAATTATAATTTTGAAGATTTTAATTTTTAATTTATTAGATACTATTTTTTTAAATTAATTGTATAAATTAATTAAATTTAATATTAAATTTAAGAGAAATTGTTTATTGTGTAATTTATTAAATTGTTTATTGTCCCAAAATCTTAATCTAGTAGTTAAAAGTGTTCGAGGAAACATCAATAGCTTAGTTTTGAATCAAGCCTCTCTTTTTTTATTATTTGTATTAGAACTTTGTCCTCGTGATAAAATCAAAATATATATATTAGTGTAATTTTTATACTTTTTTAAATTTGTATATAAAAATTAAATCTATAGTTCATTTTAATTAAAATAATATTTTTAAAATTAATAATTTAATCCAATGATCTAAAAAAGTATAGAAGTGACACTAATATAAATGGATCTTTACTCTCTATGTACAGTGGAGGGACTCACTTATGTTAATAAGTGTTACACTATTTTTTACCATTGAATTTGAGTTAAAATAAATATTTTAAATCTTCACCATTTTGGTCTATAGATAAAAAAAGAGTATAACACTTTTATTGATTAAATTGGATCCCTACTTATATAGTTAAAATATATATATATATATATATAAATTATTTGATACAAAAGTTTTTTAATTTCATGAGTATGATTAAAATAATGACACATATATTTTTCTTTAAATATATACTAAATGATATATGTCATAATTTTAATTTTATTTGTAAAGATAAAAAAACTTTACGATTAATATATTTAATAATTTATCTCTCTCGTACGTATGTATATCTAAGAGGTATCAACTTATTTAGTATAATTTTTTTTAGTTTTATATTTTTTAATCATTAATTTTAATAAATTTAAAAATTAAAATTAAAATTTAATCAATTAAAATTAAAAATTAAAATTTTTTTGAGATATTTCAAAATTATATTATATTTTTTTAAACATCTAAAATTTTTACTTTTTAAATTTTAAAATTATATTTTATTATTTTGTTTTACTTTTTAACATTAAAAATTATGAAAATTTAATTTTAATATTAAATACATTAAAAAAAATATTTTTAATTTTGTAAAAATCAATACAAAACAGATAAATTAGGATGAAGAAAGGATTAAACTTTTTACTTTTATAACCTATCAATATTTGACAATCTAAAAAATTTGAAGGATAACATTTGTAATTTTTCATTTTTTCTTAATATATGATTTGTATTTTTTTTTTGTCATTTTGAAATTAAAGCCCGTATACTTAGAATATATTTGCAAACTTGAATAAAATTTATTTGAAAACTTTAATAGGAAGAGAAATTTGGTCATAAATTGAATGCGAACCTTTAAAATTTAAAAGAAAAATTAATTTAAAAAATATTACTAAAAAATAAAATAATAAAAAATTGGATTCCATAAAAAATATTAAAAATTGTATTATATGCACTTAGTTTTACTTCACAGCAAAATTATTACTAATAACTTACTAAGAAAAATAAAAAAATGTACACCAAAATTTGATGACCCTAATTGAAAAAAAAAAAAAAAATCCCGCCAAGCACTTGTCAATTTTGATGATCCCGGCCAAAAGAAGAGACTTGTTACACGGATTTGAATATCTTGAATCTTGAATCTTGAAAAACCAAAACAACAAATTTCAATGTGACGGACAAATGCAAATCCACAACCAACATTAACTTCCTCAACCTTCTTTCCCTCCACTCATCATGGACCAGCAACAGCCTCTGCCTTCCACCACTGACCCACCTCCACCATCACAACCTCAACCAACGCAGCCGCCGCCGCCAATGCAATCGCAAATGGCACAAATTCAAAAACAACCAGCTCCATCCGCACCTTGGACGATACCCTCAACATTCTCCACCCCAAACCCAATCCCAAAAGCCTTACCTTCGCCAACGACACCATCCCAACAACCAACGCATCCGAAACCAATTCTCGCCACTCCTCCGCCCAGACCCACCACCGCCACATTCTCGAATCCCTGGCAACAGCAATCCTCCCAGTTCACCCATTTCTCTTCCTCTTGTCCCTCCGTTTCATCATCGTCCCCTTCGCCGATTCTTTCCTCTCAGCCGAGGGGCAGCATCGCCCTCGGTGTTCCCTCGTCGCATTCTAGCCCTTCTCCTCCATCTCCTTCACCTTCGCAATCCTCTCCGTTTTCAAGTTTCTTTGGCCATTCCATTGGTGGAGCCTCTAGTTCCAATGTTTCCCAGGTAAGGTTTTATGCCTTTTGGTTTCTTTTCAGTTAAAATTTTATGTTCTTGATGTTATTTGTTTTTGTTTTGATTTTCTTGTAATAGGCAAGGCCGCCAATGCAAGGGATGGCGATAGGATCATCAATTGGCTCAAGTTCTCAAATGAAGCCAGGGGGTGTTTCTGCTCAGCATCAGCAAAGGCCTGTGCAATCATCTCTTAGACCACCTTCTTCACCAAATAGCCAGTCCCCTGCCACCCAAGTAAGTGCCTTATTAAAGGATTAATTTATTTTCTTTATTTATTGGCTTTGTAAATTTGTTTACTTTTACTTGTGAAAAAAATGCAATTGATTTATGTATTTCCCGTATTTGCTGCTATGGTTGCAGTAGATGACTAGTTCAGCATATTCCAATAGAATTATAGAATTCTTAACAATGTTTTAGAAGTTTAAGAAATGCCAAAGAAATGTTAGTTGAATTTAGAAATTTATGTATCTCTTTCTCTCTCTCTTAATCTTAATTTGAATATCATATTGGTGGGTTGAAATAAGCTGTTTTAGGGATTTTGTAAAGAGGTTGAAATAAGCTGGTTTAAGGGTTTTGTAAAGAAAGCTAAGGTGTTCTCGTCTACCTTACAACTTGTTAGAGTCATCTTGATTATAAAGGCTGAGTGAATTTGGGTTTCATGCTAACTGTAGTTTCTGATTGATTTATTTCTTTTTTTTTCCCTTTTTTTGTAGAATTTCCAAGGGCATGGCCTTATGGGAGTGTCAGCTGTTGGTTCTTCTGGCTCTTCAACACCAAGTACACCACAAACTATGCAATCCCCTAATCAACCATGGCTAGCATCTGGATCACAAGGGAAGCCTCCTTTGCCACCCCTTTCATATAGACCACAGATTAACTCGCCATCCTTGCAGCAAAGGTCACATATTCCCCAACAACGTCATTCCTTGCCAACAGTTTCACAACAACAGCATGTATCATCCCCACAGTTGCCACAACCTATACCATCGCATCAGCAGCAGGAACATTTCGGACAACAATTTTCGCAATCGAGGGCCCCACAATCTTTGCCCCATCAACAGCAAGTTTCAAGAGTTCAGGGTTCGGCAATTCAAAAGCCTTCTTCTCTTGCAATGGTACAACCAAGCACTGTCCAGCTGGTGAACCAAAATAAAGCAGCTATTACAGAAAGTGACAAGTCTGGTGGTCGGATTCTTAGCAAAAGAAGCATTCATGATCTAGTTAACCAGGTGAACTATTCTAGACCTAGCTTTGTATTTGGATCTTGAGGATTATATTGCAGGATCGAGAGATCTTATTATATGTGAAATAAAGATTATATCTACCAAATCAATATTTTGTGTAAAAAGGTATCTAGCATCTTTGTATAAAAGGAAATTATTAAAATTCACTAATGCTGTGCATTTACTGTATGTAAAAGGCTAATGGTATTGATCAATTTTTCTTTTCTTCTTCACAACTTTGTTGTTTTAACTCGTAATCTCTCTAAATGCCCTTCATCTATTTGGTTTATTGTTCAAGGGAAATTGTGTTATTCCATTTCAACATTTGTATATTAGTAATCTGTCTCTGTTGATGACCAATATAAAGATTCACGATCATTGTTGAGGATTCTAGGGACTTGGAGATGTTCAGCATTTATGTTTTGATGGATATAATTTTCAGAATATAAATTTTTTATACGCATTTAGTGAATGATTATTAGCAGGCTGGCCTTAGCAATTTGTGTTTCCTCTCATCCTGACTGCAATGTATTTTTTTAGTTCTTGTAGAATTCTTATGGAGTTCCATGCTTCTCTATCTCCAAATATGACTTTTTTTTCTTTTAATTTTGTACAGATTGATCCATCTGAGAAGTTGGATCCTGAAGTTGAAGATATTCTTGTGGATATTGCAGAAGACTTTCTGGATAATGTGAGTTGTTTAACTATTCAAAGAATTTATTATACGTACACTTGGGTTTGTGTGGATACCGAAATACATAAGGGCTCTCCAACTATGATTTTCTTATGAATACATTCTTAAATTCTATTTCACCTGGATTAAGGCTGTTTTGCTTTATGTGAAAACAATGTTAGAGTGACTTATGGATTTTATTTTATTTTTCGTTTAACAAAGAAATATGTGAACTGAACCAATATTTTTTATTTTATCCCTTCTGATTTCTTGCACTGAACAGGTTGATCTGCCAATTGACGTTAAACATGGGCATTGATGAATTTTTTAAAACATTTTCAAAAATTTAAGAATAATAAGTTTCATTCTACATCCTAAATAGGGAATTTATATTCTAGGCTTTCTCTCACCAAATATGGTGCTTGGTATGAATAGTGCAATTATGTTGGAAACTCTTATATTTGCCTTGTTCAATTAGGATGTTTTGATTTTTTTTCCCTCTATTGTTGTCTTGGTTTACGTGGGTACTATGCCACTTAATATGATACTTTCTATTTCATTCTATAAACTTTTCGATAGCTTATATGACCATTATCCAATCCTTATTCTTTTGTGTTTTTCAATTTTTTCTTTAACAGATCACAACATTTGGTTGCTCACTGGCTAAGCTTAGAAAATCAGATACGTTGGAAGCAAAAGACATTCTCCTGCATCTAGGTTAGTTATTCTGTAAATTATCCTCTTTGATTTGTTATTCTTCTTTTAACATCTAGTACTTCAACTTTCATTGTTTTATGGCTTGATGCAGAAATAAACTGGAATATGACTCTTCCAGGATTTGGTGGTGATGAGATTAAGACTTACAGAAAACCGGTAAACTATTCTCTTTTATCTATAAGAGGGTGATGCTAGATGCACAGTTTTTTGCAGAGGAAATCTAATTGATGAGATTTATGACTTTTCATGATTGTGGTTTTGTTTATTTTGCAGCTCACAAATGAGGTTCACAATGAGCGGCTTGCAGTGGTAAGTTCTGTATATTTCCATGTCATAGCATATGAACTAATTCAGATGCATTTATGTTTGTATTTTTACATATATGAGTGTGTAAAGAGAGAAACAACATGTTAAGCTATGTATAAGCTTGCATTTTCTATTCAAGAGGAGATTGTGGCTTTCTAGTGAGCTTTCTTGTTATAAATTTACATATCTGGTGTGTGTTTCTCTTTGGCAGATAAAGAAATCAATCTTAGCGACTGAGGCAGCCAATGCTAAGCACTCGATGGGACAAGCTGCTGTAAATGCAAAGGGTAACCTTGAAAAAGCAGCATCCAATAACTTGGGTTCTCCAAATGTTAAAACATGAGAAGTAAAATGAGGATCCTTTCTTGACAATATTGAATGTCAGAAAACATTTTCCTTTGAAGGTATGCCAACTATCATGCAGGTCCAGGTAATGTCCATATACTCAGCTATCAGAATTTAATTGAACGTTAGAATGGTGCTTGACTTAGGCCTCTAATGGTTCTTAGCTATGGTAAAACCATGGATAAAACTGTTAAATTGTTGAGAATGTTATTTATTGCTAAATACCATTTCAGCAATTCAAAAAAGTTTCTTCCATGTGCTCCTGTATAGTTTATATGTTATAGGTTTGTTTTAGATCACGTGTTACATATCAAGAGGAGCCACTATTGTCTTGCTCTGTGAGAAAGGTTGGATTTGAAATCCCTGTCATGTTTTATGAAAAGAGATGAACCTGGCATGCAGTGTCATGACTTTTTACTCATGAGCATGGACTGATTGCTGTGCATTGTTCAAAACTTTTTTGTAAGAATTTCGTTTTTTTAATGTCCATGTTCTCTCATTTTATGCAGGATGAATTGGCTGAGGACCAAAATTTTGTACTCTGACTAAGATGCACATAAATTCATTTTTGAAGATTCTATTGGCACATTTCTAATGCCACCTTGGAGCCATGTCGAGAATTTTAAAAATTTTTCAAGTCGGTGCTCCCTGGTACTGTATTCGTCACTAACTTCCATTATCACTGCGTCCTGTGAAAGGATTCATGCAATTACATTTTGCCAATGATTTTACCTCTGATTCTATTCCACAACTATATTAGTGGACCATTGGGTTATTGACAGCTGTATGCAAGCTTTCCGTAACTGCGAAAGGTGAAATCCACAGTAAAAATTAGGCGGCCATGCCTGTGGATGCATGTGATCTCCAAATCTTTTCTCTCGGGTTATCACTTTCTTTTTTCTTTGGTTACCAATTTCGTTGAAACCAGCATTGTTAACCAAACAAAGATAGTGCTCGTCCCGTCTCATTATAATCGTTCATCTTTTAGCAACTTCCAATTTCAAAAGCTAAACAGTCAAGCAATTGATCCAGTCCATTTGTTTTGCAAATGTGAACCCGTCATCTTTAAAGCCACCAGTGATTTCAACACAACGAAACTGACCTCTTCGTCTATTATACAACTGCTGGGCTCTAGCTTTGCCAAGGTCAAGCCTTAGCATTCAGGATTCATAATCAAGTTGCAGTCTCAAATCAAAGTTAATCAAAGCTTTAGAGTCAACTTATTTCCATCCATTTATCCCAAACGAACCCAACTGCAATACAAAGAAAGCAAGGTCAAAAGCAGTGACAAAACCCCATTTAAGAACTTCAATACAATCTTTTTTTGCAAATATCTTCATAGCAGATCCATTACTCAATTAGAGACGTCTTAGCTGAAAACCAATACTATTTATTCAAACATTTATTGAAAGAACAAATTTTTCCCAATCTTATTTAGTACATATTCTCCATGATATTCTTAAAGAATCCAGAATAAATGATATATTTTAAAATTAAGAGAGGAAGATGAAGCGATTTAATTTTCAAAATTGCAACTAAAAGTTTCTTGGTAGATTTCAAAATTAGTTGGATAAATGCTAGAATTAACTCTGTAAGAAGCATGAATGTAATTTCAATTGAGGAATATCAACTACAAGAACGAATTTCAAGAATTATATGTGATGAGAGGTGTATCAGACTATGTGAAATTTGTTTTGATCCTTTCATGTGAGAGAATTTAATCAATGAATTTGATGTTTCCCATGGCCTTGTCATCAAGATTACTCCTTTCAAGAACAGGTAGAAATTAATTATTAGAAATTTAGAATCCTGCTTTTTGCTCAATTCAGATATTTTGTATTCTGGCCCAAAACATATTTAAAAAAAAAGTTAGTGTATACCTTCCTTATCTTGGCCAGGAAAAATGTCATATTGGGAGGGCAAGTGATTGTTATAATTTGGTTTTTCAGAAATTCTTGAGAAAACTAATTTTTTAAAAAATGGAACAGAAACAAAGGAAAGGAAAGGATCGGGGAGAGAAAAGGGGGAAGGGAAAAGAAAGAGGGAGAGGGTAAAGGAAGGCGCCAATTTGGATCGTTTCCGCCAGATCCTCTTCCATGCTTCACCGCCCCTTGAAGTTAAAATCTGAAAATAGTATAGTATAGAAGATAGCTTCTCTCAATGATTTTACAAGGGTTTGCCCTTTGATCAGAACATAATATAATTAAAGTAATATATAAATCTTCCTTATTGAACCAGTTTGCAATACGAATTGAAACATGTACACAAGGAATTGGAAGAAATGGTTTTAAAGCAAGATCTTAAACACTGCAGGTCTAGAATCAGAGAACAGAAACACAAGTTCCCAGACAAGATCAATCCCAAATAAGCAAAGAGATGAAACAAACCATTGGCAATCCTTCCCAATTCAGAGAAAAGTCTTGGTCATGGACCTCGATCTTCTGGTTTTGCTTGTGTCTTGTACGCGTGTTCTTTCTCTTCTTTTTCCAGATTTAATTTTTTTTTTAAAAATCAATATTTAGAAATTTTTTTTAGCATTTTCCCTTTTTTAAAAAATATTAAATATAATAAAATTCTCTTAATCCTAAATGAAACAATCAAATGACACAACATTTTTATCGACATGATTTTATTGGGTATTTATATCACATTAATAAATTAATTAATTGTGTTAGATCAAAATATCAAATTAATTAACAAAACAAAATTTTAATTATTTAATTACGAATTTTAATTTTTTAAATATCTAATCGATAGAAATTATATTTGGCTAAATTTGTATTCAACCCTTTTTTATGGTTTTGGTAGTAATCATTCATTATTAATAGTATTTTCATTAATTTTTTTTAATTTTGATTTGATGCTTAAATTTTTTTATATTTAAAATTATTAAAATTAAAATTTTAACACGTACCATTAAAATTAAAATTCGGATTGAATTAGAATTTTCTTTTGATTACAATACAAAAGCAATATTCTAATAAAATTAGACCATAGGACACTTACAAGATAAATCTATCCCACAAAAAGGGTCATCTTCAATCAGAAGGATTCTCTAGCTTTTCATTTTCTCAAAAGTTTATAACTTAATGGTTTTGAATTCCTTTTCATAAAACCAGGTCACTTCATTGTTGATTTCCCTTTAAACTTGCAAACTCCACTACGTGGAAAGCGAAGAAACAGGCAATCGTTTAGCATTTTTTTTTAAAGTATTTTATTTTATTAAAATGTGATATTGAGTTATTCAATTAATGAAAGATAATATTTTTTTTATCTCATAAATTTTAATCCGTTTATCTTAATAATTGAATTCAATAAATTTTCAAAATAAAACTTAAAATTTAAAGGTTAAGATGTTTTCTTAAAAAAATTTAATATTTTAACATATGTTAAATTTTATAAAATATATATATTGCATGTCACAACTTATTTAATTGTTATATTAATTAATTAATTTTTTAATATACTTTAATGAGATATATGATAATTTTTTAATCTAATTTGTATAATTTAAAATTTTGTGTAAAATAATAATCCAATTATTATTGATCAGTATTATTGTCCTACATAAACTCTGTAATAAAATCACGAGCAGTGACGTAGGAAAATATAAAATTCATTAAGGAAGGATATCCAATTCCTCTAGAATTCAACTTTTCTTAGTTTGTGTTCTTGTTGATTTGGGATTTTTTTTATTTGGTCATGGTGAATGAAAACCTTAAGACCACTTTATAAAGTGTTAGATTCTTGGCTATTTTTCAAATATCTTTCAAGCTTAAGCATTTTACAAAATTTTCTTATCATGGACACTCAAAACTTGTTTTTCTCTTTGCTATTTTTCTTTCTTCTTTCTTTTTTCTCAGGTAACAGAGAAAACAAATTATTCTTTTCTTTCTGATTATACGGCTATGTTGTTTTGATCACAGCAAGAGCTTTTAAATTTTTTTTTATTGCGTAAATAAATTGTAGGTTTTCACCAAGTTGTTGAAGGTTCAAGAGTGTCGTCTCACTTTGCTTTCAGACACAAGAAGCTGTTTGTGTTTGGAGATTCCTATGCTGATACAGGGAACAACAAAGATTGGGCCAATTCCTGGAAAGTTCCTTACGGAATTACATTTCCTGGGAAACCAGCTGGCCGATTCTCTGATGGTCTTGTGTTGAGTGATTTCATTGGTACACTTGTCTCTCTTTCTCATCAATAATATTGTGTTTTTCTTTTTCAGTTTAGCTTTAACTCTTTTTTTTTTGCAAATAATGGGCTTCCTTTACCTCTTTAATATAATATAAATAATTTAAGGACAAATGTTTTGAGGTTTAAGAATATTATTTTTTAATAGTGATTGTATGATTTTATGAACTAAATTTTGGATAATTGTTATAATTTATAATATGTTAGTGACACCAACAATTTTTTATCAATCAATTTCTTGTTATCTCTGGAATTTACTAATAATAACCTTTATCAATAAATTTTTTATTATAAAAAAAATAAGTTAATTTCCTTGTTATTATTGACAAGCAGCCGGGTATTTGGAACTGAAGACACCAATAGCATACGAATGGAGTAAAAAACTGGATCATCGCCTGAAGTACGGGGTGAACTTTGCTTATGGAGGGACAGGTGTTTTTGACACCTTGGCTCCGGAGCCAAATATGACCACCCAGATCGGTTTCTTGCAACAGCTTCTCGATGACTCGGTCTTCCTAAAATGGGGCTTGAAAACTTCTGTGGCACTTGTCAGCGTTGCAGGCAATGATTATTCGAATTACATCACCACGAATGGCTCTGCTGCGGTAAAAGAGGAACTTGAATCACATTAAAGAAAAAGAAAATCACAAAATTGTTCTTGATTAATGATCATTGTGAAAATAAATGAAATAGTAGGTTTGAAATGAGGAACTTGCTGACAGCTTCTGTACTTATCCTGACAGGGTTTTCCAGCCTTCATTTCAAGCGTTGTGAGTCAACTTACGGAAAACTTGAAGCGCATCCATGACTTGGGAGTGAGAAAAATAGCCGTGACTGCCCTGCCACCATTGGGGTGCCTCCCTCGAAGCACTGCCCAATTCTCCTTTCAACAGTGTAACGAAACTGAAAACATCCTTGTTAATCTCCACAACCAGCTACTGGTTCAAGCTGTGAACAATTTGAACGAACAAACCAACAGCAACTCTTTCGTTGTTCTTGATATTTATAATGCCTTTTGGACAGTTTTCAATCAGACACAAGCTCATCAAGGTGATAATATACATAAACTCTTCACTCTTGACTCTTTTTAGTGCTTTTTGCTTTTGTTTTTGGCTAACTTTTCATCATGTAATTCGTTTGCAGTAAGTGCAGCATTCGAGAATCCTTTTCAGCCATGTTGTGTTGGAGTTGACGCTGGATCTTCATGTGCAAGTGTAGATGAACATGGGGAAAAGAAGTACACAGTTTGCTCAAATCCCAAAACAAAATTCTTTTGGGATACAGTTCACCCTACACAGGAAGGATGGCTGGCTATATATTCAACTCCAGATCTTCAAAACAGCCTCAAGCAACTCTGGTAGAAATTACCATCAAATATAGTAGTTTATTATGTAGGATACAGCATTTTTTTTTAATTGTCGCCATTGCTTAATGCATATAGTTAGAATTTAATAGTTTTCAGTCGATTCCTTTTCTCCTTTTTGGTATATCAGAACTATTTTGCCTCAGTTTCCCATAGTAAAAGATTGTCAGTTTTATCTAAACCATCGGCACCCGAATTTTATTTTTTTTTAATGAAAGCAATATTAGACAATGAAGGGCATGTCATGATGTGACCAACACTATGCATCATTGTGCAAGAATGTATAGGATAGAAAATCAACCAGAAATTTTCAACATCTCAATCACAGACTCGCACATGTGTTTTTCTGCAAGAGGGTTAAAAGCTTGCAGCATATGTTACACTACATTTGCAACCAATGCAAACTATTTCGCAGCCCTGTTCCCAGTTCCCTATGGAGTAGTAAAAAGGTTCACATCTCCCATCTAAATCTGGCTTAACAAAAAAAGAACAACAAACAGGACAGTAAATCTCTGTCCTTGTATCCTATCTCTAAAAAGGCAAAAAGTAAAGCCTTAGAAAAATGCCTCTAGCCTTGAAAATTGACTTAGAGATGTGCATGCAACCATAATCTTGGCCTTCTTTGCTTTTAAGTTTGTATTCATGCATGAGCCAACAAGTTTTTATTTAGGGTTATTTAAACTTGAACTCAAATCTTACAACATGCTTAGACCCTTAAATTTTAATAATGGTTCACTTGGTACAACTCTTAGTAATAAAGATTATTTGTCAATGTTCAAAGCTTTTCTCAAACATAAAATTTAAGTTCCAAAAAAATATGATTCAAATTTTAAAACTTCAAATTCTTCATTACCACTTAAATTTTCTCGTAATAGATATCCTAAATTTGAGTTTTATAATGTTTTCGTTCTATCAAATTTAAGGTTAGAATTTTTTTCTCCATCGCCCTTAAATTTCAAAATTAAAGTATTAGTGTTGGATTCTTAATTTATTATTGGAGTGATGATAGCTTCAAATAAAAAATATATATTATTAAATGATTTTAAGATATTCAAGATCAGGTCGCCTTCACTAATGCATCCATTATGCTAGAATCCTAAAGATAAACTAATGGTATATTACACTCAGTTGCCAGAAGTCCTATCAGCGATAGAGTCATCCGATGTCGGCTGAGATATAATTGGTGCAAGGCCACCAGGACACCGCCATGCTGAAGGTGTGGAACGGGTGCGTGGCGTTGTTGGACACAGGAATGCGGAAGGGGTCTGAGGAGCTCTTGGAGAAAGGTTGACAAACTCTAATGCTTGTTGTCTCAGCTGTACAGGATAGTCAGCAACGCACCCAATCCTTGGCCCAGCCCCAGTTGACCATTTGAGTGACAGCTGATGTCCTAATTGGTATGATTTTGTAGCCTTCTTGGAGTTGATCCTTTGCAATATGGCTTTTTCAGGCACTTCAGCTCTTGGGCTCTGAAGACCACCAGATAAAGTCCTTTCGAAATTATTTTTGGTCTCTGTTTCATTAGTTTCAGATGATTCTGATGACAAATTCTTCTCTTCATTGTCAATTTCAAGTTCAGTTGGCTGTGAGCTTGTTGAAAATTCAACTGTTGTCCCAACACTCCTGGATTTGCCATCATCATAGCTATCAGAATCATCAGTCGCCCGGCATATCTGAACACGAGATAGATGTCAGTAGTCATATCTATTTTGGAATAGAAGAAGGAAATGGAATGGTCCATTTGACTGAAAATGGAACCGATGGTTCAAGGATAACAACCAGCAAGTATAAGAAATAACCAAGCAGACAGTATACTTGTTAAATCTTGCAGTTTTTGTCAGAGTGCTGAACAACTGCCATTTTAGGGAACATATGTATAAAGCAATCATCACTTCCCTTGATGAACATCAAAATTTCGGTTTGAAAATTGCTGAAGAAAAATGGATAGATTGAAAGGTTACCTCAACTTCACTAAGGTTCACTCCATTCTCCTTCAGAAAGGATAGAAAACTCTCAAGACTATCATCTGTTGGCCGGTAATGTCCACTATATGCAGAGATGGACTGAAAATTGAAGGAAACCAGTTGTCAATGCATCAGCACATTGTATCAGAACTTTAACAAGATTGCCAAACAATAGAAGGAAGAAGACAGTGGCCAGTTAGCTCCTATGATGAATTACTGATATAAATTTTGAAGAACTATCCAGTCATTCAAATGCAACCAACAATAAAGGCAGCAGGTAACATTCCTGGCACATTACCAAATCCTAAATCATTATGAACCAATACCTTAAGGGTTCCATGCTCTGCCATCAGCCTACCAGCTGCTAATGTCACTCCTCCAGCCAAGAAGCTAGAATGATGAAACATTCCTTTCTTCTTCTGCAAGGTACAAAAGACATTTTAGGTTTTTGGATGTTATGAAACAGTGAATCAGTTGCTGTTCTGAGTCAGATGCTTACCTCGCCGGCATACAATTTCTTGGAGGTGCTCATAACAAATATGCATTTCCCCTCTTTCAATCCTTTGATTGTATCAAGCACATTTCCGGTTTGTTTATGGATAATCTTTCCTTCAACAACAATGTACTCATAATGCTCCCTCTCTTGCTGTTTCCCCACCAAAAGACAAAACACACACACATCAGGATTTTACAACAACTGGAATTAACAATTTCAACATCATATTAGAAATTTAAATCTAGAAATCTAACATATTAAGGCACATACAGGTCCAAGATACTTAATGCATTGCTGTTGAAGCTTCGATCTCAGGCATTCTTTCAGATTAATATCTTTGCCATCCCCTATATCTAACCTGTAAAACAACCATAAAAAACTCCATAAGCAATTTACTGCTTTTAACTCCTTCACTGGGAAAATTTTAGTTAATAGCAATTGGAATTCATGTTGGGGCTTACCAGTAGAAAAATGGTTGACCAGCATCAGCTTTACACCACTCCTCGTAATAAATATGCAAGTTATGCCCATAGCGATGACGCGGATCAATCTACAGTAAAAAATTTAGATTCAATCAAAAAAATTATCTAAAAAATTTAAAATTCATGTGAAAGGCCTAAGGACTGGGGAGAGTAAATTACAGCTTCAATCCAGTGTTGAAAAGCCAATTTTTGTGCTTTGGCGTCTTCAGATAATCCCTTCCCAATCTGGCAAAATTCCAAATTTGATCATTTTTGGCAAAAAAAAAGGAAAAAACAAGAAAAAATCAAGAATCGCCGTCAAACCCAACTTTTAAAATAAAAAAATAATAATAACAAAAAGTTCTTTTTTTTTTAAATACCTTAGAAGCATTTAAACTAACACGATTCCACCTTGAAACAGCAGTTTCTGGTTTCAAATAATTGAAAAACGAAATTGTGCTATGATTAAGCCTTGCATAATCTAAAACCAGCCACCTGAAAAAAAAAATTACTATCACTCAAGAAATATAAAATTTTAAATAATGTAAAAAGGCAAAAAAAAAAAAAAAGACAGAGATTTTATGAACTTACCAGAGTTCTTCAGCGACAACAGCGGAGTCTGCTAACCTACGCCGTGTCCGGTAACTCCTGTACACCTTCTGAACCTTAACAGCCGCGTTCGACCGACCACAAGGCCCACCAGACGAGTGATTCGAACCCAAGGAATCTCGACCATCGATCAACGACCCCACCGGCATTTGAAATCCACCACCATTATTCCCCGACGGAGAATCTGATTCCCTTGCTTCTTTGGGACTATTCATAGAGAAAAAATGGGACGGCTCGGAGCCCCCAGGGAACCCTGTGTTTGGAAGGTCCGAGGTGGAAATGTTACAGAACGGAGACTTTGACTGGAGACAGAAATTTGAAAGAGCTGTTTGAGTTTCAATTACTTCCATTGTGTTTATTTTCTATTCTACTAGACTTTGTCAAAAATAGTTTAAACCAAACAAAGCCTTAAGATATTCAGCAAATTTTCCAGAGAAAGAAAAACGAAAATAAAAATCTTCGATCGCTGGTTTTGAGAGAAAGAGAGAGCAAAGGATATAAATAGCGGAGCTGAAGACATGGAAATCCCCGGGTAACCTACCTTCCATTTTTTGTATCCCATTCATACGTAGTGAAGTGCGTGACTCACGCGCTAAGGTTGAGAGTGAGTTTTGCTGTAACTCACTTGCTGTAGAGACAGGAAACTAGGAAAGGGAAAATCCGTGCATCACATGGTTAAATTTTTTACATTTGATTTTGGATTTAGAAATGATCGAAATTTTCAAGGCTCTTTCGGGTTCTTTTTCCTGGAAGGAGGAAGACCAGAAAAGAGTAAAGAACATGCAAGGTGAAAAAAGAACAAAGATTTTGATTGCGTCGGCACCACCATTGAGATTTTTCACCACTTTGTTCTAGATTTTTTTTTTGTTTTCCATCTGAAGAGAATCATTTGAATTATTGGAATATCAAAAGTGTTTTAATTTGAATTCTACTTTGTAAGTTGTAATTTTACTATGAGTTTTTCCATTGAACACTTTTGGATTCATGGGATTGATTATTTTTTGGTTATACAATCTATCATTAAACTTGTCAAAAGATTGGGATACTTTGTCTAAAGGTTTGTTTCATATTTGAAAGGTTTTAGAAAAAAAATATTAAATGAATTTGAATACAAATAAAAGATACATTTAAAAAAAATAAATTGCTACACTCTTAACTTTTAAAATTCAGGTTTGGTTGATAATTATGATATATATTTTAGTTTTTATATTAAATGTTATATAATTTATATCATAAAAATTATCAAATAAATTATCAGATAATTTTTTAATTTTACAAGTAAAATTAAAATATAATATATATTTCTTAAGATAAATTAAAAAAAAAACCTAATTAAAAAATTATATATTAATCTTATTGATAAAATTAAAAAACTATATTGACAATATTTTACAATTTATAAATCTTACCATTGTTTTTCTTTCTTTTTTTTTTTAATTTACTTTTAAACTTCTTACTCTATTAGTTACTTAATTGAAAAAAATATTATGCGCATAAACTTATTTAAATTTGTAATTTTTAAATATTAATGTTAATAATATATCAATTAATCTAAAAGATAGTTGGCACCATTATTTTTCTCTAAAGTATCTATATTTTCTACCTTCATATTATATATCACTGACTTATATAACATAAATCCCACATTGAACAAATTTTAACATACCGTCATCTTTGACTATCAAGTAGTACTCCTTTCATCTAAAATAGAAAATCTGTGTTTTCTTTTTCAATAAATACCAACAAATTAATAACAAGTGGAAATTTCATTTTATTAACTATATTTAAATTAATAATAACTTTTGATCATTATTTACTAATTTTTTTTAATATAACTTTTTTTTAGTTAAAATTGTTAAAATGTAATCATATCACTGAAATTAAAAATTTAATTTCCATTAAAAATATAATTTTATTTGATTTTAGTTATTTATTAATTTGTAAAAAAATATATAAAAACAATAATTTAACAAATACAAATTTCCAAGCAAATAACAACAAACTATATTACTTTATATATATTTAAAATTAATGATGATTTAACTTTAAGACATGATTTTATTGTTTACCACATGATAATAGCAGGTCAAAGAAATTGAATTCCAATGTATTCAGTGTTGAATAAGTTTAGAATAGCTTGTGCATCTGTCTAATTTAGAAAAAGCTGAGCTGACCAACGTGCACATTTGAACCTTTGGAAATTGATTTAAATTCAGTTTGATTGATATTTTATTATTTATTTTTTGCTTTTTTATAAAAAGAAAAATACATAAAATAAATAATAAATAACAAAAAATCAACTAAACCAAAATTTAATATATTCTCAAACTATAACACCAATGACCAACCTTACCTAGGAAAGGCCAAACCACCGACCTTAATAATTATGGAATAAATTCATCCAACAGCAATAATAATATTATTCAATTTTTACATATTTATATGGACCGTTTAATTTTTTTCTTTTTAAAAAAGAAAAGTGAACGTAAATTACACGAAATGTTTTATTTAAGCATGACTCCACAGCTACAATTGTTCAATTCAAACATCTTTATTTAGTGTTTATTGTGTTTTCTTATGTGCATAATGCACTAAATTCAACTTTCCCAATCACGACAAGTAAAATTATTTCAATAATTTTTTTTTTTTACACTTAGAGAGATATTGTATAAATATAGGTGTGTAATTATTTTTTGAAAGCATGTAAAATTATGCATGTTATTTGTGTAAACTATGTTAATTTATAAAAATTAAAGAGAAATATATACATGCTAATTAAATATAATTATTTTTTAATATAAATTTGATTCTTATGAGAAATGATTCAAAAAATTTTGAATATATAAAATCAATGTAAAAATTTATTCTTAAAAAAGCTTAAAAAATTAAACAAAAATTTAAAAAATTCGTAGGTATCTTATATAATAACACTTTTAAAATTATAACAAATTACAATTATATAGACTTAAATATATGTATATATTTGCTAACGTTTGTTAATTTGAGTGATAAAAAATTTAATTCTCTTTAAATAAAATTTTGATTTTAAATTTTATAAATAAAAAATTTATTTAAAAAAATATATTTTCAAATGAAATTTAATATGATTTAATTCGATTTTAAATTAATTAAAATTTAAAATAATTATTAAATATAAAAAAATCTCAGATAAAAAAAACGTTTATCGAGCAAAAATAATTTATTTGTCAAAACTTTTTTTATTTAAACAATAAAATTGAATCTTAAATTTACAATTTTTCATTAAATTGGTGGATCTCAAGTATTTTTTGTGGTCGGCTTGACTGCTTTAATGTGACGTGCCAAGTCAGCACTACAACTAGAAGCACTTGAAACAGACGAGCGTGAAGGAGTGGAACAAAATGGCAATTACGTGGGAGCTTCTGCCTCCCATTCGCGTCTCTCTCACGCGCGGATATGACAACAGCTGTTTTTTTTTTTTTTAAGTGTCAGCGACACTGGATTTGGCATTGAAACGACTAAGAAACATTGATTAAGAATAATTAATTTATTAATTACGATTAAGAAAGACTTTCGCTTCTGAGACAGACTCAGTCCACCTTTTCCTCTGGTTGGAGTTCCCTTTTTTGTTTTTTTTTGGCCTTTTGGTCACGCTGTCGTACCACGTTATATGGTTTGGCCATTAATTAACCTTGGGTGAGCTTTTATTACATATGTGCCATTGACCGTGGACTTTCATAAGATGCTACAAAAGACCAATTAAAATTCTTGTCATTATCTTAACAACTAGAAGTAAAGATTAAAGAAATACAAAACAACCTAATTTTCCTTATCATCATCGTCATTGATCTGTCAATTTCTTAAAAAATAAATTGGATTAGCTGTTTATTTAGATTTTAATTACTAATTGATATCATGTGCAATTTTTTTAATTTAATGTAAAAAAATATTTTAATTAATTTAATATTAAGTTTGAATTCTCTTGCACTTCTAACAATGCCACGACATTGTTTAAATAAAAAAATTATATTTATGTGTCTTTTGATTTGACCATCAACAGGACTTTTCATTTAATGCGAAGTGAGTGGGAAGGAAGGAACCCATTACTTAAATATATATAATTGATGTATTGTTTTACGGTGATATATATAATTTAATGATTTTGATTAGAACAAAAAGTTTTGAAGTGTATTTTTTTTATACTATGTTTATATTAATCTTAATTAACAGAAATTTCTGCTTATATATCTGATGTTGAAAATGACAAAAGTTTCCTATTAAACCCTTCCTAATTATTAAGGGTCAATTTTTTTTTTTTTTGGTGTTCATATTTTTAATCTTTGTCTCCTGACTATGGTCATCACTTGTTTTGGATGTTTGCAGTGCTCCTTTCATTTCAATGTATAATTGGAAAAAAATATTTGTTTTATTTATTTTGCTTTATTTTTTGAGCCTCTTTGGTTTATTTCCTTTTTTTTAAATATAATTATTGAATAAAAAAATGCTTGGGATTATGAGAAAAGAGAAAGATTAGTAGAGCAAAGATGCCATATCTGATGCTCAAGAAAATAAAATAAAAATTAGTCACTTCAAATTCAAGCTGGCATTAGAACTTTTTTAAAACTTATGTTTCGAAGAAACCCTCAAATAATTGTCACGTGAGAACAAACTATAATAAAAAATTAATCAGTTCTGTTGACTTAGTTTACAACTTTTTGACATGGTTGGTGCATAATATTATATTAAAATATAATAAAATAATATTATAAATTAAATTAAATTAAATTATTTTATTTTATTTTATATTTGATTTTAAAAAAATCAACAAATAATAATTTTATTTATTAATTAAATTTACTTTTTTAAGTTATATAATTAAATTATTAATTTAATTTTTAAAAGTATAATAAAAAAGTATAAATTTAATCTTATAAATTAAAAATAATTATGCTTATTTAAAAAAATTAAATCAACTTATATAAAAAAATAATTAAACTTCTTTATGATCCAATATCTACTTTAAAATGCAAGCTAAATATAAAATAAAACAATTATTATGTTGTTTTATTTATTATTTTATGTAAAAATATTACTACATCATTAATATATAATTACCTAATAAAATTTAATTTTTCAAAGAATCGACGTTTCTACTCACAAACACAACCTTTATAAAAAGTTTTTTTTTTTTGTCTTTTTGGCTTTTTTTGTTTTTGTCATATCTATTTGTTTCATTGAGAGCTTCTTTACACAAATTGAAATTTTAGGGTTGCATAACTGGGTTTCCTTTTTTTTTATTTTTTATCAATACCAAATTTCACTTTAATTAATTATTTTCGCTAAAAAATATATATTTCCACGTGCGAGAGGACAAGATAGAAGTAGGAGAAGGATCCGATCGACCGTACAAGTTGAATCACAGTATATATATGATTACTGATTCTAATACTTTACCTGCTAAGCAACGCTTCCAGCACATAATTTTGTCTGTTATGTACTTTCCTTTTTTCAATATACATATAAACGTTAGGTTCAGTTTAATTGAATGATATAATTATTTTTAAATAGTATTAATAAATTTAAATTTTAAATTTTAATATTTATAGTTTTTTATATACAAATTTATGAATATAAAGTTAGATTATACATACAGCATATGACAATTTTGTCTCTTCCTTTTAAAAAAAAAAAATTTTCTTTTCCAATGAATAGAAATTAGGGATAATTGCAAAGCAAATTGTGCTATTTTAAATGCTTATTTCATTAATAATTTCATGATTTATTGATAAAATATTAAAATTTTAATTTTAATAATCAAACCTAAAAATTTAAATTTTGATAATCACAGTTAAAAAAAAAGCAGCTTATTTTTCATGGATACGTAAGCAATCTCATCTGGTACTTATAACTGTTATGCATTCGTTTTATGAGACAATTTCTTTCTTTAACAAAATTAAGTTCACTTTTGAGAAAAAATGGAAATTTTAATTATATATATATATATATAATATGAGTGATGACATCAGAAAGAGGCTCTTATAAGTTATAATAATCATATAAAATGGTAATAGTATATCAAAAATATGTACATGAAATGATGGGCAGTTTTTTTTTGGGGTACACTATTGTATAATGAAAGTGACAAAGGGGAAGAAGACATCAAGAAAGCACAACGAGGAAGGCAAATGGGGAGCTTGGGAATGGCTATTGGCTAATGGCGCCTGGCCCATGCAATTACGTGTTTCCATTTCCTTTGGTGGTATAGATGGAAGAGGATAGTCCATAAGATTGATGGATTTTCCCACAAAAGTTGGGTGAAAAGGTTAAAAACAGGAGTGCTTTTGGCATGCAAATGTCCCACGTTTCTATCAGAAAAAATTGTTTGGAAGCAAAAGCTAGAATAGTAATCTCTGCCATTAACAGACCTCTAACAAAAACCTGCCACTGACATGGAACTTTCTATATATACATATATAGAAATGGTCTTTAACAAAACTATTGGCTTTCTCATCTGTTTGCATTGCATATGTGATTGTTTTGTGATGTTATTTTTGAAAATAAAAGAAAAAAATGGTTTTTTATTAATTTAAAAAATTTATGTTAAAAAAAAAAGTATGTTAAAAGCGTAATAAAAGATTATATTAAGAGATGTGGTATCCTACCACTGAAGGCTTGCATGAGTTGCGGGCTGCAAAAAGCTATGTTTTCCAAATGGGCTTGGCTTAATCTAATATTGGCTGACAGGCTGAGTCATCATCTCGGCCCAGGTGGAGCTGGTTCCTGAAACTCACACAGATTTGTCAACTGGACCCAAACAATGTTTTCAGCATTAGTAAAAGACAAAAAAATTATCCTCATTTTTTACAACCTATAAAATCCAAAATTGCAAGAAAATCACTTTCTTCATGGAGAAAAAAAAGCTATGCATTTAAAGAAAAAATCATTTTGATTAGGTTATGTTTTTGGCAGTATAAATTATCTAATATTGGGCTAAGGGCTTAAAACCCAAGCCATTTTCATTTGAGCTCTCAATTGCTCCAATTAAAACCCTAGTTTTGCATATAACATATAAGGCTGTCCATGGCTTTGTCATTTCCCATTTGCATCCAGGGCTTCGTCAATCACCGCTGTATATCAATAGCCCACCTGGTCAGTCTATTTCCCTCTTTTCTTCTATTTCACCTCTTTGTTTACAGTTGTTTTCTCTTTTGGGTTTTTGAAACTCTTGTTTTTGTTGTTTATCTCAGTTTACAGGAAAATAAGAGAGATAGAATGAAGGTTATTGCTGCATATTTGTTGGCTGTATTGGGAGGCAACACCTCTCCTTCAGCTGATGATCTTAAGCACATTCTTGGCTGTGGTACACTTTTCCACACTTTACCCTTTGCTTTTCTCTTCATTTCATATCAAATTTTACTGCTTTATTTCCTTTATCTGTACCAATATCTACGCTGGGTGATGCATTAGTTTGTAAATTGTAAATCATGGTTTCATGCCTTCTATATTGAACATTTGGTCCTAGCTATGATCTAAAGTTTACTTTTGATGTTACTGAGGTGGCTTTCTATGATGAATAAACTTGTATTAATTTGTATTTTGGTTTGGGGTTTACATAAATATTAGAAACCTTAATGCAAAATATGTTTTATATTGTGTGAATTGCTTGTTTATGTGATTCTTTTTGGCCAGCAAGTACAGTTGGAGGAAGAAATGTTTATTTTGTTTCAAATAATTTACATAAATATGTTTTTTTTTTCTGCCATAAATTTTAATTGTTGTTTATATGTTGGAGTAAGACATGTTGACTTTGTTTCGAATAATTGTGTACAGTTGGAGCTGAAGCTGAAGATGAAAGAATTCAGCTTCTTTTATCTGAGGTGAAGGGCAAAGATATAACTGAGCTTATTGCATCCGGGAGGGAAAAGCTTGCCTCTGTCCCTTCTGCTGGTGGTGGTGGTGTTGCTGTTACAGTTGCTGCAGCAGGAGCTGGTGCTGCTGCAGCTGAGACTAAGAAGGAAGAGAAAGTTGAGGAGAAAGAGGAATCCGACGATGTAATAACTCCAAACCTCAATTATTTTGCACATGTTATTGTCATGTTTATGCAATTTTAGCATCGTGCATTTAGTAGTCGTATGACAGATATATTTCATCTAATCCGATTTATTCGATTTGTTTCAGGATATGGGCTTCAGTCTCTTTGATTAAAGTGTTGATTGGTTTGTGCAGAAATTTTCTTTCCAATTTAACACCGGCTTATACTTAAAAATTTTGTTATCCACTGTTACGTGGCATTTTTTTTGGCTTCATAGTTTTGGTGGACTAGACATTTGTTTTGCTGAAACCTATTGTTGCAATGGAATTTTGAGAATTCATTATGATGATATTCTTGAATCTCATGTCCAATGATGATGAAGATTGAACAGAATTAGATTGATTATCGTTTATATAATTGTGCAATTTTTGAAAGAATTAGAGGGTTTGTTTGATATATGATAAAATAAAATAATATTATAAATAAAATTAAATTTAATAATGATATTTTATTTTATATTTAATGTATATAAAAATTAAGATAAGATTATTTATTAGATAAAATAATTCATGTTTACAGTTTATATAATTTAAATTATTAATATAATTTTTAAAAATATAATAAAACATGTAAATTTAATTTTCATACAAATCAAAAATATTATAAAATTATTTTATCCTATTCATCGAGAATAAAGCCAGCGAAAGCACCCACGATATAGAGATAACAAGCAGAGTTTTATTATTCATCATTCTAAGGAAAACAAGAAATAACTAAGATGAACAAAGCAAACCTCAAATTTTACGAAGTCAATACAAAAAGCACTAACAGCAAAACCCAATGAAAAACATATCCAAGTCTTCATTGAAATAGTCATCTTGCAATAAGTATACAAACAGCTGTTAGTCTTCAAATCTTACAGGCAAAGGAAAGACCTTCACTTGTGAGGGCGTCCAAATTCTCAACTGAAGGCTGAAGCTTAGCAACTTTAGCAATAGCCTGGTTTTCTTCGGCAGTGCCACCCTCTAGGAATGCTCCAACCACCTTCCCGTCTTTGATCCAGTAAGATCCGAACTTTGGCTTTGGTGATTGGGGGTTGTTGTCTCCAAAAAGCACTGTATCGCCAACATTGTCACCGTAAAACTGCCATGCTAGATCAAAGGAACGAGAATAGAAGTATGGTAGGTAATCATATTCATCAACTGATTTCCCCGCCTCACTTGCCATGATAGCCTACAAAAAAGATGTCACATTGGTTTAACAGTTATATAATGGGAAGAGTCAAAACTGTATCTGTCTTAAAAGGTTGCAAAGGTAGATATTCTTCTGTCGGAAAGAAACCTTTAGCCAATAACTGAGTATCAAGATCAGGTCATAAATATAAAAATAGATGAACTAGGCGAGGTAACAGACCTTTACTGCCTGTTCGGCTGATTTCCGGGCATGGTCAACATGTTCAACCCTTCTAATGTCATTGTATAACTTCATAGGGAAAGTAGCTACATCACCCACAGCATAGACATTGGGAACACTTGTTTTGAAAAAAGCATCAGTCTGCGATCAAACAAATTGTATTATACAATCACATGCAGATCTTTATTAGAATTATGCTAAATGAATAGTAGTCAGAACTAATCCTGTTAGTTTATAGGTACTAAAATGAGCATTGTACAAAAACACTTTCTATTACCGCAAGATTTATGCAATATCAACATAATACTTAAGGTGATCAATCATATAATAAAGTGCAATAGGAATTTCAAGCTGACATTTAAAGATGAAAAGGCATTTGACATCATGTCACTGATCAAACCAACCTTTATTCCACCCTTCTCCTCTTCAACCTGCCCTTTAAATAATGTTATAAGAGGCCTTCCACCAACACCAACAACAACAATGTCAGCTTCCAGCACTCTTCCGTCCTTAAGTTTAACTTCCTTCACCTGAACAGTGGGCAAAAGTATCACCAATAAAATGATTTTAGTCACATAAAAGAAGATTAAAGCATAAAGCCCTCTGAAAGATAGCTGCTTACCTCTCCATTTGAGTCAGAGGTGAATCCAACAGCAACTGTTCCCTTTATAATTTTGATCCCTTTATTAGCATAATAACCCTCATAGAAAGCAGCAATGCCAGAGGTGAAAAGACGGGGCACTACAAGAACAATTTTCTTGTTAGAAAAACCCAACAGTAATTTTCTTATTTACATTGTCTCTTCCATCCTGAGACTGTATTTTAACAGTATATAGAAAGCCCAGCAGGTCTCTACTTACTGCACCATGGTTCAGGGTACACCATGCTGACATCAAAATTGTTAATTTTCATAGCTGCACCAAGCTCAAGACCAATATAACCTCCTCCAACGATAACAGCCTTCCCATTCTTTTTTGCTTTGATAGCTTCTACCAACATATCAGCATCATCAATTTCTCTTAAGTAGAAGATGTTTTTGGCATCAGCTCCTTGCACTCCAAAATCTGTCAACCTTATAACCTACAAGAATAATGTGTTCAACTATGCATGGCAAGCAAGACAAGGAATGTTTTATGTTCAGATCCCTAGAAACAGTAACTCACAGTGGAACCAGTTGCAATGATCAAAATTTGATACTTGAACATTTCTCCAGCTGCGCTTACTAAAGTCTTGGCAGGAAGATCTGCTTTCACTATTTCTGTTCTAAGTATCAATTCAATCCCTGCAAGGATCAGAACAAGAAAAGTCTATGAATGAGGCTATTCCAAGATTATAAGTCACAGTTATTTAATAAACAATAAATATTAGCTTCAATTCCCTTTTAGCAGATCCATTTTCTATTATTTCTGCAATTCTCAAATTTCACATTAAACAAATCCAAGCAGACATATATTGTGAACCTTTTTCCTTGTACCACTCAAGAAGCAATCTCTCTCCGCCACTTCCAACACAAACATGGAAACCGGGAAGTCTTGCAGCTCCTGCAAAAAACAAATCATCATATTGATTCAGGAAACAAACCAATCAGATGGCCAATTGCATTTATAGGTGTTAGGAACTTATTTCAAATTTGCAAACAGGTACATAAAACACTTATTAGGCTCACCCTGAGGGAAAAGATATCCCTTACTCAGAGCAGGCCGTTCATATGGAGCCACCTACATGTATAAGAAAGCAAAAATCAGGTAATATATGATACAAATTTATCACTTGAGGGGATCGATAAATGACAATAGAACAGTTACAATGAGTGCTGTAATGTAAATGCCACTGTTGCTGGCCTCCATTACATTAGAATTAAGCTTTGACAACATCAGATTGTAAGAAGAGTATCCAGAGGGAAAAGTCCCCATGAAGACAGCAGAATGAGAGATTTTGAAAAGCTAACCAGTGTGCTGAGTGTGAAATTATGTGATAGAATCTTTTTCTTTTTCTAAGCACAATTGACAATTAAAACAAAACAATTATACATGATGAGAATAGAAATAATACATATAGCAATCTAAAATGTAAAATGCAAGAAAAGTAGATGCATGCTGCATGATAGAACAACAAAATTCTTTCGCATGCAATGATAAAAACAAGTTTCATTAAATATGGTAAAATTCATACCGCCTCCTTGGAAATAATTGCCAGCTCACCAGGCTGCACCCCCAGCTTGGCAAACTCCCTGGCTGCATATCCCTATAAAGTCAGAAGAGGAAATTATCAGGAAAAGGAAGCAAACCAAACAGTCATTTTGCAACTCAGACGACACTCTACACAATTAAAACAGCAATATATTCATTACATTATGTAACAAATCGGAAACATGCTTGGTTGCTTCAATATAAATCCAATTTCAAAAACACAAAAAATTCAGTTACACAAATTTTAACATAAAACTATGACAAACACAAAAGTTTCAGGAAACTTAATTCAACAACTATAAAAGGATCTAAATCAGTTAGTCATCCCTCTTTTACAGTGACTAAATGAATAGCAACTAATCTAACTCTTCAATTTTGGTTTTAATTCTTTTTCATTTTTTTCCTCAACATTTTAGCAGTAAATACAAAATTTTTCTTTAATATTTTTTTCCTTGTCATTTTCTAAGCAACGCTAGATCCGTATGCCTTTAATAAATTAAACGATAAATGATTACAATTGAAGACAAAAATTTCAAAATTAAAAAAAAAAAGAGCACCGATGAACATCCTAAACTCAAACAAGTTCAAGAGAATGATAAAAATTGGAATCGATGAGCGAGAAATGATCGATGGAACTTACAGCAGCGACACCACCGCCAAGAATCACGTACTTGAAATTCTTCACCGCCATCGATGATCAAAGCTTCGCTTTGCTCTGCTCGTTCTTCTGCTCTGTGGCTTTTCTTTCTTCCCTTTTTCTTCAGTATAGGATTGGGATTGAATTTGGCCAGACAAATTTATAGGAGGCTACGGCCCCTTATTGGCTGCCGTTTGTTATTATTTTGTATTATTACACCTTATCATCTATTTTATCAATATTTAAATTTGATTTTACACGTAATTTCAAGACATACATATTATTTATTTATGCAATTATATCATTATTTATAAAATATAAAAAAATTTATTAACTTGTTTTTATTTAAAATTTTTATTCTCATCAATTTCAAAAATACTAATTTTCTAAAAATAATCTGAAAAAAAAAATTTCAGCAAATGACAGCGAAAATTATAAGTTTCGTTTTAAATTACTTCATTTTTTAACAAATTTTCTATTTTTTTCAAAATAAATTTTTTTCCTTTTTCTCTTATTAAAATATGAACCGTCAAGTATGTACAGAATCTTATTTTAGAAAATAATGAATTTTTTTTCAGTCTTCCTTTGAACGTAGACATTTTTTATATTCATGTCAATAAACATTAAAATTTGAGATTTCTTTCCAAATAAATAACCTTTTAAGTGGGTTAAGGACTTTTCTTTCGGAAGGACGGTTGAAGTTGACGTCATTGATGATGTGGCAAGGGATCTTCATGACTTCGTCTAATGTTCACACAGTCAATGATCCCGTGCGACCGGTACCATGATTTTCTCATCACATCAGCCTAAAGATCAACGTTAGAAAAAGGTAAAGACAAACGTGGTTTGACAAATGCTCCACAACCACGAAGCGAGTCAAACCAAGGTGCATGATTCGGAAGTGGCGGGCTGCGATGGACTTGGAGTTGGTCATGGGTTTAAGCCCAAATTTAAAAACAATTAAACATTTTCATTTTTTGGGATCCAACGGTCTAAGCTTTAACCTGATTAAGAACACCAAGCACCAATGGTAGAGTTTTCACTTAAATTTAACAATATTCATATTTAATGGAGAAGAAGGGTTTAATTTTGTAATTGTTTAAGAATTTTTGTTGGAATATATGTGAAGAGATTCAAGGGAATTATTCAAATTTATACCTTTTTTACCCACCCCCTCTGCTTAAATTTGATATATAATAATACTTTTAAAAAATATTATCAATATGCATTCATATTAGTATTTGATTTAATAAAAAAATATATGTATTTTTTGAAGAATTACATTAAAATCAGATTTTTTCAATTATTTAAAAATAAAAAAAATTATTCTTAGTGTTTTATTTTAAATATAATAGTTAAGATTGTTTCATCGGCTTAAAATTTTAAGATAAATTGGTTACTTAATTTAACATAAAGTCAGAGCTATTGATACCAAATCTTAGTAGACAGTTTTTCATTTTACTCCTTCTGTCTCATTTTTTTTTTCTTTTTCTTATGTCCTAAAATTTTTTTTTTGAACATTTAAAATTTTTATTTTTTTATATTTTAAAATTATTTTTTATGATTTTTTAAACTTTTTTATATTAAAAATTATGAAAATTTAATTTTATAAAAAAATTAAAAATGTAATATTAAATAAAATAAAATCAATTTTTTTTAATTTCATAAAAATTTATTCATAATAAATACTTTGAGATGAAAAGTTATATTTTTTCACTTTCTGTTGCCCGTTGGGTTGCGAGATACTTTTTAATATTTCTCCAGCTTGTATTTTTTTACATTTGAGTTCATGTGTAAATTTATTAATATTTTATCTAATTTTCTCGTGAAAATTTTTATTATAACTTAAATATAAAAATTATATCTGAAACTCAGAGTAAGTAGTTTCTTTTAATTAAAAAAAAAGGATGATTTTTCTTTTTTTTTTTACAATTTTAAATAATAATTAATGATCTCTGTGCATACTTTTCTTTGTCGACATCAAAGACAAAGTTGATTATAAAATGTCCAATATAGTACAGTGTAACATCAATAGTAGGCATCATGTCGGGCACTAGCTTGATGTCTCATTTTTTGGCATCGCACCATTATTAATTTGATTCCCTAAGATATTTTTCTTGCTCTTCCTCCTACTTTTTCATGCCATTTATAAAGAAAAAAAAAATCATAGATTTTGAAACCACAAAAAGGAGAAAAAAGTAGTTAAAAATAAAAATAAAAAATATTTTTTATGTTTATATTCTGATGTTTAAATTAAAAATCAATATAAAAATATCAAAATAAGAGAAAAATGAAAGGTTTGTGTGGCATAATAATAAGTAACCGAATTAATACTATTAAATATGTTAAATCAATATGATGCATCAAATTATCTTAAAATTAAAATATATTTGATTGTCTATCTATAATTTCTAACGAAAAAAAAAAAAGATCAAAATATTTTTTAAATAAAAAAATACTCCTAATAATTTTGGTTCAAATTCAGCAGACTTTCATATATGTATGTACATTATAAAAGATAAAGTATATGTTAAATTTTATTAGTAAAAGTTTATTAATATTGTGTAACTATAACAATTTAAACATGACTCTTAAATACATAAAAATATATATAATATTTGAATTTTTATCATTTGTTTCTTTTTTTTTATTATTCGTTAATGGCTAACATAAGAGATAGCACTTGAATTTCAGTAGTTGGTACATGATTTTAATCTCTTTTTCTCTAAATAAAAGAAAATACTTAAGATAAATTTTAAAAAATCCCTATTTAAAATCAAATATTAAAAATTTGATACATTCAATAATAGACTCTCTGAGTAGTTTATGAATTGATTCGATTTTTAAAACATTGAGAATGATATAGAGAAAAATTGATCCATTATTGTACAAACATGAAAAGAGGTCTACCAAATTGCATTCATTATAAGCAAGTAGGAAAGCCTTTTTTTTTTTTTGCAAGGCCAATAGCAAATCATGAAAGCCAAAGGGATAAACAAGGATCACACCATGAATTTATTTTTGGGACCCCTAAACCCTAAGCAATCCACTATTGAACAAAAAATTTTGGCTCTTTTTGCTAAGATCCGTACATAGAAAAAAAAAAATGGCCCTTACTCTTTGAAGAAGTTAAGACATTAACTGTTTAACTCTTTTTATTTGGTACATCTCAAAATGTAAACTCTTGATGGTACATTGGAGAGGGCTAGAAAAAGTGGGGCAAATTTGTCTTGAGGGTAAAGAAGAAAACAAAGCTATAACTCCATGCAGAATAATAGAAGAAAAGGAGTCTTAATTTTTTTTCTTTATTTTTTAGGGATTTATATTTTATTTGGATTACATATAACAAAGGATTTTACTCTCAAAATGACATAATAGCACAATGAAAATTTATTTTTGTCGACTAGAAGAATGAGGACAAAAGTTACATGAAGTCTTTTTAGTAAATTTTGTGAAATTTCTTTTAAAAAATGATTTAGTAAAAATTTTAATAAAAAATTCAAATTGATAGATTAATAAAATTCAATGTGAATATCAATAATATGTAAAAAAATTATAAAAAATATTTTTATAATTTAAATTTGATTAATACTTTTTTAACGATAAAAATTTTGTCAATATTTTTACTAAAAATATCTATATAAAATATATATAAAATATATTAAATATTTTTAAAATTTTATGCACTTGATTTATGTAATAAATCTTTTAATTTATCAATTTTAATTTTTTATTTTAATTTTATTTAATCGTTTATAGTAGAAAACTTCACAAAATTTACTTAAAAAATTTCATCTAAATCTTTCCCTTCAAATAAAGCTTTAGGTCGGCACCGTTTTAAACTTTTTTTTATTTCTTTCATTTTTTGAAATTTGTACATGAAAGTCTTGTATACCTTGGATTTAAGGCAAAGACAAACACCAACCAACCCTTTCTAGCGCATACCATGTGAGAAAGATGGTACTACACTACTACTTTATTGAAAATTTTAATGGCCGATTTATTTGTGGTCTAATAGAATTTTTATAAATTTAGTTTCTCTTTAAAAGAATATAAAATTTTTTCTCTTAAAGCACATGTATTAGTTTTACTTTTTTTTTTTTTATCAGATGTATAAGTTTTACTATACATGTAAATTGTTTTTTTTTTTTTCTTGTTTTTAGATCGTCCAGATTTGCATAGCCAAATAAGAAATACTTCTAAACTTTTTCCTCTCCTTTTATGGGCATCAAGGGTTGTACTTTTTCATGGAGCAAAATGAGTCTCGTTTACTTGGATAGGACGGTTAAATTGATTTCAATAAAATTAAAAATAAAAAAAGTTATTGTAGTTACGATTAAAAAAATAATTTTAATTATGATTAAAAAATTTATAAAAAATATATACTGAATAAAATTCATTAGAATTAACATTTGAATTCAGTTGATGATGTAATGAACTTAATTGTACTATATTGAATGTACGATAGAATCCAAATCCCCACTTAGTCTCTATGCCTATTATTTTTTTTTTTTTTATAAGATAAAATTATTAAGAAAGAAGAGATTCGAAATTTTATTTTTTAGTATGGTTATGCATATTTTACCATTAAATTGAAGAAAATTATTTAATATATTATTAGTAAATTTTTTAATTTTATTAACAAAATTAAAAAATGATCATATATCATATATTTAAAAAAATTAATTATGTTTGTAAACTTTAAAATTTTCACTGCTGAAACATTAATCCTTAAATCAAATAATCAAATGCTACTAAAATTTCTTGAATTCTTGGATTATTGTTTGAAATGGTTGACTTGTAATTAAAAATGAAGGGAGAAAACAATAGAGAATATGTTTGCATAAATAATGATAATGGAGGGTATTATTGAAAGAGGATCTAATACGAGGTGATGTGTTTAAAATAAATGAACCAAAATATGGTAAAATCAGGACTTCATTGCATTTTTTTTTTTTATTTCTGCCCGTTTGCTTTAAATTTTTGGCTAAAACATTAATAAAGTTCTTAAATTATGTTTTTAAATAAATTTTAATATTTTTATTATGATTTATGTTCAAATAAATCATTATTCTAAAAAATTAATTTATATTAAATGTTTATTTATATATAATAGAAATTAAAAGTTAAAATTTTATTTGGATACAAATTAAATGTTAAAAATTTATTTAAATGTAAATTAAAGATCAATGACTTATTTAAATACAATAAAAATAAAAAATTTATTTAATCAAAATAATAAAATTAAAAAAATTATTATTTTCACCTAAATTTTTAAATTTTAATCTTCCTTAATTCTTTACTGACCCAAAAAAAAAAATCTTCCTTTTATTCTTCAACCGCCGGCATGGGCCGTGGAAGTATAACGTGGGCGGCATATCTTTTTGTACGAATAAAAAATTTTTTTAAATATAGTAAATGATTTATATGAGAATATATAAATAAATATTATATTCCATTATTTTCTCTTTATTGCACCGCGTGATTGATTCGTCGAATTCCTTCAAAGTTTTTGAGTTATCACTTGTCAATAATGAATGTGAAAAATTTTATAATTTATATATTTTTGTGCATAAAATATTAAATATTATATTTTATATTATATTTTATATAAAAATAATATATTATAATTCATATTGATATAAAAATATTAAATATTTTTTAATTTTGTTAAATTTAAATATAATTATTATTAAAATTTTAAATTATATTATTTTTATTTTTTATATGTTAATGTCATTTTATCTTATTGTATTTTAAATTATCAAATATAATTAAATTTTAATTGATTTATATAATTATTTTTAAAAAATAATATTAAATAAAATTATAATTTAAATTTTAACACTTATAATTTATATATATTTTTTCAAATTACAAAATTTTCAGCAAGAAAAAAAAGAAATTAGTATTATGGATGTAAATGATATATTAATACTCACAAGTTATTCGGATTCAATTATAATAAAACTTTAATTCGACTCGATTATTATCGAATTGAACTTGAGCTCGAGTAACTTGACTTATCGATCTAACCGAATTCGATCATTCTTATACTTGGCTTACGAGATTCGAATAGCTCGTAAGCTAAGTCAAGCCTAATTGAGCTTTTTATATTTAAATATATTTTAATTATTTTAATTAATAAAATATCTCGAATTTAAGTTCGAGCTCGAGCATAAATAATTAAATTTTTTTCGAATATAATAATCGAGTTTATTTTTATATGTTAATCAAACTTAATCGAACAAGTTTAAATAGTTTGATTTTTATCTCTAGTATCGTTTAAGCTAAAAAAAAAACTTGATCGAGTTCAAGTTGATTTTCGAGCATTGAATTTTAAATTAAGTTCGAACTTAAATTTAATATTATATCAATTTGAACTCGATCGATTATATCTCTAACTAATACATATAAAAAATGAAAGAGAATCATGAAAACTAAAATTGTTTTTCTTATTTTCTTTTTAAAGATGGATTTCTACTTTAGTAACAACTACAATTTTTAGTAATTTACCATCCTTTTGTGTATCTGAATATGATACAAAATATCTCATTTATTTATTTCTTTTTGTTTTCTCCCTAAAAATGAGATATTATTAGCAAGTTTAATTAGGTTATTTATTTAAAAAATAATAGTAATAATGATCGTTGATATAAAGATTATTAAACTACATTCATTACGAAAATTTATTCCATTTTGAAGTACGTTGATACGTTTTTAATTTTTTTTTCAAATATGCTTAAAAAAAATAAAGAGTAAACATTTATTTAAAAATAGTTCAATTTTTTATTATTAACAATATTTTATTATTCAACAACAATAATCAAAGCGTGCTCTCAATAGGTAAGGGTGAAAAAAATAAAAAAATAAAAATCAGTTTGAAATTTTAATTTTTGATTAGATTATAATCGATTTTTTATTTGATTTGAATTAAATTTGGATATTAAATATATATATTAAATTCGAATTAAATTTTGAATTGAGAAATGAGAAAAAGAAAAAAACTGAACTAAATTGAATTATATATTTTTATTAATTTGTATATATTTTTAAATTTTTATAAAATAAAAATAATTATTTTATATAAAATTTTATTTAAATATATTAAAAAATTTATTAAAATAACATAAAAATAATTAAAAATTTTTAAATTTTAAAAAATAATCTGAACTGAACAAATAAAATTCAATTTGAATCACCAACACTTATTGGTTGAATAGTAAAAAACTTGATTCCTCTTTAAGTAAAGTTTTAATTTCAAATACTTTAATTAAAAAAAATAGATGTTGAAAGAGTTTGTCTCTTTATGAGATTCAATTCAATTTGATTTCATAATAATCAAAACTTAAAGTGATTATCGAACACTTTAAATTAAAAAAAAATCACTTCGAATCTATTTTAAAAAATATTAATTTGAATTTGAATTAAATTTTAAAATTTTATAATATTATACATTATTAAAAAATAAAATAAATTTAATTTAATTTAAACTTTTATCGTTTTTGAAATGTATGATTGATTTGAATTTCAAAATATTCTTATTGTTCATTATAAATAATTATTAAAGAATTTAAATTTATGTGGGTGGAGCAAGAAGCAGCCAAAGGAAATGAGTTTTCACTAAAGTGGAGTGCATCCCAAAATCCTGCCAGCTCTGACATTTTTTTCACCAATTATTGAAGGGTAATTCCCTGTACTTGGATTTTTTTCCCTCATGGTTACCACTTAATTACCACCCAATTTTTTACTGTAAAAAATTGAAATTACAATTAATAATAGTATTGATTTATGGCAAATGCAATGTGTCCCAACAGGGAATTAGGATTTAGGATGTCCAATTCAATTATTTTCTTAATTAATGTCCAATATTAATTAATTCTATTTTGTCATACTATGCACCAACCAAAACCTTACTATATTAATCATAAATTTTGCTAATGAGTATTTTAAAGCACTCTTTAAGGGTAGTAATTTTTTGCATTAGAAACAATAGTTAGACAGTTAATTTGATGATATTTTTAAATAATTAATTAATAAATTATAATCGATAGCAAAATATATTTATCGTTAATTATGTTTTATTATAAATAATGATTATATAGTAATAATTATTTGATAGTTGGTGGAAATTTAAATAAATAAATAGATGATTAATATGAATTATGAAAAATTAAAGTCACAAACTTTTGTATCAAGTCCATCATTAATACTTAAAACCTAGTCATCTTTAATACTTTAACCTCAAGCTGTTGTAATACTAAACAAAATCACACACTTATTTTGAAGGTTCTTTAATATACTATTAGGGAAACAAATTAAAGTGACCTTTACCCAAAATTTTAATTTTCCCTCTTGAAATTATATATTTGTAAAAAATAAAGGTGTTAAAAGTAAAAATATATTTTGAAAATTTGCCTCTACTTTTTAATCCTTTAAGTTTATATTTTGTAGGCTCTAATATTGGTATAATATTATAATGTATGAATTTTTCCTTTTAAAAAGTTAAAGTCGATTTAAAAAAAAATCTTTTTTTAATATAAAATGAAAGATTATTGTTTGAATTACAAATATTTAAATAAAAAATTTAATTTAATCACTCGACATATTTAATAAATTTATAATTTAAATACTAATACGAGAGTTATAAATTTTTTTAAATTAAAAAATTTTATCTGAGTCTCATTATCTTACTATCATTTAAGTTTTATGACAGATTGATTAAAATTTATAAAAAAATTAAATTATTCTAACATGTTTTTTTTTTAAATAAATTATTCTCACTAGATTAACTTCAACTCATAAAAATTTTGAATTATCCAAAAAAAAAAAAAAGCATAATGTCATACAAAGTAATAGTAATTGATTAAGACCATTAATTTTGTAACATTATGTTCTAACTTTTTCTCTTGTTGTTGATAAGTGTGTTCCATTAATGAACATGACTTTGTGTTCCATTAATGAACATGACTTGCATTCTTAAGTAAAATCAATCATCATTTGTCTTAGACATATTGTCTCCAAAAAGATTGATATATTTTTATATGTAAAAATAATAGAATTAATAATAAACTAAAACTGGGTATCCAAAGAAATCGAGAGTAAATAAAAATAAACAAATAAATGAATATTATATCACTAAATAATTAATAATACAAAATCACAAACAGATAAATAGAAAATTTAATTAATTTATTCGTTGGGCGAACCAACAATAATAATAATAATAATAATAATATTCTCTTGTTAAAACAGTAGAAGTAGGCGGTGTCCGTATCTAACCTGCAAAAAAATTTTTCCCCCTCGCTGCTACGTGTGACCCACTTCAATGTATGGTGGGCCCATTTTCAAACATCTAAATAATCAGAGCCCAAAAAAAAAAAGAAACAACACTATTTTTTTGTACTCTGTCTTCCTTTCTCTCTTATTTTCTTCAACCCACTTTGATTTTAGCACTCTTGCTAGGCTTTTCAATCCTAAACATCTGTTTCTTAATTTTCTCGTTTCATACATTTTGGTCCCAAAATCTATTCCTCAATGCTTTCGGTTCTATCTTCTTTTTTAAGGTACTGTTTGTTTCTCTTGATTCAAGTTTTGCCTTTTTTTGTTTGTTGTTTGTTTGTTGTTGAGGTTTTGGATCTTTGGTTTTGGGTTGGATTTGATATATGTAAGAAATTTAATCATGTTGCAGCTTTCAGTTTCTGGGTTTTTTTTGGTTTTTGGTTTTATTCTTTTTTGCTGTTGGGTTTGGCTGGAAGTTAAAGAGTGTTTTTGTTTCTGGTATGTTTGCTGGATCCCTAGTTCTAATTTTCTTTTTGTTGGTAATATTATTTTGCTGTGATTTGCTTGTGCTTTGATATTCTGGTTTTAATGGTTTTCAGGCTTTCCGAATGTATGAGCTTTAAAGTTGATTTGATGAAAGAAAGGTCACATGTTGCTATGCATTCGGATCTTTGAAGATGGTCGATAGAGAAACATGAATTAGTGTAAATTTGAAGGGTGATATCATACCTTGTCTTTTAGGATACAGCTGAGAAAATTTATTACTCTTAAGCAGTTAGAATGGGTTCATATTCTGGTACCCGTGAAATCGTTGAAGCAGGTGAAGAGTTGAAACCGGTACAACGATCTAGAGGGGCATACCGATCACATTCAGGATTGGGGGTGGGTAACAAAGATCGGAAGCCTCCTGTGCTGAAACTGGGATACAAGGATTCTCTAGAAGATGGTGTTAATCAGCTTTTTGAGGCTATAAATCTTAAAGGTCCCAAAGGTTTAAGTGTTTCGTACCAAGGAGGCGCAATCTCAAGCTCTTTAAAGAAAAATGCACTGAAGAAGCCAATTACAGTGGGGATGCCTCAATCCCCAAGAATAGGTGGTTCAGAGCCGTTGTCACTGAAACAGGCATTAAGGGATCTTTGCATTTCCAAGGCATCAGAAATGGCTGCTATGAAACGTTTGTCAATGTCAGCTAGTTCTCCTGGGGTCTCTGAAGCTGGAAGGATAAAAAGTTTGTTCAATTCAGTTGTAGTTGAAGCAGCCAGTGGATCTGGTCTTCCCAGAGATGAAGATAAGGGGAGCAGGGTAGAAATATCTTTGGTGCCTGAAGAAAGCAAGTCAACTTCTTCTAGGATGACGGCTGTGCCACATCAAGCTCCCAACATAAAGTCATTGAGCCAAAATGCTAATTCTTCACCTCGATTTGCTCGTGCAACAGCACAAATTAGCACCGGAAGTTCTAAATCAACTCAAGCTGATGTTTCTGTGTCAAGAAAAGTTGGAACTCAACCACCAAAGGCAGAGCTGTATCAAAAAGAGAAGCATACTTCTGCATCTTCTCCATCTTCTTCTTATGCTAATAATAATATGTTAGAAACTGACAATACTGTACCTGCTTCAACCAAGTTACCAAAAAGAGCATCATCGCCAAAGTCGGGACAAAAGGGCAGGGTGCATGCTGTTGCATCTTCTAGCTCAATGAATGGCAACAGAGTAAGCAGGATGACAAGAAATGCACCGCGGGTGGTCAAAACAGTTGTCAGGAACAAAAGTTTGGTCAAGAAGAAAGTAAAGCAGGATTCCTCTTCTGCCGCCTGCACTGCTAATTCTTTCAATGAAGTTAATAGCAGCTTGGATTCCACTACGAGTCAATTAGTTTGTCAGAGATGCCAATGCTCTATGAAGAGTTCAATTAATGACTCTAATCAAGATTACATCAAGTCGCATGCAGCCGGGATTAGTGCTGAAGTGAGCTCAAGTCATGTGAATTCTGATGTGTGCAAACCCACCTTGGTTGAAAATAACTCTAACAGAAGCCGAGCTGCCGTTCCAAGGGCTAAAAAGAGCTCAAAATTAAGAGAAAATGGAGACTTATCCCAAAGTTCAAGTAGCCTTGGTGATAGTAGTAGCACAAGCATCAGTGATGACAGCAATTTAAGTGGGTCTAGTTGTGGCAATAGACCTCACATGTCAAAGGACGTGAGGTGGGAAGCCATCCGCCACATTAGGATGCAGGATGGAGTCTTGGGATTGAGACATTTCAATCTTCTAAAGAAGCTTGGCTGTGGAGATATTGGGACAGTATATCTTGCTGAGCTTATTGGCACGAACTGCTTGTTTGCTATAAAGGTCATGGACAATGACTTTTTGGAGAGAAGGAAGAAAATGCCAAGGGCCCAAACAGAGAGAGAAATATTAAGGATGCTTGATCATCCTTTTCTACCTACTTTATATACCCAATTCACATCAGATAACTTATCATGTTTGGTTATGGAGTACTGTCCAGGTGGGGATCTACATGTCCTTCGTCAAAGGCAGCATGGGAGATGTTTTCCAGAGCCAGCAGCTAGGTAAGATGCTTAGATGATGAAAAGTGAATTTGAATTAGGAATACCTTCTAATAATTTGAAATATCTTGACAATTGAGAAGTCACTTTTGATCTTGCCTGTCTGGTTATTCATTCAGTTTGAACATCTAAAGCACAATAAGTTTTGCATTATATTGCTTGCATATCTGGTTAAAGTCATGAAAATGTTCTGATATCTCTGTGATAGGTGTTTCCACTTAATTCACCTTGTAACTCCCCTTAAATCCAAGTAAACGAGTGTTTTTCTTTAATATAGGGTCATCCTTTCTGTGAAGTTTTAGCTTGTCTCAAATTTCAAGCTGTGCTGTTTTTACTTGTTGCCTACACTGTGGTGACTGGTGTAGTATGACATAAGAGAAGGTCTGTGTTGAATGAGACCGTTCCATGCTTCAGTTAATCTTTTTCGATCAATCTGACATCAATTTCTGAACTGGTTATATATTATTTTATATTCAGGTTTTATGTAGCCGAGGTCCTTCTTGCTTTGGAGTACTTGCACATGCTTGGAGTTGTTTACCGTGATTTGAAACCTGAAAACATTCTGGTTAGAGAAGATGGCCACATAATGCTCACAGATTTTGACCTTTCACTTAGATGCACAGTTAGTCCAACTCTCTTGAAATCTTCGTCAAATTTGGATCCTGCTAGGATATCTGGTCCATTTGCAGCATCTAGATGCGCAGAACCGTTCTGCATTGAACCATCCTGTCAGGTCCCATGCTTCAGTCCTCGGTTCTTGCCTGCTGCTGCAAAAACAAAGAACAAGGCAAAAGCGGACCTTGCTGCCCAAGCCAGATCACTGCCACAGCTTGTGGCTGAGCCTACTGATGCAAGATCCAATTCCTTTGTTGGAACCCACGAGTATTTGGCTCCTGAGATCATTAAAGGAGAGGGTCATGGAGCTGCTGTTGATTGGTGGACCTTCGGTATCTTTCTTTACGAGCTTCTCTATGGTAAGACACCCTTTAAAGGTGCAGGGAATGAAGAAACATTGGCTAATGTTGTGCTACAGAGCCTTATGTTCCCAGACAGTCCTTTTGTTAGTTTCCAGGCAAGGGAACTCATCAGAGGGCTTTTGGTAAAGGAGCCAGAGAATAGGCTGGGAACGGAAAAAGGGGCAGCCGAGATCAAGCAACATCCTTTCTTTGAAGGCTTGAATTGGGCTTTGATACGATGTGTTGTTCCACCGGAATTCTATGAATTTGGCGTTCCAAGCGTGATGTCCCCGGACACAAAGAGCAATTATTTGGAATGTGAAGCTACTCGAGAGCACCTTGAATTTGAGTTATTTTGATGAAAACAAGTACTTGAAGGAGAAAGTTTTCACAATTAAAGGATCTCCTCCTCTTGTTGTAATTACATATCTAAGCTCGTAATGTAAATTTGATTGAGAATATTTGGTAAAGCTGTTACCAGATTTTATCATATCAGACACCAAAATCCTTTCTTTCAGCAACTGGTTACCATATAAAGTTATACATGTTCTCTCCTTCTCAGAAATCTCAGAAATTGATGGTTGAGTTATTGTTTATTGAGGGCCTGCAGTGTTTTGTTTCATCATAGATATTGCATGGTACTCAAGCAAAGGCCAATACGGGCATCATTAATATATATTAATATATTCGCCTGAGTCTTTCATCTGTTGGCCTAGTGGCTAAGAAGTTTTAAGAAAGACGTGTAGGCGTGGGTTTTAACTCCGTCATCCCCTCTTCTCTCTTGTACCGGCGTTTGCCTTTTTATAAAAAAAAAAAAAAAAAATCTTTGCTTGAGATTTCTGTCTTGCCTCATTTTCTTTTGTTTTTTTTTTTTTTTTGTTGATCAGGTTGTTGGTAATAAACCATGAAGATTTTTTTAAAAAATGAAATACGTTGATAAAACTCAAAGAAATAAAGTAAATTTATTTTAGAATGGGAAATTTTTTTTTTTCTGTATAATAATTCATGTAGAACACTTTCAATTCAAATTTTCTTGGGTGAATCTAACCTAGTTTTCTTTTAATGACCGACTGGATGGCCCAAAAATTTTACTAATTCTCCTCAATTTTGTATTGTACCGGTTCTATAACTTGACAAAAAGAAAATTCAAAAATGTTTTAAGATAAGAATCTTTCTTACTTAGGGCTAGGGGTATATTATAATATTATACAATAAACTCTTTTGTAGATAATCTTCTATAATGAAAATAATTAAAAATTTATGATTTAATTCAATTATTTTATATAATTATTTTCAAAGAATGATATCTAATAAACCTAAAGTAATTTTAAATTTATTAAATATTATTTTTTAAAAATAATTATATAAATTAATTGAATTTAACTTAAATTTAAGATCGATCGATATTTTTAAGGTCTAGTCTACGCATCTATAGTTTTTATTTCTTTGTATTTGTGTACACTCAACTTTTGATGCGCCCATGAACTTGACTGGAATTTGTGCTTGCAGATTAAAGGGTAAAATGGGCAATATATTTGAAAAATAAAAAGGAAGTCCAAATGGTTGGCTTTAAACAATTAGATCGGAGACCATTTCAGTAAGTGTTACGTATCTTAATTAATATTTAACACTATCAAATTATGTTAAGCCATTGATTAATTTGACCAATAAACATGCTACTAATATTTGGAATCACTTGGACACGACAAAATATGAAATAAAAATAATTCATGAAAAAAAAAAAAAATTAAGCCTGTTTTTGGTAACTAATTTTATACACCAATTCGCTCCCCCCCCCCTTTTTAATTTTGGAGCAAAGCCAATGAATTTAATAATTCAAATTAAATTTATTTATTTATTATCAATTGATTTTAAATTAAATATTTAAAAATTTTACGTAATAATCAATTAATCACTATGATAATCACATTTGTAATTATAAAGCAATCACCTAACTACCAATAAAAAGATACACCTAATTTATAATTAATAGTTATGTTATGGAAAAGTTGACAGATTAAAGCACCCAGAATTTCCCACTCGCAGTTCTTGAAGTCATCTTTCAGTGCTCGCTGCCAACAAAGGAGCACTATGTATAAGCATATGAAACTATGAATCCACTCTTAAAAGATTTTATATATTTGTTTATAACTATGAATCCACTGATAAAAAAATTGCAGAGAGACCCCTGATATTTTATTTAATAATAATTTAGAATATACGTAGGATTTTGTTAAATGTGCTTGCATATGGCAGCTATATATATGAAGAGATATTTTCGGCTTTTGGCAGGTGCACATCTTTTTCCCGGAAAGACTTACTAGTTAGTGTTAGACCTTTTCTAATAGACAAAGAAAACGGATTTGTATGACTTTGTTAAACCCTTTCCATTTCCCTATCTTGTTCTGACTGAAAACCTTTTCCATTTCTCAATCTTGTCCTGACTTTGACCATGTAAGCTGTTGCTGTTGATTCTGTCAGCTGATCATGAATCAGTACTGTCTTGGGTAAACTCTGACTAAATTGATTGTTAACGACTCAACTCAAATCCATCTCCTAAGATTTTGTTTTATTTTTACAATGAAAGTTGACAATGAGATAAAAAATAAATTACAAAAATTATGATTTAAACTTTAAATTTGTTGAATATCATTTTTTAAGGATCCAGGCCTATATCCTTTTCGGAAGCTCAAGGTATACAGACAAAGATAGAAACATAAACATTTAATACTAAAAACAAAACACAACTGCGGCTCACTTAAGTAGCTTTAGGAAACATCAAAAATTAATTATTTAAATCTGGTGATGAAAGTTTGATGATTCAGTGGGATCCCAAAGAGGGAAATGGGCATTGCCCTGTTTGGCCACTTGACTTTAGCTTAAAGCTGGCTATATATATCCATATGATAGAAGAAAGGAGAGGAGACGCCTCCATTTTCTTCTCTAGACGACATTGAAATTATAGCCCCGCATAGATGCATCTATGAAAAAAAAAAAAGGGCAAACAAATAATTATTTTTTGGAGCTAGCTATTCTTCGTTATCTTAGAGCTATGAGCTATTTGTTTAAAAATTTATATTTGATATATTATCAATATATAAATTTTATATACTATCAATAAATCAAATGATATTATCTCATAAATAAATAAATATATAAAAATTAATATTTTAAAAAATTACTTATTAACGAGATAATATCATGTTATTTATTTTATTAATGAGATGATATTATATAATTACTAATAGTATATAAAATTTATATATCGATAATGCATTAAATATAAATTCTTTGTTTAATACCAGAAAAAAGACGGAAGATATGTTTAGAAAAGCAAATAAGTAAATAGAAGGGCCAAAGAGACCATAGAGAGGAGAATTTTATACATGTTTGGACCTTGGTGAAGATGGCTAAAGCTTCATTAGAGAAAATATATATGTTGATATTAAAAAGGCTACATATTTTACCAACAACTAATGTTAGTTCTAGTGATAAAGAGAATCTGGTCATTTTTTTTTGTGGTTGATTAAGTTTAAATTCATTGGAAATGTAATTTTTCGTAAATTTGCTAGAGTTAACATAAATAGATTTATTTAAATTGACCCAAACAAATTAAAAATGTACTGAACAAAACCTAAAAATCTCTTATCATTAAAAAAATTGCCATGTTTTTTAATTGATTTATCATTTAAAAAATAATCTAAAAAAAAGAAAATGAAACAAAAATGTTACCAAAAGTCTTGTTTTTGCAAGAAAAAAAAGTAAACTAAAAAACCTTTCCCGAGTAAGAAGCAAAGCAATCAATCAGTAAGCCTGCATTGAAGTAGTAGATGGAGAAAGAGTTGTGAGGAAATAATCAAAGATCAATGAGAGCAAGAAACCATAGATGAATGATATTAAATTCAAAGAAAATAAAAAAATATTTCTGACTGCATTAAAAAAAATGAAAATTAAGCCAGCTATTTAGAATTAATCAAATTATTATAAACAATTAACAGTCCAAACAAATTGATAAAAGAAAATTTATTTTTTCTGAATGGACAGTAGCTTGTTTATCTTGAACATTGACTTGGCTATGCATGATCAAATTGAATCAGCAATTAAGAAAATAAAAGGGCTATGAAAATGAAGGGTTCAGCAATATAAAACTTGATTCCTACTGCATGCCTATGACTGGCCTGCATTTACATTTTATTTTATTTTTATCTATTTGCTTCAGTTTTCCACTGTAAATACACTTAATTATTGATAGCCATCAAAGTCTAAAGTCTCATTCTGGGATTGCCTGCTTCAAATTAATCTGAATATACATCAACATTTTGATTTTGTCTACCAAAGTTATTTTTTATTAATGATACCTAGATATCGGAGAAGAGATTATAGATGATGGAATGATCCGAATCTCAAGCGTGTTGTATGTTATTTTTTAAAAATAATTATTAATGCATTATTTAAAAAAATAAATACAAAAATATATAGTTAATGTAATATTTTAAAAAAAATATATAGTTAATGCATATTTGCTTTTGAATTTAGTTAAAACAGTGCATTAAGAGACCCTATTTTATTAAGAAATTAAAAACCATTAACCATTATCAATAAACATTTCCTAAATTTGAAGCAATCTTTGTCCCAGCTACCCTTTCATAGGCGAAAAAATATTGTAGGCAACTGCTAACTAGCCTTTCTACCAATGGCAGACATTCCTTTCATATATGGTTAAAATTTAAAGAAACAGAGTGGAAAATTCACTTGAAATATTTTCCAAAATAATTTCTTAAAAGGTAATTAAAAGAAAAATCTTGAGTGTTGTCTGCTGTTTAATCCTTATCAGTTTCTTTTTCCTGGCTCCACTTTCACTCACATTTTTGCCAAGAATCCCACTATCATCTTCATGACATAAAAATGTAATTATGGTATTTAGATTAAATCTTCAACAAATATGAAAGAAAGAAAGTATTTCACTTATAAAATTTTAATTATTTAATCATAATAAAAAATTAAATAAAAATTTATTATTTATAAATGTGGATTATTATAAAATTTTGATAAATTCTTATAATTTAAAATTATGATTGATTAATTATAATATAACAATTATATATGTTTGAAACAAATTTGCTTTTTTTTCAATCGTATCTATTGTTAGAATACTAACTCTTAATTTGAGTAGGCAAAATTTAAATTTTAAGAAACGCAAATATAAAATAAATTAGCCAAAAAAACTTATTAAAAAACGTTTTTTTATTATAATTTATTAATGTTCATCAGGTTTTGACCTTCTAGATTTACCTAAATTTGCAAATATATAACTTTCTAGAACACGGGGCAATAATCTTGTACCACGCGAACCAGTATGAGCAACAAAATCCAGCCAGTCACATGAATTATTAGTTTCTTCAGCCATGCAGTAGTTCGTAAGCAAAAACAAAGATTCAATAAAAATTATTACTGAAAAAATATATATATGGGATCCAGCTGCATCACCATTGAAGTTTCCTAGTTATAGTGTTATTCAAATCTTAACAGATTTGACTCAATCTTTTTATTCATTCTTTCTCTCATTTTCCCACTGCCTTTTAAGTACCCCTCCATTTCTTTCTTTTTTTCCCACACTTTTATTTTGGTTCAAACAAAGAAGAAATTCATGATATAGATAATCATAATTCCGATTATCTGAGAAGGATTTTTTTTGTTTTTTTGGTTTATAAATAGTAGTCTGAATCAAGAATAACGTACTTATAATATATCATGGCGTCAGCTTTGGCTGGAGATGATCTAGCAAGGTCGATGAGCAGCAGCAGGAGGAGCTGGGCGGCATCGACCAGCCATAGAAGCTGGGCTTCGGCGAGCTTCAGGGAGGTTTGGCGACCTCCATCCGAAGTCTTTAACAGGAGCACTGGACGTCAAGATGATGAGGAAGAGCTACGTTGGGCTGCTATCGAGAGGTTACCCACGTATGATAGGTTGAGAAAAGGGATGCTGAGGCAAGTTCTTGATAATGGGAGAATTGTTCATGATGAAGTTGACGTTACTAGGCTTGGGATGCAAGACAAGAAGCAGTTGATGGATAGTATGTTGAAAGTCGTAGAAGAAGATAATGAAAAGTTTTTGAGGAGATTAAGGAACAGAACTGACAGGTAAGCTAAAAAAAAAATCGTTTTCTTTGGTTTTTGGTTTTAGTTTTTTCGATTAGATTGGATTTGACTTGATTTATGGGGTTTCGATTTGTGTAGAGTGGGGATTGAGATTCCACAGATTGAAGTTCGGTTTAAGCATTTGAAAGTTGAAGGAGATATGTATGTTGGAAGCAGAGCTCTTCCTACTCTGCTTAATGTTACCTTGAACACAATAGAGGTATTATTTTCATTTTTGAACTTTCACAACTAAATTTTTTTAATTAATTCATTTTTTTAAGTAATTCTATTTCTGTGTTTCAATTTTTCATAAACAACAGAGTATACTGGGATTGGTTTGGCTTGCACCATCTAAGAAGAGAAAGATTCAGATACTTAAAGATGTCAGCGGCATAGTCAAACCTTCAAGGTAATTCCTTGAAAATTTCGCTTTTTTTTTCCTTTTTTGTTTTCATTTTGGATCTGAAAATTACTAACGTAGAAGCCAAATCTTACTGTCTAATTGCCTATCCCCAAGCTATCTTTTTGTGATGAAGTTTTGTTTGAATTGACAGTTTCCTGTACAGAAAGTGTTCTTTTGTTCCTGTCGATGAAGCAAACTGTTTCATTTGATGAAATGAATAGTTTTATTTTGGTTTTTGTAATAACTTTGCATCCATTAATATTTGAATGAAAAATTTCAGGATGACACTACTTCTCGGTCCTCCAGGAGCTGGAAAAACAACTTTGTTAATGGCACTTGCCGGAAAGCTTGAACATGATCTCAGGGTGAGTTTCCTACTCCTTTAAACTAGATTTCCCCGAAAAAGGTAACCAAGACTGGCTATAAACTATTAAATGAAATTTGCTTTCTGTTATGAATTTAGATGGTAAAAAATTTTGCTTGTTTCAAACAATCTCCTAATAAATTGGCTTTTTTCTGAACAGTCATCTGGAAAAGTCACTTACTGCGGTCACGAATTGAACGAGTTTATTCCTCAAAGGACATGTGCTTATATCGGACAACATGATCTTCACCATGGCGAAATGACGGTGAGGGAAACATTAGATTTTTCGGGACGTTGTTTGGGTGTCGGTACAAGATACGAAATGCTTTCAGAGCTCTCAAGGAGAGAGAAAGAAGCTGGGATTAAGCCAGATCCTGAGATCGATGCATTTATGAAAGCCACAGCAGTGGCAGGCCAAGAAACAAGCTTGGTGACAGATTATATTCTTAAGGTCAGTATTCTTTTCTTTCGAGTTATTGGTTTGGAGCATCTCTTTAATTACAAGGGAACTGACATTTGTAAAAGTTTCTAACAGCTACTTGGATTGGATATTTGTGCGGATATCATGGTCGGAGATGACATGCGTAGGGGTATTTCCGGTGGGCAAAAGAAGCGTGTGACAACAGGTATGTTTTCTGGAACAAGTTTAAGCATACCAACTTTTGCCTAACATAGGAAGAATTCGTGTGTTTCATAGTTCTTTTGTTTTAGTTCAAGTCCCTTTCTAGTATACGTTGAGATTCCAAGACATGCTCATTGGTGAAGTTGTTCATTACCTTATGTTTGTGTGCTAAACTCATAAATACTTTGTCAAGGGTTGGTTGAGTTGGTAAGATTCGAATATTTGACTTGTAAGGTTCAAATTCGAGTCCCACTGCCAGCAGTCTCCATTGATGGGCGATCTATAAATTCAACCTCTTTGAGGCCTGCACTCTGCCCTGACCCTGAAATAGGAAGCTTACCCAGTTACCCTCACTCTAAACTTTTTGTAACAAAAAAAAGAAAAAAATCCTAAGTACTCTTCACAGGCAGTTGTGTTTTCATGTAAATGGTTCTTTAGCATTCTTTTCTTTTCTTTTTCCTTTATCTAAAGCTTAGATTTCAAATATTTTAATAAAATCAGCCATATTAGTAACCTTATTTTCCTATCTTCATGATTTTTTTTTAACCCTTCAGTTCTTCTATAAGCAGTTATGCTTACTTAGGCATTGCTAGTCTAATAGTAGTTTCTATTTGACTTGATTGCAGGAGAAATGTTGGTTGGACCAGCAAAGGCTTTTTTTATGGATGAAATATCAACAGGATTGGACAGTTCTACTACTTACCAGATTTGCAAGTTCATGAGACAAATGGTTCATATCATGGATGTAACCATGGTCATTTCTCTTCTACAGCCAGCACCAGAGACATATGATCTTTTCGATGACATTATCATCCTTTCAGACGGTGAAATTGTCTACCAGGGTCCACGTGAGAATGTCCTGGATTTCTTTGAATATATGGGATTTAAATGCCCTGAAAGAAAAGGAGTTGCTGACTTTCTGCAAGAAGTCACTTCCAAGAAGGATCAACAACAATACTGGTCCAAAAAGAACCAACCTTACAGATATGTTTCAGTTTCTGATTTTGTCCACGGCTTCGGTTCCTTCCACATTGGCCAGCAGCTTGCATCAGACCTTAGGGTTCCCTACGATAAGTCCCTAACCCACCCTGCTGCCTTAGTTAAAGAAAAATACGGTATTTCCAATTGGGAGCTGTTCAGGGCATGCTTTGCAAGGGAATGGTTGCTAATGAAGCGAAGTGCTTTTGTATACATATTCAAGACTGTCCAGATAACAATCATGTCGCTGATAGCCTTGACTGTCTTCCTGAGAACAGAAATGCCTGTGGGCAATTTCGGAGACGGTGGAAAATTTTTTGGAGCCCTATTTTTCAGTTTGGTCAATGTGATGTTCAATGGAATGGCGGAACTTGCAATGACTGTTTTCAGGCTTCCTGTCTTCTATAAACAAAGAGACTTCTTGTTTTATCCTGCATGGGCTTTTAGCCTACCGATTTGGGTCCTTAGGATCCCACTATCATTTATGGAATCAGGGATATGGATTGCCCTGACATACTACACAATTGGCTTTGCTCCATCTGCTACCAGGTAAGCAACAATAAATTTCATTTTTCTATTGATCATCATGTTATGTTATCGTTAACTTTAAGTGAATGACATTATAGTTTTAGTAGTTTCTTTGACAAGACACCTTTTCTTTTAATCTCCAGGTTCTTCCGACAATTCTTGGCATTCTTTGGCATCCATCAGATGGCGTTGTCCCTCTTTAGGTTCATTGCTGCAGTGGGGAGAACACAGGTTGTTGCAAGCACAATGGGTACCTTCACCTTGCTATTGATTTTTGTACTTGGAGGTTTTATCATTGCCAAAAGTAAGTAGCTGACTTCTCTTTATAGCTAAAAGATGTTTATAGTTAAAGCACTAAGCAAGTTTTTATCCCTAATGTCTGATATTAATCTTCTTTTTTATCCTTGATCTTTTGTTTCAGTTCAAGTATTCTAACACATTTGTTACCTGCAGATGACATCAAGCCATGGATGATCTGGGGCTACTATGTTTCTCCTATGATGTATGGACAGAATGCCATAGTCATAAATGAATTCCTCGATAAAAGATGGAGTGCTGTAAGATCTTCCAAGTCTTCTTGTTTTTTATTTTTTATGCTTATAGTTATATAAACTTTGGTTAGGCATAGATGATTTCGTTTGCCATAAGCCATAATCAATATCTTACACGGAATTATCCAATGCAGATCAACCCAGACCGCAGAGTTGATGCACCAACGGTGGGGATAGGTCTTCTCAAGACCAGAGGCTTCTATACAGAAGAATATTGGTATTGGATTTGTGTTGGAGCACTCTTTGGCTTCTCCATTCTCTTCAACATTTTATTCACTGGAGCATTGACTTTCCTGAATCGTTAGTGACATTCTCTCATTTGACTAACAATTGTTTGTATTTGAATAGATTTTCAGTATTGACTTGTCACTTATACGTGGATTGATTAATTTTCAGCTCTGGGTGATTCCAAAGCAGTAGTTGCCAATGAAGATGAAAACAAGAAGACTAAAAATCCATACTCAGGCGGAAAAAGACCAGAAGGTAAGTGAACATTTTTTAAGCTTTGAGTTCAAAGGGTTAATGTAAATTTGTCATCAAAACTTGTATTCATTCACCTTATGCCATCTTTTGTGAGTGCTTAAGTTTTCTGAATGATTACAGGTATCGATATGCAAGTAAGAAACTCTTCAGATATCGTGGATGCTGCAAGACGCAGACCTAGAAAAGGAATGGTTTTGCCTTTCCAACCTCTTTCACTTGCTTTCAACCATATTAACTACTATGTGGATATGCCTGCGGTAAGTTACTTTTAATCTTAAACATTTCAATTTCCGTTTGGTAACTGACATGTTGTCGAAGACAGTTTTAGAGTTTAATGAGGAAACATTGAGGTGAAATCTTGGTTTCTTTACCAGGAAATGAAAACTCAAGGAATTGAAGAAGATCGTCTTCAGCTGCTACAAGATGTTAGTGGTGCTTTCAGACCAGGGATATTGACAGCATTAGTGGGTGTCAGCGGTGCTGGGAAGACAACCCTGATGGATGTTTTAGCAGGAAGGAAAACAGGTGGATACATTGAGGGAAATATCAGCATCTCTGGTTACACGAAGAACCAAGCAACATTTGCTCGTGTGAGTGGTTACTGTGAACAGAATGACATCCACTCCCCAAATGTCACTGTTTACGAATCTCTCCTGTACTCAGCTTGGCTCCGTCTTGCTTCTGACATAGACACCAAGACCAGAAAGGTTGCTGAAAACAAATTTTCTTCTCTTCTTATCAGCAAAGCTCCTATTGTAACCTACATATTCAATTTTTTTCTTTGTATAGATGTTTGTTGACGAAGTTATGGAGTTAGTTGAGCTAAAACCAATAAGGGATGCTTTAGTTGGACTTCCAGGAGTTGATGGTCTTTCAACAGAACAACGGAAGAGGTTGACAATAGCAGTAGAATTGGTTGCTAATCCTTCTATCATCTTTATGGATGAGCCAACTTCTGGACTTGATGCCAGAGCTGCTGCAATTGTTATGCGTACTGTGAGAAACACTGTGGACACAGGGAGAACTGTTGTGTGCACAATTCACCAGCCTAGCATTGACATCTTTGAAGCTTTTGATGAGGTAAAACTCAATCAGCTAGATTCTTTTTTGGGAATTTTGACACTTTTGTTTTCATTTTTATTACCTGCATTCAACTTGGTATTGTGATTTGTTGCAGTTACTGTTGATGAAAAGAGGAGGGCAAGTCATTTATGCTGGACCTCTTGGTCGCCACTCTCACAAGCTCATAGAATATTTTGAGGTGAGAGTTTCTATTTTTAGTGCACTAGTGTCTGCTGCATACACTATCTCATCACATGTACAATGTATTTCTTCCTAAGCAAATACAATTAAGCAAGAACTAAAATGCATTTTCTGCTACAGGCTGTCCAAGGGGTTCCAAAGAACAGGGAAGGATACAATCCGGCAACATGGATGCTTGAGGTCAGTGCTCCTCCAATTGAGGCTCAATTGGATGTGGATTTTGCAGATATTTATGCTAACTCTTCACTTTACCGGTAAGTTTAACTGTAATGCCATAGCTTAGACTTTAGGCAGTAAAATTTTTTTCCTTGACCTTGCAGATATTTGTGCTCAATTTCTATTTTTACAAACTTTCAGGAGAAATCAGCAACTAATCAAAGAGCTCAGTACCCCAGCTCCAGGTTCCAAGGATCTATTCTTCCCAACCCAATATTCCCAACCATTCCTTACGCAGTGCAAGGCCTGCTTCTGGAAACAGCACTGGTCTTACTGGAGGAACCCCCAGTACAATGCCATCAGGTTCTTATTGACAATAATTATCGGTGCCTTATTCGGTCTTATCTTCTGGAACAAAGGAAAACAAACGTAAGTCCTGAATTTTCTTTGTTTTGGTTATGAACAATATATTTTCTACACCTCTACTTTTTTACTAGTGACTGAAAATTTGGCATTAACCAAAAATATTTTGATAACCAGAGCAAGACAGCAAGATCTGATGAATCTTGTTGGAGCAATGTATTCTGCCGTGCTTTTCCTTGGAGCAACCAATGCTTCCGCTGTGCAATCTGTTGTTGCAATAGAGAGAACAGTCTTCTACCGTGAAAGAGCAGCCGGGATGTATTCTGAATTGCCTTATGCATTTGCTCAGGTAAACTTGATTGGTTTTTTCTGTTCTAGAGGAGCTTAATTGTTCTCATACTTACAAAATCAAATGCTTGACTTAAAAAAAAAATCTTTTTACTTCAGGTGGCTATAGAGACAATCTATACTGCAATTCAAACGCTCATTTACTCTTTAATTCTTTACTCGATGATTGGATTTGAGTGGAAGGCCGCAAATTGCTTATGGTTCTATTACTACATATTAACATGCTTTGTCTACTTCACTTTGTACGGGATGATGATTGTTGCTCTAACACCGGGCCATCAAATTGCTGCCATTGTCATGTCCTTCTTTCTTAGTTTTTGGAATTTGTTCTCTGGTTTTCTCATTACGAGGACGGTGAGCCATCTCAAACTGTCATTAACTGTCCTTTTCCAGTTAGCTTGTTATTTGAATAATCCTCTAAAAGTTTGATTTATTCATTCATTGTAGCAAATCCCTATATGGTGGAGATGGTATTATTGGGCTTCTCCTGTGGCTTGGACACTGTATGGCCTTGTGACGTCTCAAGTGGGTAACATTGATGCTCCTATTGAGGTCCCCGGCGAGCCTAATGTGACAGTAAAAAGCTTCCTTAAACAATACTTTGGTTTTGAATATAGTTTTCTTCCGGCAGTTGCGGCGGCTCATATCGGCTGGTGTCTCCTCTTTTTCTTTGTATTTGCTTATGGTATCAGGTTCCTCAATTTCCAAAGAAGATAACTTAGAAAACCAACATGCAAGTAGTCGAGTTATTTTAAGATGAACGAAAGCCTTAAACCTTTTCTTTTGTCATTTTCATCTTGTGTATTTATATTCATTCTTTTCTCCTGGTTTTCCATAAAGGCGCCTGCCATTGTGCTGCTGTAAAAGAGACGTCAATATCTTAAAGAATTACCTTGATATAAAATGAATTTTTTGTTTGGATGAAACGCCTGTTCATCCTGACAACAATTCTTGTTAGTGGTCACTATGGGAAACTTCAAGCACTGGAGAGTAATCCAGTGGCTGCAATTGTGCTTCTTTCAATGAAGATAGTTGACACCAATAATTTTTCTTAATTTCAAGTTTCTAGAATATAAAAGGATTCTACGAAGCAAGCAAAATGGCATTTAAGTTCATATCAAGGTGTGGATTTGTATATTGTATAATTAAATGTTGCAAAATAAAAGAAATTAATATGACCCATCCCTTCTCCCTCCGTTCCCACAAAGGAAAAATGAAAAATAAAAAGTTTTTTTCACTCATTGTCAGTAATTTCAGAGCTTGATCCATTTCCATTATGATCGACAGCACCATTGGCCACAGCTCTATTCCTCTTTGAATCTTTTTCATCCTCATCTTCGCTGTATTCACTCTCATAATCATCATATTCATCTTCTTCTTCCTCCTTTTCCTCTTCAATCCCCTCTTCCATAGCAGCTCCCTCTTCTGACAAAGGAGCTGTCCTTGTACCTGCTCGACTCCGTTTCAATATTCTGATCTTCAAGTTTGTCTTCTTATCACAACCAATCCAAGAGTCACACAAGCAGAATGCATTCAAGTTGTAATTTGCCTCAGCGGGAGCTTGGAACTTGCCCATTACTAACCTTGACCCACTCTTTACTCTCCCAATAGCTTCTCTAACAGCTGCATTTGTCTCCTTCAGGCTTGCCCCTGACCCTTCCTTCAACTCTTGAATTGCTTTAGACGCCGCTGCTATGGCCACATTCTCATCCATGAAGCTCACCTTTTGGGAGATCCAAACATCATTGGAGACAGAGTCAGCGAGCAGTAACCAAAAATTCTCCTCCTTGTGGAAGGGGAAGTACGGAGCATGAGCAAGAGCAGCAACAAGGCCACTCCCACGCTTGAGTGTGATCCAAGCATGGATCGTGACAATATCACCCTCTTGTATCCCCTCTTCACCTTCTGTCTCACAAGTGATATCAATTGTCAAAGAAGGCATCATTTCTAGAACCATCTCCACATCTTTGGTTTCAGCAGTAGATAACCCTGCAACCTGAGTCAGCAGTTCAAATCGGTCTTCCAAGGTCATGTCACGAAGATCTTGAAACATTCGCACTTTCTGCAAACAAAACGAAAGAGAATTTTCAAACCAAATAGCATTAGGAAACGGATGCAAAATGTTCAACAATGCCACGTCCCCCATGATTTATGCATGTTACGTCACAACATCAAGGCAACATCTTGTTTTATAGAGAATTTGCCAATCTGTACAAGTAACAATACAACATTTTCACCCCGTTTCTCAGACAATTGAACCATTACCATGAATGTGAAATTTTCATTCCAAAGTCTCCCAGGCTTAGATAATGAACCAGGGTTTTTCTTTCTCATCCACAAATAACTTTATCCAAAAACATGATCAAATGGTTGACATAGAGTGTGTCTTGAGACATATTATATTAACCAAGCACCAAAGCAGTATAACCTAAAATGGAGCCTAGATATATGTGGTAACATAGAATTACTGCAGATGCATCAGGACTCTTTTAGTCAGTACAAAAACCAATAAAATAAGCATATCACTACCTTCCGTGCTATCTTTTTTACTATGGCTTCATTAAAATGCGGCAGCTGTAGAAAGGGTGCAACACCTTCACTAGATCCCCCAGCAATCTTTCTAGCACTTAGCGGAACTGCCTGGTCCAATGAATAAATAAATCATCAAAATACAAAAAAATTAATCATTTTGTTGAGAGATATTACAGTATTGGAAAATTAACTCTCTTCTAATAAAAATAAAAGAGAATGACTAGATATAACAGTATTTAAACAAATGGCAGTGACAGCCCAAGCTATAGAAATATTAGAAGAGAGTTTACAAATGGGATTTCCTTTGAAAAATTGTCAAAGGAAAGGTAAGAAAACTTTGACATTTTTGGTCGAATACAATAGGAATAGAAAAATGAAAGGATTGTCAAAAGTGTCACACATACATATTGACAACTGATATGATAGTAATACTAGACCAAAAAGTAATATTCCACTTCAATCTCTAGTAGGCTAATTCTAATTAGCAAAGCCTATTTTAGGTCAGTTTAGGAAACTAATCCTTTCAGAAGAAAAAATTTTATGCTCACCTGAATGCTTAGAACATGTAAAAGCAAACAATATGCTGCATAGTCATGCCTTCTAATTAACATTTTTCCCTTTGATAGGTTGCAAATGACTATATAGATGGAGGTAACTAAACATAATATTGGCACTGAAAGTGGCACCATAAAATCATTCACAAAGAATGCACCAAATTTTCCAAGGAGTGTACAGACATACCTGAATGATATTCTGTGAAAGCTCAATCACACCAATCGCAGGTCTCAACCATCCATGCCCTTGAGCAGTGCGTGGTACTAATGCCATCTGTATTCATATATAACATACTGACTGATACAACTTCCAAAGAATGCAGAATATTTTGGGTTGTAAGCTTCGTTTGTTCAGAAAAGTAGAATAAGATAGCAGAATAACTAGTAAACATACTCACACATCAGTGCCTGCTACAAAGCAATATGGCTTTGCAGTCTAGGAATTTCAACAAGAAGTTTTCTATATTCTTAGTTTTTCCACATGATATCAGAGCTTTAGGCTCTTCTTGGGAAGAAAAATTTTTTTCAGCCTTCATTGCTAAATTCTATTTCAGGCCTTCATAGCCAAATCCTGTTAAGTCTTTCATAATTTTATTTTTTTTCCTTCTTTGGCCTTCATTGCCTAGAAAGGCAATTGTCTCTGGTTAAACCTTTATTATCAAGACTCGTTTCAGTACTAGGAAAGATAACCATGCCAGAGATAGCAGAATTTGTCCAATTTGAGGAAGTGACAATTGGTAAAACCACTAGAATACTACAGAAGTCTTGGAAAGAAAGAGAGTTGCACAAAGAAGATATTGAGAAACTGAGAATCCTATTGAAAACCCTTGAAAAGCCTACTGAGGTATGTTCTTTTGGTAAGATCTCTAGTTCAGGTAAAGTTTCTGATTCTCATGGATTAAATATCTTGGTTAAGTCTATTATGAGTTCTTAGGTCATTGACTCAAGAGCCACAGACCACATGACACATTTCTCACAGAAGTTTAGTACATATATCGTATCCTAGTAATAAGAAAATTGTTGTTGCAGATGGCTCACTTACTACAGGATTAGGAGATGTTCAAATTAATCCCTCATTTGTTCTTAAAAATGTTCTTCATGTTCCTGGATTGTTTACTAATCTGATATTTATACAAAAACTTACTAGAGATATGAACTGCAAAGTGACTTTTTATCCCTCCTATTGTGAATTTCAAGACCAAAGTTCAGAAAAGAGGATTGGACTCACTAAAGAGAAAGATGGACTATACTATCTTGAGACATCAAACAACATAAGCAATATTAAGAACAGTTTACCTTTATCATTTCTTTTTTAAAAATCTCATAATAAAGACAAAATCTGGCTTTATCATTTTCGTCTTGGACATCGTTTTTTTAGAACTTTGAAAAACATGTTTCCTTCTTTGTTCAAAGGATTAAATGTCAAAAATTTTCATTGTAATGTTTGTGAACTTGCAAAGTATAGACGTGTGTCTTTTCCAATTAGCAAGAAAATAAGTCCCACTCCTTTTTACTTGATTCAAAGTGACATATGGGATCCCTCTACAATTCTTAATATTTATGGTGCAAGGTGGTTTGTTTCATTCATAGATGATTGTACCATGGTTTCTTGGATTTTTTTACTTAAATCCAAATCAGATGTGAATAGGGTATTTTTAAGCTTTCAAAACATGATCCAAAATCAATTTGGAGTGAAAATCAAGAAATTTAGGTCTGACAACGCTAAAGACTATTTCAACCAAAGTCTATCTACCTATTTTCAAAAAAAGAGGATTATCCATGAGTCATCTTGTGTTAATACTCCACAACATAATGGAATGGCAGAGAGGAAAAACAACCATTTACTAGCCACAACCCGAGCTGTACTTTTTCAAGCAAACATACCCAAATTCTACAAGGGAGAAGCTGTTGTCACTGCCACACACATTATAAATAGGTTACCTTCAAGGGTTTTGGGATTTAAAACTCCTATGGAAGTCTTCTCACAATTCTATCTTAACTTTAATACCACAAACAACCTTACACCTAGGATATTTGGTTGTACATCATTTGTTCATGTTCATAGTCATAATACGGGGAAATTGGATCCAAGAGCAGCTAAGTGTATTTTTGTGGGGTATTCATTAACTCAAAAAAGGTAAAAGTACTATCATCATGCTACAAAAAAATTCTGTGTTTGTTGATGTCACTTTTGAAAAAAGTAAACCATTTTTTACTCAACCTTATCTTCAGGGGGAGACTGCATTCATGGAAGATAACGATAAAGACTTTTTTTTGTTTGACTTATCTTCCTCCTCGACATTTTCACCCATTAATTCTTCTAAGTATAAACCTGTTTTTTTTTTAGTTCAACTCAAACACTGAATTTAAGTCTGAACCCATTCCAAATATAGAAGCTGTGACTAAGGATAATACTGTTCTTGATTCCATAAAGGAATTACAGGTGTACTTAAAAAGGAAAGTTCCAATTCCCGAACCGGTGAAAGTCTAAGAATCTAATCCTAACTCTGGAAATGAGGTAATTGCAATCTCTGACTCTATTTCTCAAAATGAGCACGAATCTCCTAAAACTAAAACTAGTGACTATGATCTACTTATTGCATCAGGAAAAGAACCAGAAAATGTACTAAGCATCCACTATACTCAATCTCTAATTTTGTGTCATTTGAAAAATTCTCACCATCCTACAAAAGTTTCCTTGTGAGCCTAAACACTATTTCTATTCCAACTACATTATCTGAGGCATTATCAAATAATAAAAGAAGACAGGCCATGAAAATAGAAATGGAGGTCTTAGAGAAAAGTAAGACATGGGAACTGGTAAAGTTGTCTAAAGGAAAAATCCAATTGGGTGTAAATAGGTTTTCATTGTAAAATATAAGGCGGATGGTACTATTGAAAGGTATAAGGCTAGGTTGGTGGCTAAGGGCTACACTCAAAATTATAAAGAGGATTATCAAGAAACTTTTGCTCCAATTGCCAAGATGAATAAAATTAGGATTTTGTTATCCCTGGCTGCAAATTACAATTGGCAGCTTCAACAATTGGATGTAAAGAATGCTTTTCTACATGGTGATTTGGAAGAAGAAATATATATGAAGATTCCACTAGGATTTGGAGGTTATCTAGAAGTAAACAAAGTATGCAAGCTGAAAAGGCTTTATATGGCCTTAAACAGTTTCCTAGGGCCTGGTTTGGGAGATTTGCCAAAGTGATGTTAGCAATGGGATATAAGTAGAGTCAAGGGGATCACACACTGTTTATCAAGCACTCGGATTCAAGGAAAGTCACAATTCTGTTAGTATATGCTGACGATATAATTGGAACAGGAGATGATGAAAAAGAGAAAGAATCTCTAAAACAGTGTTTGGCCAGAGAATTTGAGATAAAAGAGCTAAGGAGATTGAAATACGTCCTAGGAATTGAAGTAGCTCATTCATCACATGGTATTTTCATCTCACAACAAAAATATGTGATGGATCTTTTGAAGGAAATTAGGAAGGTGGCATGTAAACCTGCAAGTACCCTTATAGATCCTAATCATAAACTTGGAAAAGCTAATGAAGATGCTGTTGTAGATAGAGAGATATACTAGAGATTAGTTAGAAGGCTCGTTTATCTCTCACATATTAGACTTGACATAGCATATGTTGCGAGTGTGATAAATTAATTTATGCATAGTCCTAAAGAAGTGCACCTACAGGCAATCTACCGTATACTACACTATTTGAAAGTCAATCCTTGGAGAGGTATCTTGTTCAAAAGAAATTCGAGGCTAGTACGGGAGGCATATACAGATGTTGATTATGCAGGTTTGGTAATTAATAAAAGATCTACCTCAATCTACTACATTTTCCTAGGCGGTAATCTTGTAACTTGGAGGAGTAAAAAACATAATGTGGTGACAAGGTCAAGTGTTGAAGCAGAGTTTAGAGCAATGGCTCAAGGAATTTGTGAACTACTATGGTTAAAGATTATCCTAGAAGACTTGAAGATCAAGTAGGATGGACCGATGAAACTCTACTGTAATAACAAGTCTGCAATAAGCATCGCACACAATCCTTTGTGCAACATGACAAAACAAAACACAGTGAAGTAGACCGGCACTTCATAAAGGAGAAACTAAACAATGGGTTGATTTGCACACTATATGGTATCAACCAAGGGTCAACTTGCAGATGTGTTGATTAAAGGTCTCAACAGTGCAACATTTCAAGAAATTAGTTCCAAGCTGGGAATGGAAAACACCTATTCACCAACTTGAGGGGGAGTGTGGGAAAACACTTAGTTATAGCTAGTTGTAATCTATATATATTTGTATACTTAGAATTAAGGACAGAAAATTAGGACAGACAATATCTTAATTATAGGGATCAAATTTAAGAAGATTTAGTTTCCTAGTTTACCCTCTAGTTAGCTGTATATAAACTTATGGTGCTTGTATAATTCAACAGTGAAATTTTCTATATACTCAATTTTTCCACAAATCCTTCAAAACCCTTAGATGTCCCAACAATACCAAAAATTTTCAAGAATAATGTGAGCAATAAAAAAATCCAGAGCTATTCTTATCAATATGTTCGAATGTTGATGCATGTGCAAGAGAGGATTTTCAAAAATTGTGTGTCACAAAATCCATTAATGTGCTAGAAGATCTAAGAAATCTAACTGCACCTTCATTAGTTCCTCAAGTAGGCGGGGTGAAACCTCAAGCATGTGTCTCAAATCACGAAACAAGGCTGGAGTCAGAGCTGCAGACTCACGAGTCAACTGGGCTTGTATCAACAACTCAGCCTGAAAAGTAGAAAGGTGAGTAATGTAAAGCAGCAAGAACCATTAGCCCTTCAAAGTGTTTGAAATAGTAAGATACTAAAAGAAATAGAGAAAGGCATGAACATGAACCACCTTTACAACAGCTGGGTGTTGCTTCCAAAACTTGGCTTGTTCTTGACGAATATTCTTAAGGTCCAAGTTCAGCTCGCTCCTAACCAACACGAATAATTTCTGAAGGGGTTCCCCATCACTTCGCCGAACTGGGATTTCCATGAATTCTGCAGCTTTTATAAAGACATCCAGGACCTTGCTGCAAATATACACTACTATTGATAAAACCAAAACAAAAACAAGAGCAAGCCTTATTGAACATGATCAACAAGAGTATAATTTATGATAGCTTTTAATTTGACACTCTGGCTTCAAGTCTCTACTATGTCAAGCACCAATGCAACTAGGAATAAGGGGAAAGGAACCTGTCATTAACCTATTTGAATTGTTGGCCGGTAGGAAAATTTTGAGCAATTACGAAAAAGGTCATCTCAAGGTCTCTATATATTTAGAACACAAAGCAGTAGTTAATTTTTTATAAGTGTTTCACAATAAACATCAAATAACAAATCAACATGGAGGAAATTTATATACCTTGGAGCTAAAGAAGGTTTCATGAAGTAGTAGTAGGCTGACAATGTTTGATGCATCACATAATTTCCAGTATATTTGGCTGATCTTGAGAGATATATAACAGCCAACATCAAAGGCAGAAGAATGCATACTCCAACTATTCCCAGCAGAAGTATTCCACCCGATGCTCCATCAATATTCAGCAGAAATGGAGGTAGGGCTATACCCATTTGAAGACCCTAAATTATGAATCCAGTGAAAATTGACAACAAATCAGAATCAAACTCTTTCGTTTATGAACCTGATATTCTGCTGGAATGAAAGATGAAACAAAGAATTTTATTACCTGCCTGCCATCTGGGTGGCCATACTTTTCAAAATTCTCCCGAGAGACTGGATCTGTCAGGGCTTGATAAGCTTTTGAAATGTATTCAACAAAATAATCATGGGCCTCTGAGATGAAAGTGAAGGAGGAAAAGGTTGAAAAGTATTAGGTCTTCGAAAGGAAAAAAAATTAATGTGCTGCAAAAAGCAGATATGGAAACAACAAATAAAACCTATAACCTGGATCTGGATTTTTATCAGGATGATACTGTATTGAAAGTCTCCTATATGCCTTCTTTACTTCTGAATCTGAGGCTCCAGGTTCTAAACCAAGAATACTAAATGGCTCAAACACTTTAACCTGATAAGCAAGAAAAAAGGAGATGAATCATGTTCTATCATGGGAAACAGCCGAAGACACCACGTGCAGAATATACACCATCAAAGAAAGAATTGATAAAAATAAAGGTTGCTTCCATTAATACATTAATACATGATCATGCAGATATTAATATATTACCACTCATTCCATATTCACAAAATCAATTAGGGGAGAAGTATATCTAAACTTTCTCAATCCACACATGAGATTTAAATTCTTCACCTAAAACCCAAAGTTCCATCATATAAAAGGATGAGGTAGGAGCTGACTACAAGATTAAATCATGTTGTCAGCAGATATTAAGAACAAATGTGTACCTCATGACTCGTATTCTTGATATAATATATCAGCATCACCATGACAATCCAAAGAAGTACAAGGGTCAGATTACTACACGTTGAGAAGTTCGAGATCTGCAAAAATGTAAAGCAAAGTATCACAAATATTACATAACATTGTCACTCAAATACCATTCCTAACCATGAATAAAATGATATTGGGAGCAAATTTACCCGTTTGAAAACAGATTTCCTATACTTTCCAGAACGAGAACACACAGAACACTGGCAGTGGATAGTTATCATCTTCCTCGAGAATGCATTCAAAATCTTAACAAGAGTATATGGCACCAACGGCAAAGCCATTATAGTCAAAACAAAGATTGGGAACAATGCACTGTTCTCCTCGGACGCAGCCATTTTCACCCTGTTACTTTAAAATGAAAACTTAAAGAATTGTTTTCTTCTTTATACAACTCTGTAATAATAATTTGACAAACAATCAACCTCTACACATTCCAAAAAAAAAGAAAGCTAATCAGGAAAATACAGCTGAAATCTTAATTCAGAATATGTCTAATCCAATTCTCCTTTGAAAAACAAAATCATTATTCTATCAAATTAACTAATTAAGAGACGTTTTGGTAAATTTGATAAAGTTTATATTTTGCAACAAAATCATATCATTAATCACTTCTCAAACAATTAACAAGAAACTGAAAGCTTCCGCACCATGAATATCTAATTTCGATGAATATTCAATCCAAAAAAGGTCAATAAATAAATCTATAAATGTTCATATGCTTCAATTTATTGAATAAACAAAAGAAGAAACGAAAACGTTACTATTAAACTACAAGAGCTGAGCGAATTTCTCTCCACCCCAGCAAAAAAATAGTTTCGCAGAAGAGAAGATTCGTTGAACTTCAATTAGTCTACTTATTTGGGAGATCTTACCGGGGAAGTTGAGGATGGCTATGGTGTTCGCTTCTCCAGCTCCAGGCCAGGCCCAGGCGTTGGCTTGGCCTCGTTCAAATTACTCGTCAGAACTTAATTAGTAATATCAGTCATCTTTTTCTGTAATTTAGGAAAAAAAATTTGTGATTTTTATATTTTTAATCTGATTCTATTTAATATCATTTTAATAAAAATGAAAATCTGAATAATAGTATAATTAATTAACTATATTATTAGATAATTTTATTTTTAGAAAAGTGATTTTTTTATTTTGTTCAACAAAAAATACACGTTTTTATCATTTACTCAAATGCCTGGATGCAATTATTTATTTTTTCAAATTTTAAAATAAAAAAGAGAAAATTAGAAAAAAATTTAAAATTTTTATCATCTTATCTCTTCTATTTTTTTTTTACTTTATTTACTGTTTCTTTTATTAAGTATTTTATAAAAAAAAAAAACTGTTTTCTACAAAATAAAAATTTATCAATTTATATTTTTTTAAAATCTATAACCTCGTAGCATCGTGCGTGGTTTTTCTAGTTGCGTTGTTCAAAACTATGATAAAAAAAAAAAGAAAAAGTACAGCAGTAATAAATTTTGCAAATAATAATTTAAATTCCTTTTTTTTTGGGTTGCTGGACCTAGCCCAACAGCATCAAGCATTCCTAATTTAAAAGTAAAGATCTAGCCCGGCCCTTATTCCTGAGCCCATTGTCAGCTCCTGGCCAGCTAAGTAAAGAGTTTTTTTTTTTTTTTTTTCGAAAATAGACCACTTTGATTTTTATTTACAACACACCAAAACAATGAATTGATTTTGGCAAAAATAAATGCTAAAAATAGGCCAAGAAACTATACTTTTAATGCATCTTCGAAAATCAAGATTTGTCAAAATTATAATTTTTTTACGTTGTTTTTCTTAGCATTAGATTAGGCATCAAATTGATAACATTGTTAGTGTCAAAATATATTTTTCATATTTGTAAATATGTAGAGATAGTCAGCTAATTCCATCCCCTCCATACTAAAATACACCAACAAAAAGATGGGCATATGGTGACAGATTTCGCACCAACACCAAGTTAATTCTTATCACTTAGACCTTGTTTGTTGCACAAGAAATTAAACTAAGTTTTTGGGATTATTATTATTATTATTATTAACCTTATATATTATGAAAATCAGAGGCATAGTTTATGAATTGATTTAAGACGTACGAGGTAGCTTCCATGTCAAAAGTACTGCATAGCAGACAGCCGCAAGATTTAGGTGTTGCTCAAGATTTTTCTTTTTGAAATAAGTTTCCGAATAAACGAGTTTATTTCATTTTTAAAATCAAAATAGGTTGCTAATTTATAAAAAATTTTATAAATTTAATTTTTTAATTTATAAATTGTTTATCAATTTTGAATTTAAATATTTTACATTTAAATCATAAACTTTAATTACTTACATTAATTCTTATTTACATTACTCAAAATTGAAAGATATCCGATAATTTATTATTATTGGTAGCATGTTTTAATTGGGACTTAAGTTGCATGAAAGATATCTTATTTAATATATATTTTCATTTATAATTGAATAAAAAATTAAATTTTTTATTATATATAAATAAATTTATAATCATAAAATTTATTCATTAATTTTTTGACTATAAACTATAGAAATCAAATTAAGAAAAATGTAAATGCCTAACTGACCATTGAGTCCTTGACCACGCTAACTGACTACTGGTATTGTCTTACGAGGAATAAACCATTTAAAAAGGAAATTTAATTTTGAGCCAATGAAAAAACAGTAACAAAAAGGATTAAACCATAAAAGTTTGGCAGGCGAAAAAGGCAGGTTTTCATTTCATTGAAGGAAAAGTACTTTTCTTTTAATTTGTGAGAAAAATAAAGAAAAAAGAAAATATATATAAAATATAAAAATAAAAATATAGAGATGACAGTCACAGGTTTCCCCAGCTGCTCATTCCTGATCTCTAGCGGAATCTACGAGGCGGGCCATCGGTGCCAATCTGATGAAAAGATCAAAAAAGGGCCAGAGGGTGAGATGGACGGTCGAAAATGAATTTGAGTGGGTCCCCTTCCTAATCTATCTCCCACACGTCACACCATTCCCATGCAATTGTCCACATCAAACGTAGCACTCCCATTCCTTTCATTTCCTTCAAAATAAAAAAAATCAAAATGAAAATCTAACCTTGATTTTTTTTCTTTTCTCGCTCACTCACCTTCTCTCGGTGGCCTTTGGATATCTGATTGGCAAAATCTTCTCTTCTCTCTCTAATTCGCTCTCCTTTTGGATCTATCTTTGATAAATTTTCTCACCTTTTCTTGCTTTCCAAACAGAAAGAAAAAAAAAGTGGAAAATAAATAATGGTTTACAGTGCATCTGGTTTACGGTTACCTTGTGTTCCTTCAGTCTACAGGTTCTGTCAGTCAAGCTTCAATGGCGCTCGTAGGACTAGCAGTTTCTCTCTTTTGTTGAAGAATGATCAATTTTCTCGTATTCTCTCTTTGCTTTTATACTTTTTACGCTTTTTTTTTGCTTTTTTAGAGATACTCTCTCTCTCTCTCTCTCTCTCTCTCTTTTTTATTTATTTATTTACATAATTTTTTATTCAGTTTGAACTTTGGGCACTTTTTCTAGTTATTATACAACTTATCGAATCTTATTTTGCATTTTTTGGTTAAGAAAAAGTTCCTGATGAAACAGTGATCCAAATTTTATTACTCAAACTACGATGCTTGATTTATCTTTTTTTTTTTTTTTTTGAAGTTAGAAACGATGGCGAAAAAGAGTTCAAGTTGTAATGATCCAAACATAGAAACAAATGAATACAAATGCAACGTCGTTTTCTTAATGATATTTATAATTAAAGTATTAATAGTTAAATCTTCTTTGATTTACACATTCATGATTGTTGATTTGTTATTAGCGTTAATATTGAAAAAAAGGGGATTGTTGAAGAACTGATTAGCGTGATTCAAAATGTTACCGCTGAATTTGTTGCAGTAAAAAACAATTACCATAAAGAAGTTTCTGATTTTTGAAATGAAGTGATAATTGCAAATCGCAGGAAGCTTAGTTTAAATGTTAAAAGTGAATTGTAAAAGGGATGATTGTAGTGTAATAGCAGAAAAACTTAAGTGGAGAAAGGATCAAAGGAATGCTTTAGTTTTGCAGGTAGGGAACTTGGTTTTGAGCTCGAAAAGTATACGGCAGAAGATGAAATCATTACTGTTGACAATGTTATAGCCTTATAGGTGTATGGTTTGTTGCATTATCAGCTTTGTTCGAAAGTCATGGTCGGATCATTCCCTTTTATTTTCTGAGCATGCCATTATGATCCCTGTTTCTGATATCTCTTTTTCTGTAATGATGATGGATCTGTATTTGTTAGTATGATTTCAGTACCGTCAAAAGAATTCTCTATGGGTGGTGCCTGCTTTTATAATCTTTTGCTTTGCAGTATGTAGCGAACTGATTTGATGATTGTAGGGAAGATCTTTGCGCAAAAGTCTTCTTATGATTCAGACTCCTCATACTTAACTGTTGCTGCATCCAAGAAAGTACTTGTTCCCGGTGGTCAGGGTGATGCTTCTTCATCCTTGACAGATCAATTGGAAGGTCCTAGCACTATTTCAGATGATCCAAAGGTTTGTGATTTTCTGGGAATAATGCTGACTGTATTTTTGAATGTATGGAAATATTACACTTTTAGTTTTAGATTGAGTGCAGTTGAATTTTCATGAGTTTATATTATACTTGGGAGTAAATTGAAAAGTGAAATTTTGGGATAGTGTTGATGTCATTCAAGCTTGTTGATTCTCTAAAACAGTTTTGACTTGATATTGATGACTTACTGTTCTAATTCTGAACTATGACTCTTTTGGAAAAAAAAAAAATCTTAAAAACAATATAAATGCTGTGGAATAAGGTTGGGGAATGGTATGTTCTTGGTTTTTATCTTTGAACTTCTGCCTATTAGCAGCTAATTTTTATGCTCATTTCAGGTAACCAATTCAAAATACAAGAGTGGACTTTATCTTTCTTATCTCTTTATGATTTTTTTTTAATAGGTAATTCATGATGTAGATAGTGAAGAAATGAAAGATAATGAGAAGGTTGAGGTTGAGGAACAAGAATCTGTTCCATATGCCCTTGCAAATAATGATGAAGAATTTCATGCTAAGGAGCCACCTATCCCTTTACATAGGAAAGTAAGTACTGCTAAAAGTGAAGCAAAACCAAGATCCATTCCCCCTCCTGGTGCAGGAAAGAGAATATATGAAATAGATCCAACGTTGTTGGGTTTCCGTGAACATATTGATTACCGGTAAGATAATCCTCTGTTATTTACTTGTATGTCTAATAATTTGAGTTTAAAATATTGAGTTTCCTCTGGCCTTTACAAGATGGCTGTAAATTTTAGTTCTCTAGTAGTTGGAATTTTCTTTTTTCAATCTTGTTTGTGGTTGCTTATACACTGTGTTTTCCTATCTGCATTTTGCCAGACTTGTTCTGGTCCTTGGAGGTCCATACCGGTTTCTGGATCAGAGCTCAGTGGATAAATCTGCATTTTCATGTCTCCTATTAACAGTTAACATTTATTCTATGGTTTTGAGAAGCAATACTTGAAAGAGCATTCACAGTTTATTATGTTTTTTGTTTGTTTTCGTTACTTTAGGGCCCTTTGTTGGATTTCTGTTTCTGTTATTTAGTTGTTTAACTAGATTTTATCTGGTTGGACAACTATGCAAGTAGTTCTGTTTTCTTTTTTCATTTCCTAGAATCTGTAATTGAATCAAATATGATTGATTTTTAAAGTGAATTACTACTCTATGACTGGTTTAAATCGCTAAAGCAATAAGCTCCCTATGGTATTATGATTATATATGCATTTTGAACACAGGGGGAAGGAGTTAACACTTTTTGTTGGAAAAAGATCCTAAAAATGTCAAATTTTTTATGTCTGATTAACTTGCTTGTTTTAGGTGTCACTTAACTTGCAATCTTTAATTTTGACAATCAATATGTTTTTGTTTTCACTGCATAGCTCTCTGGTGCTATATCTCTTATAATATATGTTTTTTTTTTCTATTTTGTTGAGGCAGTCTTCTTATCTGTCCCTGTCCAGTTACTTATTTTTATTTGTATTTGCATTTTTACTTCACTGTTTTATATACAGACTAAGTTAAAACTGTCAAGATTTGATTCCCTTTTATGTTTTATCCAATTACAGGTATGCACGATACAAAAGAATGCGTGAGGAAATTGACAAGTATGAAGGTGGTTTGGAGGCATTTTCTCGTGGCTATGAGAAGTTTGGCTTCACACACAGGTTATCATTCTTCCCAATATCTAGTTGTTAGCATGGGCTTATTTTTAGTTGCTGTAGCATTGCATATTGATTGCATCTCTCATGGTTGCATGTCATTGCTTCTTACACTAAATGTAACTTGTTTTGATTTATTACTCTTTCGGTTAAAATAAAAAAATTTTCATTAAATTAAATTAATGTTGGAATTTTCTTATAATGGAGTGTGGGAACAGCTCACATGACTTTCCAAAAGTTTTACTTTTTATATGTAATATGTTTAAAATTCAGGCAGATTATTCTCAGAAAGAAATAAAGTTCCTTGATGCTTAACAAAGTATGGAACAAGTATTTGATTCTTTGGTGCAAGTAAAAATTGAGAAATTTTATGACATCCCTTACAGTTAGTCCTTTCTTTATTGGGTCACTTGTATTTTCATTTATTTATTTATTTATTCTTCAATGACTTCTCCTTGTTACCGTTGTCATTTCTTTGTATTATATTGCTTGATAGCTATCTTGTTAACTTTAATATTTAGTAAAAATGTTATTCTTCATTCATCTTTTATGCCTTAAAAATTTGTTTTATGATAAGTTGATGTTGCTCTTTCTAATCATAATCTCATATGGCTTTCAGCGAGAAAGGAATAACTTATAGAGAGTGGGCACCGGGAGCTAAGGTTTGTTATGCATCATTTTAACATTTTGAGATTTTAACAACTTAATCTTATTAACTTCTATCCAAACAAAAAAATCTTAGTAACTTCTAGGTGATCTGTTTTCGCTTCAATTGGTCTGATTATTTTACTTCATTCTCTTTTTCAGTCAGCAGCACTGATTGGAGATTTTAACAATTGGAACCCTAATGCAGATATTATGACCCGGGTATGTTATGTTTTGTTCTGCAAGAACAAATGCCACATGTGCATTACTTGTTAATTAAATTGATACTTTCCATGTCTGTCAGAACTGTTCTGCCATTGATGGATTACTTGAAGTGTAGTGAAGTACATAGTAATTGGACAGTACTTTACTAGGTGCACCTAAAAATGATTTTGTTTGATTGCTTTGTGAATCTTCCCCTCCTATACGTGTTATACATTATGCGGTCACATGATGGAGATGATGCTGCAGACGTGTCAAATGTCAGTTACTCAGCACTTTGTTTTTGAGGCAGTCATGCAGTTTTATATCTATTGATGAACTCCATGTGATTTATGGCTTTTAATGAGCTTCTGCCTTCTCCTGCTTTCTCTCTCTCTCCAATGTGCTTTAAGATTTTTGCCCTAGGAAACTGTAGTATTTGCATCAGCTGTTCATATGTCAATGCTTATTTTCTCTAAATGCACATACTGAAAGAAGTTAAATGTTATTTAAGCTTGGTTTCTCAAAACACTTACTTTAATGTTAAATCTGAATGGAAACATGGGTCTTTTTGTTTATATGCCAGTGTGAATAAGCTTCTTAATGGACCAAAGATTAGGTGCATGGTCTGATGCAGTTTGTATAATTTGAAGTCCCAAATGTAAAAGTTAAGAAGATAGACTTTATCAAAGTTTTTATAATGAAGCAGTAAAAGTCACCTTGCCTATGTAACAATTAATTGTATCAGCATATTCATTTATTTAATGCCATGCAGTCTCAAGTATAAAAGAGAAGGTGACTCTGTTGTAAGTGTTTAGAAAGCCATGTTAACTTACATTGACAGTGTTGTCTGGTGTATTTTTAATCTTTTATTTTCCATCATGTGTTTAATTTTACAAATATTAATTGTTTTTTAACAGAATGAGTTTGGTATCTGGGAGATCTTTTTGCCTAATAATGTTGATGGTTCACCACCAATTCTGCATGGTTCTCGAGTGAAGGTAAATTTCTTGTGGCTGAATATAAATTTGGTTCTTGAAAGTTATTGTGTTTACATTCAAATGTTACTTGTTTACTATTTCCTTTTTCCATTTTTTTTTTTTGATTCAAAGCAAAGAGAAATTATAAAAAAAATTGTGACACTTTCCTTGTAAACCAACAATGTAATTATCCTTTTGGTCATGATTGTGGACCAGGAACCTTTAAGTATGACACTGATTTTTACAGTGATCCGATTGCATGTCTAATTGGCAAAAATCTCTTTTGAATAAAATATTACAGTATATGATTTGAACATTGATTTGTAATTCAACCTTCAAAATAATTGATTTAATTCACGACACAAAGGTGTGTTACTAAATAATTGAAAAAGTAAAATATATTTTTTCTATCTTATAAAGAATATGATAAGGAGAACTTGTAATATAGTGATGAGAAAAATAGCGGGTGTGAGAAGGCTAGTAGCTGTGTTTGATAGATCATGAGTTCAACATTTTGGAAATAATGCCAAGTTTATACGAGTTGAAATAAGAAAATTAGTATATTTGATATGAAGGTTTATCAAGGAATGTACTGTATTAATCAGTCATAGAATTCAATATCATATTAATTTCATCTCCATTCAATATTTCTTTTAAGATGGATGGTTACAACAACCCTTTCAAGTTTGTTGCTCTAAACAAAATCTATAGATGCCCATCGTGATTTTATGTGCATATATGGTCAACACTCCTAGGTAGCTGAGATTTAAAGAATCTTAAAGTATGGATGCCGCTCCTTCCACTAATTGAGATAATAAAAGTTACTAATTTGTTAAGCTCTTCATGATGTAGAACTTGCTTATAAGACCATTTATGCTAATTTTAAATCCTTCTAAGAGCTTAGTGCAGGATTAATCTTCTGAAACTTTGCCAGAACAAATGGAATAGGGTAAAATGCGATATAATTCTGCCTATCAGTGTAAGGTGTTCAATGTTCTGGCACTAAAGTATTTAATGGGTGGTTTCCAAGTCAACAAAATTATTCAAGGAAGCTGAGTTCAGTTCCAACTAACTCCCACCCTACAAAGAAGAAAGAAAGAAAAGACGAAGAAGAAAAATATAAAATTTTCCTTTTCTTGACTGTTATGATCATATCAATTATCATTAATCTAAAGCTCCTTTCCATCTGTCCATTTTAACTTTTTGACCATTTAATTATAGATTCATATGGAAACTCCATCTGGGATTAAGGACTCCATTCCTGCATGGATCAAGTTCTCTGTTCAAGCACCTGGTGAAATCCCATACAATGGAATATACTATGATCCACCAGAAGAGGTATATTTAGTGGTTGTTTGATCTTTTGATTTTGTTGGAAACATTAGATGATAACTTATTCTTTTCAAACTATAAGTTGCTGAAATATTTGGAGCTTGGGTAAAATCAGAAGTACAACTAATGTTTTTCATAATTTTAAAATGACTTCATGGAGGTTGTTTTATGAGTGTCTTACATAACCTTCATGTTAAGATCAATTCCCTTAAAAGTTTTTAACAAAACTATTATGGTTGGTTCACTTCCATATATGAAGTCAGTTTCTAAATTATGTTCTTCCTTGCTCAAGTTTAATCACCGCACAGCACGGTCAACTTAGTTCAGTCTGTCGTATGTTTGTTATCTCAAATTTCTTGTATTCTATTGTGACTAATGATATTTATATTGTGACAGGAAAAGTATGTATTCAAACACCGCCAACCAAAAAGACCAAAATCTCTTAGAATTTATGAGTCACATGTTGGAATGAGTAGCATGGTATGCATCTCCCTTCTGTAACCAATCTTTGCATTTACAATCAACATCTTTTCCCTTGCATGTAGCAAATTGTTATTCAACTCTTCTGTCTCTGTGCTCAGTTGCATTTATATGTTGGATTGAATCTTAAAGGACCTTAAGTTTGTTAAAAAGCTTCATTAAATGCTATCATATGTGAGATCATATTTTTTATACTGTTGCTTTCAAGATTTGCAAGGACGAAGTGTTCCTGCATGGAATTATGACTGAAAAGTAAAGCAGGAGCTTTCTAAGGCTACATTTTACAGGAAAATCTTCGTAGTGTTAAATTTAAACTATCAATTTTACCCAAAAACAAAGGAAGAAAGAGAGAAACATTTTAAACTTGCAATGAACATCTTAAAAAGCACCAAACTATACAGCTGTCTCTAAAGGCCTGTAAATTTTTAAATGAAACTATTTGTTTTATCCTGTGTCCAGATGGCAGAGTGGCCTCTCTTAAAGAGAACACCCATCAAATTAAGCCCACATAAATACATGTAGGTGTACATGGCCTTCCCTTGGTGTTCTTTGGTTAAAGGAAATTAGGCCACTCTGATTGTACTAAATAACAAGTATTACTTTAGTAAATGTGAAACAGCTAGTGACTTGGATTCTGTGAACTGCTTTGTGTTTAGAACTATCTTAAATAGCAGTTACAAAACAATTAAATAGAAGCTGTTAGGATTGCATTTCATTATGATTCTTCACCCACTTCTAAAACCCATTAAGAGGTTTGGCCAAAAAAGAAAAAACCCATTAAGAGGCCCCTGAATTTGCAATTAAACTAAAATTTATCACTATTTCGCATCTTCTTGTGCTTATGATAGTTGGGTTATCAATTAAGGTGTAAAAAGATCTTTATTTCTCTTGAAGGAGGGTTGGATCCACAAGGTCCTAAGATGTGGTGTTTGTGTTTACAATAGAAGATTCTAACAGCTAATCTTTAGGCTTTCGTTTGGTAGTTCCTCTTGTTGTTTGTTAACATTTGATTGTGCATCAATCAACTTATAGCCTTATATGTTGGTTGTATGTACTTTTAATATAAGACTAACATACTTTGTAATTTTTGCTCCCTTTCCAATCCTTGTGTAATGTTTGCTCTTTTGTAAGTAGCTAAATTTTCATGCATACTGTTGTTAAAAGAAAATTTGTCCCACAAAAACCTTCAGTCTTTATTTTCCTTGTTGCATTGTGGTATAGCTAATCCATTTCCTAGTTCTCTTAATCCAATCAACTCTGAGATGCAGGAGCCAATAATTAACACGTATGCCAACTTTAGAGATGATGTTCTTCCCCGCATAAAAAGACTTGGATATAATGCTGTTCAGATCATGGCTATTCAAGAGCACTCATATTATGCAAGCTTTGGGTATTATCTCTATCATAATATTAGCTCAAATCTATTTTGTTGCTGTTTATGTTTCGTAACTCATTCTAAACTGCTATGTTGTAGATGTGAACAGAAATATTTCTTCAGAATTTAGTTTCAGTTATGGAAACTGACCTCTTCTACTTTTAACAATTTGCATTTAATATGTTGCAGGTATCATGTGACCAATTTCTTTGCACCAAGCAGCCGCTTTGGAACCCCTGATGATCTTAAGTCACTGATAGATAGGGCTCATGAGTTGGGTCTACTTGTTCTTATGGATATTGTGCACAGGTAATAATTTGATTTGCAGGAGATTTCATTTCTAGAAACACGCCCTTCTTATTTGCTGTTAACATTTTTAATGCAAACTTTTTTTTTTCGCTGGATATTTGTACAAAAAAAGAGAATGTAAACCTTCCCTCTTCTTTTCCTGCTTTGACACTTATTCATTCTTCCAGTAGACTTCATGCACATATGGCCATGAGATTTTAGGCTCTTATTGGTTGTTGCACTTATTACTAGGCTTTTTCTGGTTGCTTTTTGCTTCCTAATAAAAGGTTGCTAAAATGCAAATCTAAAAGGAGAAAGCAAAGTCATAATTGATTGAAAATGTATAAATGAATAAAATGCGATAAAATCCCAGTATAATTGTTCTATTAAAAGAAAAATCATGGTATTTTGTTCTAAAAGAGGTTATATTTTTAATTTTTAATAATTCTTATTGCTTTTAATTGCTTTTCTATCCACACATACTTTTGCTTCTGGAAGCAAAAATCTTGTAGCAAAAACAACCAAATGGTACTTTTAGTGTATTTTTTTATAAAGCAAAATTTATCTTTTGTGTGTTGTTAATGTTAATTGTTTATTTAAGCTGTAGAAGCAAATTTTTATTTGAGTATTTAATCTGTTGCCTTTGAGTAAGCTGTCTTTTTCTATAAGTCTCAGATAATTTTTATTTTCTAGTTAAATTAAGTTACTAATTAATTTTCTCATCCCTCTTTGTATTTGACTGATGTTTGATGGATGCAGCCATGCATCTAATAATGTGTTAGATGGATTGAACATGTTTGATGGAACTGATGCTCATTACTTCCACTCGGGGTCAAAGGGTCACCACTGGATGTGGGACTCTCGCCTTTTTAACTATGGAAGCTGGGAAGTATGTACTTCTATTGAAACTTCTTTTAAAGAGTAGCTTGTTGAAATATTGTCTTCCTCCCATCCTGTTGTGTAAATATTAACTTTTACTTGCTGTAGGTGCTAAGGTTTCTTCTTTCAAATGCAAGATGGTGGCTGGAAGAATATAAGTTTGATGGGTTTAGATTTGATGGTGTGACTTCAATGATGTATACCCATCATGGGTTGCAGGTATTATCTGAGAGATTTTGCAAATTTTCTATTTTTCTTGGTGTTATTTAATAACTTAATTGCACGTTCAGATGTTGATTATCAAAGTTTTGACTTTATTTTCAATATAGAGAAGTGGAACTGATATAACATTTAGTTCTTGGAAGTGATGAAGCATCTTTTCTCTATGTTTGTTTCTTAATTAAATTCTCTTGAGGACTAAAGGGTGTGGGAGTAAGCATCACTGCATCTTTATAATGATTGCCCCGGCTTAACTTTTGTTTCCCTGAACTTGCTGTAGGTAACATTTACTGGAAATTACAATGAGTACTTCGGATATGCAACTGATGTAGATGCTGTTGTTTACCTGATGCTGGTTAATGATATGATTCATGGGCTCTATCCTGAGGCTGTTACCATTGGTGAAGATGTATGTTCTATAACTCCTTTCTGAGTCATGTTGAGCATCCTTCAACTTGTAACCTTTTATCTATTCCCAGAATTATATGTTCAATTTATCTTCTACAGCAACATTTGTTGCAGTGGATTGAGTAAAGAAGGGGGTTTCAAAACATTTTTACATGATCTATGTGGATGTTATGGTTTGAAATGGTTTTGAAAAAGTTTGCACACGTGTATTTGCGTGTGCATAAGCCTACAACACTTTTGTGCGGTTTGCATGTTTTGCTAATTCTCTACTGCTTCATCACTTTTCTTCATGCATCAATTGAATTCTTATGCCACTAATATGTAGGTCACCGTGCTAGTAATTAAGTGAATTTGATATTGTAGTTCCTATTGCTGAATGAACTGAAGAATCATTAAGATGCTTGTTGCAAATTGAACTAACTTTTATTGTAGACCAAGAGTTATGGAAACATAGTAACTAAAAGAGGCCAAAAATGAAAATTCCAAAAAACACTAGAAGGGAAGGAACAACAATCTCTAGAAATCTTAAAATATCCTTGCTGTTAACAAATTTCATCTTTTGTGACCTAAAAGGCTACTAGGACAACAAAATATGATTTATGTTTTTACCCACTAGATATATTAGCATTATTTTGTAAATAACATTTAGTTGACAAAATGCTTTTATTGGAATGATTTAGTTGCAGACTTTCATATATTATTCACAAAAAATCATTCTGAGAGTTCTGTGAATAATCTGGCAAGACAGTTGGAAAGTAGACTTCCATCTGTGATAAATAAATAATTGAATAATGAGTAAAATGAATAAAGGAATAACACTAAGAGGACTGTTATCAAGATGAGTAATTCTTTCAGGACAATGTTAATTTCCTTTGTTTTTGTTATGCTAATCATAATATTGTGTATGGTATAGGTGAGTGGAATGCCAACATTCTGCCTTCCTGTCCAAGATGGTGGTGTGGGATTTGATTACCGTCTGCAAATGGCCATTGCTGATAAATGGATCGAGCTTCTCAAGTTCGTAACTGTCCAATTTAAAACTTTTTACCACGTGATAACCTTGAATCTACTATCTTGTGAAATGTATATGATATTAAACTATATGTACTTTTTGTCTTGTTATGTAATATAGGAAGAGGGATGAAGACTGGAAAATTGGGGATATTATTCACACGCTTACCAATAGGAGGTGGTTGGAAAAGTGTGTGGCTTATGCTGAAAGTCATGACCAAGCTCTAGTTGGTGACAAAACAATAGCCTTCTGGTTGATGGATAAGGTTAAATATATTCTTACTTATATTCATGCTAATGAGCAATTTGCACTTGGAAAACTAACTGGCCAGAGGAAATGCTTTTACTCAACAATCTTTTCTTTCCTTGACCTCTAGGTATTAGAAATTTGCAGTTAACTTTCCTTGGCCTCTAGGTATAAAAAGTGACCCTGTTTTTATTTAAATAGGGGAAATGTGTATAACCAGTCTGATTCAGCTTTATAATTTATAAAATTATTAGCTTCAATTCCTTTTTGCAGGATATGTATGAATTTATGGCTCTAGATAGACCTAGTACTGCACTTATAGATCGTGGGATAGCATTACACAAAATGATTAGGCTTATCACCATGGGACTAGGTGGAGAAGGATATTTGAATTTCATGGGAAATGAATTTGGACATCCTGGTAAGATCAACTGGCTGCAACAGCCAGCATTTCCAAATTGTATAATTTGACAGTTCTTAAATGCTATGTTATAATTTCTCCATTATTCTTTTGTTTTTTTTTTTGCAGAGTGGATTGATTTTCCAAGGGGTGATCAGTGTCTTCCTAATGGCATGGTAATTCCAGGGAATGGTAACAGTTATGATAAATGTCGACGCAGGTTTGATCTTGTAAGTTTCGGCTTCAATTCATATTTTGCTTGTGTTACATTTATTAAAAGTTCAGTAGATATTTGACTTTACTTTAATCTGTATTTGTATTTTACAATCAACAATCAACTCTATAATGGTATAATTGGTCCCGACTGTTGCTATGCATAAATGTCTCTGCTTTGTGTGTTATAGTGCTTGAGTGTGCGACAGTACATTGTTATATTTGGTTACATGCACACAGGGGGATGCAGACTATCTGAGGTATCGTGGGATGCAGGAATTTGATCAGGCAATGCAGCATCTCGAAGCAAAGTATGGTGTAAGTATTGATGGTGCTTACTATTTTGTTGTTTTATGTGTGCTGATGGATGCTATTATTTAACTTTACATTTTATTGCTTATTTTATTTTCTGTACTAGTGATTAATCACACCCAATGATGTGAAATTTTAAAATTAAAGAATAATAAACAAAGAAAATGAATGAACATTAAGCAGGATAGAGGATAGGAAGCGAATTTTGATAGTGATCTGTGGATAGGGGTAATCATTAGTAATTACTTTCTGTTTTCACTTCAATTAGCAAAATATCTGTTGCATTCTTCACTTGTAAATGGCTTTATTTTTGTTAAACAATAATCATGAAATCATTATTCAAAAATCATGGATGCAAGTAATAAGAAATGATATGAGGGTTAAGAAAGTAAATGAAAAAGTAGTTTTTGATAGAAATTAGTGACGCAAGAAGATTCAAAATTACAACCTAACATGATTCTTTCCGGGCCTTTCATACAGTCGACCCTAAAGCTATGAGATATAAGGCTTAGTTTGTTATTGTAATAATCTTGAAGTCTTTCCTTTAAGCATTTTGACAAATTTTATCTTTAATAAATTCATGTAAAATTGTTTCATGGTCATGGATCTTCAAAACCTAAAAGAAATCCGTATATTCAGGTTCACCATTATCTGCTTCTGTGGGCATGGCTTTTTTAGTAGATTCTATCTCTTACCACATAAAAGACAGAAGAAAAGAACTCAGATTTCGTTGGATTACTCAATTTTTCAACAATTTCTTTCCCTTTAGTTTATATTCCCTGGAATAGAAAGTTTTAGCTTTGATTTTGTAGAAGTGGACTTTGTGACATGGTTCTCTACAATTCTCACCTATTTCATGCAATGAGATTTATGCAAATCAAACCGTGTTGTCTGGGTAGCCAAGAAGCTTTATGTCTTGTTGTTTAGAATGTAAAACCGATGCACAGTTTATTGTTTATTCAGTTCATGACTTCTGAGCACCAATATATATCACGGAAGAATGAAGGAGATAGGATGATTGTCTTTGAAAGAGGCAACCTGGTTTTCGTGTTCAACTTTCACTGGAATAAAAGCTATTTTGACTACCGAGTGGGCTGCTTAAAGCCAGGAAAGTACAAGGTAAAATAATTTTGACGTTCATACAGATGAGAGTTTGCATGCAAAATATTCGTTGTACATTTTGTTTCCGCACCTTAATTCATATACATTGATATGGATTTTGCATCTGATTAATGAGTCTTCAAATACAGTTTCAACAAAGTTTACAATGTTTGTCTCGAGATGGTTTAATATTTTATTTTGTTTCTCTGCCAGATTGTATTGGATTCAGATGATCCATTATTTGGAGGCTTCAATAGGCTTGACCATAATGCCGAGTACTTCAGCGCTGTAAGGAAATTCTCTGAAGTTTTATTTCTGAATTCTATCTACTCTAATATTCACTCAAAAAGTTTTCTAACTTAAGACCAATATGTGGGGTTCTCCAGGAGGGATGGTATGATGACCGGCCTCGTTCCTTCTTGGTGTATGCACCAAGTAGAACAGCAGTTGTTTATGCACTAGTAGAAGATGAATCCAAACCAGTTGGCAAATCAGAACCTGTGGAAAATTTTGAAACCGTTGAAGAAGCAGAACCTGTGGAAGAATCAGAACCTTTAGACTGCTAAACTTTTCTCTATCACAGAATCTCGTGATATTGGAGTGGCTTAAAATTGTCTTCTGGAGTGGCCGCCCCCACTTGATACGGTATTTTTGGTTTACAAACTACACAATATATAATTCCATCATGGCGAGTTTCACTGCCCTGGAGATGAACCTATCACCGATAAAACCTCCGATACTGATGCCCGGGCATATCAAGCAAAATCCGGAGCTGTAGAAGGTAATTCTTTCATGAGCAATAAAGCCAATTTTCTATCAAAACAATATTTCCGTGGCTTCTGTAAATGTTTCGCGCTCTGTTATCTTTCAAGCTATATAAAGTGCTGATGTCGGTTAAACATGCCATTTACATCAATGTGAGGTTTCCCCCGAATTCGTACAAGGTATTGAGCATCCTACTGCAGCAGGAATGCAAGAATGGCTGAATAATTTAATAAATTATCATGGTATTGCTGTAGATGTTCTTTCCTTTTATACATTTTATTAGTTATTTCTTGGAGGCCTGCTTGAAAAGCCGTTTAAACTCGCAATTTGAAGTTATTGCGCCCTTGATTTTTCTCGCAAAGGTCTAACCTCTTCAAAGCAGACAGTAACTCCTTTCATCTAAAACTTACAGTTAAGAACACAGAAAATGCAAGCAATTTACATGGAAAGGTGTTTGGAGTGCCTAAAACGGTTAAAGTTGAAAGTAACACAGAATTCAAGTGCTGACATAGCTAGTTTCAGATGCAGAACCCCTAAGCAACCGATGCAGAACACTAGTTGGTGATGAATTAGATGTTGATGATCTTAACGCCTTAGCGAGGGGTCATCCCATGGAAGCCACCTGGTTTGTGGCCCAACCCGTTGCCCAATTCAATTGTGGCTGATACCTTTCGCCGTCCTGGGGACCCAGTTGGTCTCCATTGCAGGTAGACAACTTCAACGACACATCTGACGATGAATTTCAAGGCATTGAAATGGAAAGGCATGTCGCAGAATTTATTGGGCTTGCATTTGTTCCAGCATTATCAGGTTCTTGTAGGGATCTCGGCCAATCATAAAAAAAATGTCTCAAAATGTGACCATCAGATCTGTTATCAACTTCATTTGGGGTTTCAAAAAGGCCCTTATGTTCATTTTTGGACTCTAAGGAACTGCCAGACATAAAAGAACATTGTAGAACAAAAGACAAGCCCAAAAAAAAAAAGAGAAAATAAATTGTACGAAAGCATAAGCAAAGCACGTTACAAACGACTAAAGAAGTGGTTGGGGTAAGTTTGTACCGAATCCAAATCTCCTGTCCAGATTTAAGATACATTAATAGGGTCCTACCATGGAAGGATATCATCACTATACAAAAAGCGTGACATCCCAACAAAAGATTCTGTGGAATCCAAAGTTCCACGAGTTTGTAACATATTTCCCATCCTTCTTTAAACTATAATACAACAACTAGTATAGCAAAATTGCCTTTACTTTTTTAAGTTCAAATCTTCATTCATACAACATAAAAATAAATAAATAAATAAATAAAACTTTCTTACGAGTTGTGGATAAATTTGTACATCCCTCGTCTCATTCTACATTTTCAACCATTTAAGTCATAACTTAAGACCTACTCACAGTTCAATTCAGGGTTAGAAATAAGAGCAAGGACAAAAATATTGTCTAATTTTTTTTAGATAAAAAATAATAAATAAGTACTAAAATTCAAATATCAAATTTAATAGATATCACCGCTTTTTATGCAATTCCACAAACACATAAACTATTCTTGTGTTCATATTTTGTAATTTTCCAATTAGCACAAGTACACCAGTGCTACCAACAAAATTACCTGTAGAAGCCTCTTATATAAAAAGACTGTAAATTATACATTTTCCTATCTACCTCCTTCCCTTTCCTTTCCCTCCATCACCGGGTTGATACGAGAGAAATCGAACCTTAGAATCCAAGTCGACTTTGAAGTTGTTAGATACCTACATCAACTACCGAGAGACCAAATCCCTTCGCTCAGCTGTTCTTATCAATGTGGCAGGGTGCTTTCCTAATCATGAGCCCAGTAAATTACCAGCTAAACAACATGGGTGAAAGAGTAAAAGCAGTTCCAAATCAGAAGATAGGCAGTAAGATTACCTATGATTAAGGTGAAGAAGATCGATGGGAGGGGAAGGCCCCGAAAGGCCAAAATTGTTGGGTCCGTTAGCCACCACTGCTAAGGGTGAAGGGGTAGTTGGGGAACTGGCTTTAAGGGCATCACATCCAATAGTACCAACACCAGCACCAGAAGCACGAACAAAAGGAGCAGCCGCATTATTTTGGGTGAGGGTGGTGATGGTGTTAGATGTGGGCATTTCCACAGGCTTTCTTGAACGGTTGCGGCCACGGTGCACGTGGCGCTCGCAATACTTCTGGCCGGCCACCACATCCCTCGAGCACCTCCACTTCTTACCGTCAGTCCTCCGGCACCGGCCTGGCTCTAGATCCATTGCTGCTCTTCCAAAGTGCCCTGATTGCAAGACTGATCACACGTGTTCATACTCTTCATCAAAAGTTCACTACTACTACTACTAGTATTTATTTTTTGGAAGGATTCATTAATTCCCAAGGTAGACATAATATAAAATTATTTGTGAACCAATTTCTTTTAGCATATAGTTTTCTTATGCCTTACGCAAAATAAATTTATTTAGAATACGATAAAGTACACATTTCATAAATATAAAAGCAAGAACAGATCACAAATTGGGAAATCAGATCTTGACAAAAATGTAAAATTTTAAAACGTTATGTGAACAAACCCTAGGGGGTTTCACTGTCTTGGTAGGTAGACAAAAATCTAAACATTAATTGATACGAATCCATGGAATTATTGTGCCGAAGTCTTGTGCATTTAAAGAAAATGTAAATGAACTTAACGTTTAATAGTATACCAAGAAGGATAGTTGATGAATAATAACTTACAAGCTGGCTGGTAATGGGAGTAGAGTTGAAGAGGGTGGTGGAGGAAATATGGAGGAGAGTGAAGAAGACTTTTCTTGATTGGTTGGAGGAGTTCAGGTGGAACAGCAGCTCCAGCTAACATGTATCTGTAGATCAAAGCTTGTAACTCAAGTTCCTGCCACTGAGCCAAGCTGAAGTAACTTCCTGTCCCTATCCAAAAAAAAAAAAAGTGAGAAGTGAGAACCCCAACAAGGTTTTAAAGCAAGAAAAGGTAATTTGGAAGGCAAAAATCAAGGAAGTAAACAAGCCAGAAACTTTCCAAACCAGGGAGTAAAACTTTCTGAGGTTCCTGTCAAGATGAGATAAAGAAAAAGAGGGAAAAAAATTCTTACTGGTAAACCTGGAGATTGAATCTGGAACTGCTGATAGGTTGCTGCTAATTTTGCTGTTGGGTTCAGGTAGAAACAAAGGGAGAGCAGAAGACCCAGATGGGTGATGCTGTTGTTGTTGATGATGAGGATCAAGGAGATCAAGTTTTGGTATCTTTGCAGAAGGTTGTTGCTCTGACTCATGCTGGTTTCTCCATTGCTTCAGATGCAAGTCCATGGAGAGAGAAGAGATTTGTAGTTTGGGGTTGCTTTCGGCTTTGGGTTGGGTGTTTAACAGAGAGCTTTGCTTGGTGTGTGTTGTATATGTGAAGAGAGTTTAGAATAGCTTTTGCAGGACCTTCTTTTATCACTTTGGCAGATAGCATACTTAAGATAGAGAGAGAGAGAGAGAGAGAGAGACATAGAAAAGAGAAACTATTCTGACACGAAAGCCTGCAAAGTTTGTTTATGACCAGTGGAGAAGCCTATGGCACTTGACAAACAAAAAAAGACAGACAAGGCAGTTGAGAGCAAAAACAAAGAAACCCCCAAAAATTTTTAAAAATGCTATAAAAAAACCCTGTTGAGATTGAAGCTTATAACCTGCAGTCTTTCTGCCTTTCTCCTTTGCCTTGGAAATACCATTTTTTTTAAGCCCGCAGCATTTGTATTAGGTAAAATATTAATAATTTTTATTTTTATTTTACATAAATAGTTTATATTCATATAAAAATATAAAATATAATTTTTTTATTTTTATTAAAATCTTAATCGATATTAATTTATTTTAATGTTTTTATTTTTTTATCATATGTTATCGTATCCAATTTTAATTAATCTTAACCTACCAATGTTAAGTGTAATTACATCCTTAAACCAGGGCTAATTATACATGATAATATTTAACCATATATATTAGGATTTGTGGAAGCCGACAGAGCCGAGCTCACGCTTTTCTGGTTTGTCTTTTCAGTCTCCTGAATTGAAATCATAAGTATCTCAAAATGTGTCTCATTATGTATTTACCTTTTTTTTTTGTAAAAAATAAGAAAAATTATTTTATTTTTGAGATTAAAATAATTATCAATTCATAAAAAAAAAATTATGAAAATTTTTAATTTTTTAAATTTATAAATTATTTACCAATAATCAACAAAAAACTGTAAAATTTAAATTTAAATATTTTATATTCAAACTTTAAAGTTTAATCATTTACGAAAATTTTATTGATCAAATATGCTTTAACTTAACATGAAGATTGTCGTAGTTTTACACCCCAACCCCCCTTAAAAAATATTTTTTCTCATGCTTATATTAATTTTTTAAATATTTTATAATATTATATTAAATTAAAACTTTAAATTTTATTTTTAAATATTTTTTAAAAAATTTTGGTAAAAAAAAATCTGGAGGTAAATAACCTGTTCAATCCTCAAATCAGAACAAGATGTGTCGTATCTGACAACGTAAGATAAGTGACTGCAGATCGTGCATTCGAAATTATCTCAACAAATGACTATCAACAGGAATCAAACTTAAAACTTTTTCGTCGAGTTTAATAAAAAAATTAAAATTCAAACTTACATAATACTCTTTAATCATTTAATAAGTATTTTTAGAACACCCATTAACGAAACTCTTATAAAATTTTTATTATCCTCAAAAAGGCTAAAACAAATTTGTGTGAAATGTGAACTCAATTATTCCATAGGTTTCAACTTTTTCTTTTTGTAAATCATGCTAGCCAGTAATAACAATAATAAAAGTTTCGGATTTTATGCGACAAAGATGAAATTTGGTTTCTTTTTTTTTTCCACCGGAAAATGGACATGGAAATTAAGTTGAAATTATGTTTCATACAGCTCAGCTGACTGCCCCACAAATACCATTTCAGCCCTACAAATTTAATATCTCACCCAATACTTGGCTCAAAAAAAAAAAAAAAACGAAAAAAAAAAAACATTTGGGGATAATTGATAATAATATTGTAAATAGAATAATTGGTTTTGGTGAAGGGTTATATCATTTGACGTGTTAAATGATTTCATATTGTGAAAATATATATCAGCGAAGGAAATGAAACATTCACGAATTAAGAAAATCATACTTACAAATGATGATAATTAAAAATATACCTAAATTATTGAAAAAAAAAGTAATATTAAAAGGGAAAAAAATCTAAAAATTATAAGTGTTTATTCGATCAATTCGATTAATTTCAAACTAAATGATTCAAAATCAAATTAACTGAATTATACTATTTTATTTTTATTAATCAAATTAAATTTATGAATTAATTTAGTTAATTTGATTAATTTTTTGATTAACCAAATGATAAATACATTTAAATTAAATTATATTTTAAACACTTAATTTTTCATATTTTAAACAAATTTAATAAAATATTTAATAAAATAATAAATATTATATTAAAAACTCAAACAATTTATGAAATGTTATAATCCATTTTGTGTATTTTTATTTTATATTTCAATTATATTATATTTTGATTAATTCAATTTTCAAACCCAATTAATTGAAAATTAAATTTTTTTAAAATTATTTTTATTAATCAATAAAAATTAATAAATCATTAATTAAATTAATTTAATTTAATCGATTAATTCAATTAAAATTAAATTATAAACACCTTTCTTAAAATTTCGTTCATATTTTTTTCTTTTTTATTTATGTCCAACAAAACAATAAAAAATGATTGCATTCGTACCAAACATAATGTCACATTTTGTCGTGCAATTATATTTTCTGGTCAGTCGTACTCAATATGGAATTTATAGCAAGAAGCCTAGTAGTATTCATCAGAAAAAAAATAAAGCAAGAAGAAAATGTGTTCTTCCCTCAAATTATGAAGCAATAAAATTTACACTATTTTCCAATCTTTCTCATTTTTTGTCATGTATTTATTTTTCTCACCTGTCAACAAATTTTGGCCCAATTAACAAGCTGAAGGGTGCTTTAAAAGCAAGCCAACAATTAAAAAAAAAAAAAAAAAGGACACTCCAACTCGAAGGCTCTCTCTCTCTCTCTCTCTCTCTCTCTCTGTGTCTGACCTCTGAGTCTCTGACTAATGAGTAGAGACTTCTCATTTGTGGGGTATTCTTGTTTGACCTAAATGCCTTATTCTTCTCTCCGTGTTCCACACTCCACATTCATATTCATGCAATGCTATGAACTAATGAATAATGATGCTTTTCTCTTATCATTTACCTTTCTCATCTGCCCTCCAATTTGCGCTTTAATTTATACATTTTGTTACTAATTACTACTGTCCAACTTCACTTATTCGTTCTACCGGAACCAACATAATTTCAGGAGTGGAGTGACAACATATATAAGTGTAAAATTTTGTAATCCTTAAATTCGGGTTTAGATATATTAATTCATATAATTATTTTTAAAAAAATTATATTTAATAAATATAAATTTTAAATTTTACAATTATTTTTAAAATGTTCTCACTGATTAAAACATTTAATTATCGACGATAAATGATTTAAAGGGTAAGTTAGTTTATTTCAATATAAATGATTTTGAATTTGAATCTTATTGATGATCTATTGTTAAAAAAATATATATTACATTTATCATGATTTAAAAAATTGAGCAACTTATTTAATTAGTTATATAAAAAACAATTATGAATTTAATTTTATTGTAATTTGAAAGTCTCGATTTTGGAATCTAGGTTTATTATGATACGAGCAATAAATCAAAGGTACAAAATATTATGAAAAGTTAAATTCCTAATAGAATATCAAAATTCACAAACCAAATGTCCTTAAAGAAATAAAGATACATGATTTTGAATCTTGGAAGTGTCAAACGAGTTAAATAGCTCATAACATGATATAGCATGAATCATATTTAGCACGATCCATTACTATAATCATGGACCATATTAAGCATGACTCATATACTTGTGCCATGATGGGTTAAGAATTTTGAGTTTATTGGACTGACACGACATAATCTATCAAATGTTAGTGACAGCATGTGACATATGGGCTAGCATAAATAAGAATTAATGTGTTTTGTTATAGTGGTCTATAAATATTATAAATGAGTTTAGCCTATTGATGTTTAGTTATATTTTTATGTTACTTTTATCTTATGATCAAAGTTATTTGATCCTTTTGATACTTTATTTTGGTAGTTTATGCAAATTAAATTGTATCATTAAATCTAATTATAAAATATTTAAAAAATTATTAGATAAAATTACAAAATTTTTATTTTGATTCATCATTTTCTAAAAAAAAACTATGAAATGTGTTTATTTAAATATTGATTGGAAAAAACCAAGAATAAGATAAAACACATAATATAAATGAATCATCATATAATATAAAGGAAAATAAAATAATAATGTGATGTCCATATTTTTTTAATTTAGAGATGTAACATTAGTATTTGTTAATTTTTACATATTATTTTGATGAATTTCTTTAACTTTTAATGATAAACATAAAAATTTTGTCAAATCACATGAATTATATGACTTACATATTAATTTCATATAGATTAATTTTTAAAAATAATTAACAATTAAAAAAATCCGAAAAATTAATTAATGTTTAACTAGATATGACACAACTTACAAAAATTATAATCATATATCATGTTGGATTATCGTCATAAATTTTATAAGTCATATCGATAGAACACGTTAAATATCAATACACGAGCTGTTAATAAATAAGCTAATTTTTTAATCAACCGTGCCAATCCATCATCATCCGTTGACGCGTTGATGCAATCAACAACCGTTGAGCCAGTGATGTGACTAATCAAAACTGCTCACCATGCCTCACGGTACCTTCCTCACACTCTTTTGCTTTTCACTTCACTCCATTTTCTTTCGTTATTTTTTTTCTTTTTTTACTATTTCTTCTCTCCCTATTAATAGAAAAAAATTACTTATGTAATACATAATTGGTTGAGTTTTTTTTATATATAAAAGATATTATAATTTTAAAATAAAAAATTATTATTATTTATTTAAAATAATTACATAAATAAATAAAATTAAACTTTGAAATGGTTATAAATAAAAATATATATTTATTTTTGTTTACGAGTAATCGATCAGACAAATTTAGCGTTTCTCAAAGCTAGCAGAAAAACTCAAGCAAAAAAGGAAAATCTCGGATCAACTGCACTGCGTACGGATCTCCCTAGAGCTACGAGAAAGAACCACGTCACTCAATTGGTCTATACTCTAATTAAAAATTAGAAAAATTAAAACACTTAAATTAATTAATTAATTTATAGAATAAATAAATAAAAGGGGGATTAAGTTATTAATTAAGTAGTAATTATAACGAAGAAGGATGGTCACATGATGTCTGAAGGGACTAAAATGTCAGTGTAGATGTCAGAAGACAGACATCTGCTCACATGGGTCCCTTTCCTTTTTCAACATTTTCCGTAGCATAAAGAAAGGCACGCCGACGCCGGCATGCCACCCCCTCCCTCCTCACGTGCTTTCACGTGACTTCCGCTTTCAACACTTGAAAAAAAAAAAGCATATATGCAAATAATTTATGTGCATGCAGCATTGTCGTATGATTACAATTGAAATAAATTAGAAAAGAAGTAAGACAAATGAAAGATAATAACAAACCTTAAAAAAATTTATTGAACAACATATAAAAAGTCAAGACCAGTGCATGTGCACGAAGAACTAATCGGTTAATATATAGGAATTGAGAAGGGAATTAGATTAGTTTTTAAGGTTTCGAAAGAAAGAATAAAAGGTAAAAGTAAAAAATTTTGAATCATACTTTTTTTTTAATTTTTAAAAAATTACATGCATCAATTATTAAATTAAAGGCTTCCATCTTAGGTACACATGTTTGGAATTAAAAATTACTACTGAAGTTAAAAGGTTGGGAATAAGTTTATTCTTTTTCTTCTATGAATGAACATGCATGATCATGTGTTTGATAATCGAAACTAAAACTTTCAATCTAAAATAAGATATATTGATATAAAATAAAATTAGTATGAAAAAATAATACGAATATTACATTATTTAAAATTTTAATAATAATTGTATATAAATTTAATAAAATTAAAAAAATATCGTATTTTATGTTGATATAAATTATGACACGTAATTTTTTTATAAAATATAATATGAATATATGAATTTCAATAATTTATTTGAATCTTTTAGTTTAATTAAAACCACCCTTCCCATCACAGTAAGCTTTCCATATTGTCCTCTGTGGATAAAGAATCCAATGCCATGAACTTAAAAATACTTATTGCTTTGAATATTATTGTCTTTTTTTGTGTAAAAAATCTTAAAATCTTTATATTAGCCACGAACCCTACATTAAAAAAGAAACCCTAATTATTATTCTTATAAAAATTGAATGCTTTGTTTTAAATATTGTATGCAAACGGTCCAACTATAAAATATACCTTTCGATTCCATAAAAACCTCCTCTGAAGCTTCCAAATGAACGTTAAAAAAACAAGGAGATTGACGAAAATATTACTGATTATAAATTTTGCTCCTTTGTTTTTCATCCTGAAATTGCAGTTGGTTGCCTAAATTTATTTATTTTTATGTTAAAACTGGTGTCCTAGAAGATTACTACCGCTTTCGAGATGCAACATCCAAGGCTAGCAAGATCGAAAACTTTAAATTTAATTCAATTAATTTATGTAATTGCTTTTAAAAAATAATATTCGATCATTTTAAAATCCAAATATTAAGACCTACAACATCTATCCTATCCTCAAATTGTGTTATTCGACCAAAATTTTTTTAACATAAATTTCAAGTAATTGTTTGGAGGAGGACCAGAGGCCCAAATCCAGTTGGGGTGAATCCAAAACTTAAGTTAGTTGGTGGGCTTTGAGCCCTAAACATATCCAACATAGACTCAAATCACTCAATAGAATCCATATTAGAATTATCTACTGTGGTTGGGCTTTTATTGCAAGGTTTCAAGGTTTCGATTCTCATGATTTATGTTGGTTGGGCTCTCGCATTGTTAATAAATGAATTTTGTATTTTTGCAACTTAACAATTTTAATGACAAAATAAAAACAGCCGAAGAGGGTAGAAAACGTACGATTGAACATTGAAGAATGTAACAGCGTTTTGGATGAAAACGAAAATATAAGGGAGTGACCCCCACAAGAAACGGTTTGTTGGGGGAATTCATTATTCATAATTGTTGGTGCAAATACCAACAAAACGACAATCCAATAGGCATCAAAGCCTGAGAAATTTAATGCGATGAACGATTGAGTGTTTAATTGAAAATGTAAAGAGAAAGCAAACCCACTTTGGCATTTAAAAAAAGCTGCAATTTTAATTGATATGGAATATACTGAAAATGACCACAGTACAACCCAAAAAAAAAAAAAGATTAGGACACATATAAGTTTCCGTTCAATGATAAAAAAAAGCCTACATAAAGGGATTTCAATAAGCAACTTGGATTACAAATGTGCTACATAAATAAACTATCCAATTTCTACTTTGTATTGTTTATAGAAACAAAGTTAAAAATGCCAATTGAACATTAGGATGGTAGGAATGTAGATTTTAAAGATTATAAATTTGATAGAATTTAAGCATATAATAAATTTTTTTTTCAATGAGTTAAATAAATAAGGTTAGGGAAGTTGAGGATATATTAGGAATTAAAAAGAAAGAAAATAAAAAAGACTCAACAGGCAAGGATTTCTTTGTCCATCAAAGAAGAAAAAAGGGTAAGAAACGGGGCAAACGATCATGGGGAGGTTTTTAGACGTAAATTTAATAATTTAAAATATGATACGATAATATGATATAAAATAAATATGAATAAAAAGTTAAAAATAATATTATTTAAAAGTTTTTAAAACTTATAAATAATTTTAATAAAATACAAAAATTATGTTTTATATTTTGATTTTAATATAATTTATGATATATAATTTTTATATAAAATATAATATAAATATAATATTTATATAATATAATAATACAAATTATCATATCTATTGATACGAGGTAAATGTCCGTAAAAACTACTTGCCGAAGGAGGAACCAGTCATCTTAACATATAACGCATTTTTAGTGAAAATAATAATATAATAATCTAAATCTTTTAAAAGTATTGAGGATGTGAACTTGAAATTGTAGTATCACTTTCCGGAAAACTTTGTCCAACCGGAAAAAATTGTGCTATGAAAGCCACTGAGTTCCGGTCATCTCCGGGTTCCTTGATTTGAGAGTCGACGCATATCATTATCCAGGTCAAAAAGCCATGAACTTCGGCTGTCAAGTTATCCCTATGATTTGGTCAGTGGTCTCTTTCCATAGAAAATCTTTAATAGGGCCGTTGGGAGGAAGAAAATAAGATTTATTTTATAATTTTTTTTTTTAAATGTGATTTTTATGTGTGGTTCTTATAATATGATTTTTTGAATTTTTTTAAGACTTGAGAAAAGATCATTCCGAATCATTAATCTTCATTTTTTAAGGTTTTTTAAGATATACTATTTTTATTTTGGATAAATAATTTTTATGATTTATTTTATTTTTCAAAATAAAAAAAATTATTTGATAAATTGATATCCAAATTGACATAGATAAAATATTTTAAGTCTCATCCTTTGACCTTTGGCAATAATCATGTTTAAAATTTATTTTTTAAAATGATAATATTAATTCGTTTTTTATTTGTATTAAATTTGTATAATTAATTTGAATTTATTTAAAAAAAACTACAATAATTGTTAATATATGTATATTTTTAAATAATATTAAATTATTTGAAATTAAAATATGTTAAACAATTTTGTGGATTATAATTAAAATTTTTAGTTTTAATTGATTAAAAATTTATTTTTTCAACATTATATAATTTCAAGAAAAATTACTTTTTTTAGATAAAAACATAGTTTATCTTTAAAATATAGAATTTTGAAAAATAAATTTATTTTTCAAAATTTTATAGTTTCAAATAAAATTACTTTTTTAAATTTTAAACATTATTTTTATTGAAAATATATTGTAAAAATTTTATTTTTATTACTCTTTGGGTTTCAACAAATACTAAAATTTAAAAATTAAAAGCATGCATCTTTGTTGAAATTATATTATAAAAATTTTATTTTTTCTTTTAACACTTTGGTTTTAACAAAAATTATGTTTTTAAAATTAAAAGATAATTTTTATCTTAAAAATATAATCTTTTATCGTATAAAAACTACGTGTTTTTTGTGAAAAAAAGTAATCTTTTACATAAAAAAAAAAAAACTCAATATGGCAAAAATATATATTTTTTGTAATTTTTAATTCTTTATTAATTTTATAAATATTAAATAAATTATTTATATGTTAAATAAATAAATAAATAATTTAACATATAAAATAAATAAAAATTTTATTTTTATTACTTCATGGGTTTCAACAAAAATTACATTATTAAACATAACCTTTATAAAAAATATATTATAAAATTTTTTTTTTAGTTTTTAAGTTTTAACAAAAATTATATTTTTTAAATTAAAAACGAAGTCTTAAGTATAAATATCATGATTTTGTTTTTAAAAAATTGTCTTTGAATGATAAAGGACTACTTTTTAAAAAGAAAATGTATCTTTATCATAAAAGATTACCTTTTTTTGGAAAAAAACGTAACCTTTTACATTATAAAACTTAAAAAAGAAAAAATATCAAAAAGTTTTTTAATAATTTAGTAATTTATTAACTTCATGAATATTAAATAAATAATTTACATGTTAAAAAAGTAAATAAATAAATAATTAAACATGTTAAATAAATAAAAAAAATTTTATTTCAACAAAAATTATGTTTTTAAGATTAAAAATATAATCTTTATTGAAAATATATATATTTTTTCTTTTAACTCTTGAGTTTCAGAAAAATGTAATCTTTTACATTAAAAAAATTTCAACAAGGCAAAAAAACCAAAAAAAATATTTTTAATAATTTGCAATTATGAATTAATTTTATAAATATCAAATAATTAAATAAATAATTTAACATAGTACATAAATAAATAAGAAATATAAATATAACTAGTTATAAGATATTATTAATATCACTTATTATTCACGTACCATCAATAATAATATAATAAAAATTTTATTAAATAACTTACATTCTTTTAAATTAAATATAAAAATCTTATATCCATAAATTAACAAAATTTAATAATCATATATTTTCTTTCAATATCAATTTTTCTTCGACATATAAAAATTTACGAACTAAAGACTCCTAAATATTTAGAGGCATGTTCTGTAATTCATCTGTCTTCCCAAGGAAGATCAGTCAATCCAGGCCACCCTTGATGTGAATACGAAGCTCAGTCATCAAGCAATTACTTTTTCTTGCGTAATCGACAAGATTCTTAGGAGAAATAGGCATTCAACAGTTGACTCATGAAGCATTGGTAAATCAATCTCATGAATTCATATTGACATGTAAGTATATAAGTAATTCTGAACTTATTGATTTGCTTTCAATGTTAATGAAAATAATTATAATTTGGTTGAAGATACATTGATTACAATAAAACAAAAGAAACATTAAAGATAATCTATGAGAATGATTATAGTGAAATTAAAAATAATAATAATTATTATTATAATTATGATTAAAAAATTTAATAAAAAATTTATGTTATCTTAATTTTATTAAAATTCACATTTAAATTTAATTAATGATAAGTGTGGTAAAATTTAAATGAAAATTAAATCACATCACCCCCAGGCCAATGCCAGAGCTTGTTGGCTGTGCTTCAGACTCTTTTTTTTTTTTTCTTTCTTTCTTTCAAATGCAATATCTTAAACTATATGATTAACCATTAAAACAAAATTATTTTCTCAAGTATCTGAACTAAATACAAAATTTAACACTGAAAAGCCAATCATAATAACCTGAGGTGAGAATCTAAAAGAAACAGTTGGACATTGCCATTACTGTAACCCTACTTCGCAAGATTCTTAAAGAAAGATACATACTCCTACAAGACACCAAGACATTGACATATTAGAGATTTTCCTAGACCCAAAAATGTTTCATTCCCTGCCGGAGAAAAAAAAAAAACAAAGAGAATTTGAGATGCCAAGGTGGTCTGACAGGCAGCAAATCATTATCACCTTCGAAAGACGCCCTTAATCAAAATGCTTGTGCTGCCGTTAGGTGGAAGTAGCCATCGTTGCTATACTTTTTTATTACTGATAATTATTACAATTAATAGTATAATATTTATTGTCATCCTCAAAAAATGAAAAGTCCAGGTTGCAGGCCAGTGACGTTAATGGGTGTGCTTCAATGGCAACCGTTGGATGGCTCCACCAGGAGATTCCTAGGCCCAAAATCAGTTTTGATCTCATGATCCTGGTCCTGACCGTTTAAGTTGAATGGGATTTTTATTTTTCCCCTTTGTTTGGTTTGCGTTTTGTTTCGACTTTGGAGTTGTCAATTGATGAGAAAATCTGGTCCCCCAGACGCCATCTTCCACAGGGAAAAAGAAAGAGAGAACAAAAAAAAGGTTAGAAATCCATTAATTGTGATTGTGTCGTTTTAGAATATTTTAAAGGACAACTTTGACTCAATCATGCCAATTTATTAGCATCCAAGTAAAATATTAAAAAAAAACAGATAATAATATAAATATAAAAAGCGTGATATTAAAATTAGAAATATTTTTTTGAGGAAAAATCCAGAATTAAAAGGGAATAAACAAAGAGAAAAACAATTAAAAGAGGAGACTCTTGCTTTGTCAAAAGGGGCTGTCAATGGCCATATCTCTTATCCTCTACTTTGTGTGGTGTGGTTATTTTGTGGGTTACTCCTTTCTGATCCACCCATTACCGAACCTTCCTTTACTTTAAATTAAGTGCCTAGTCTTCAAGCAGAGACTGGTCATTTATTCATCCTGATCTTTTTAAAATTAAATTTAATAGTTTATGTATTTATAACATATTTATTTTATATTAAATATAAAATTATTATATTATAATTTTTATTAGAGGTGGTAACATTTTGAATCGAATCACATTGGATTCGATTTTTTATAATGTATAATATTATAAATTTTTAAAATTAAAATTATTTTTTAAAAATTGATCTAAAATGAATTTAATTAATTTAATTTTGTTCATTGATTTTTTAAATTAAATTATTTTTTTTATATATTATTTTAATAATATTTTTAATAAATTTATATATATTTTTATATAAAATAATTATTTTTACTTTATAAGAATTTTTAAAATATATTAAAATTAATAAAAACATATAATTTAGTTTGATTTTTTAAAAAATTTTTCATATTCCGATTTAAAATTCGATTTAAACATAATATATAAATTTAATATTTAATATTGATTCGAATCAAATAAAAAAACTTGATCCAAATGAAACTAAACATTATAATTTTAAATTAAATTTTGATTTCTTACCCTTAATTTATATCGTTATTTAAAACACAAAAAATAAAAATAATTTTTAGTTTTTATCAAATATGTACACTGAAAACCATAAAAACTACAGTTGAATTGATAGCAATAATATTCTAACAGAACTAGAAAATTTGCTATTTACCCTATGATTGGTTTTTATATATTTATTTTTAATAGCTTCAATTACACATAAAAAATGAAAAAAAAAAGCAAAAAAAAAAAAATCAATATCATGATCAAAAGACATTTTACTCACAGTCCACTAATATATCCTCTTTTTTTTTTTTTGGAATAATCCACTAATATATCCTAACTGAAAGATTACGTGACAAATCATTTTCGTTAGTCTTTCCATTATACAAAAACATCAACATGCATGTAAAAATGTAATTATATGTTTTTAATATCTATGATTAAATTCAATCTTAAGAAAGGAAAAAATTTGTTAAGTCCTTGTGTCAGTCATCCAATGTGGATGGTTGACGTTGCCTGTCTACCTACAAATAAGAAATTCACATTCTTGTCCAAGAAAAGGTCCCATCTGCACCCTCCAACAAGTTCTGATTTTGGTAGAGGTAAGAAACAAGCAAGTGTATATTAATAATTTAAAGTTAATTTCGAATTGTTTTTTATTTCAGTTAGACCAATTTAAATTATTAATTCTTTATGATTAAATTGAGTTGTATCGAGTTTTGATTTAGATGGATTGAATGAATTTTTTAAGTTCATACCAAATTTGATAGATCGATGATCTCTCGTCAATGCTATTCCAAATGAAAATCATTTTGCAAATTCTAAAAAAACTTATAAAGAAATTGTACATTTGCATCATACTATGGAACAATTTTTTTCACCAAAAACAGAGAAAAGGATAAAATCTGGGTTGGTATGAGAGGGGCAAAAGTACTGAAGCCATTTTCCGGAGAAAATTTTTGCTGCATTTATAAAATCGAAGTATTTTTTAGGGTACAGTCCCCTAGTATAAGATTTGAGGTGAACGTTTTGAAATTGTGAAGGCGTTTTTCATGTGGGGTTCATTTACCATCGTGTAGGCAGGGTTTTAAATTTTCAAGGGACACATTCTTCATTCAGTAAAGTTGAAAATCCTCCATTTCCTTTATCAGTGGTTGGCAGTTGGGTCATTTCAGCTTCTGCTTTTCTTTTTTTATTTGGGTTAATTATTTTTTAGAAAAATTTGCATTATCTTTTTACTGGTACTCCTGAATATTTTGGTTCACAAAAAAGCTTTAATAAAAATAAATTAAATAAAAACTTTAAAAAGTCATCCTTGTTTATAAGCACATAGAAGAGAGAGAGAGAAACAAAAGAAACTATTTCAAAGCAAAAGCAAAAGAAAGAGAAAAAAAAAAGAAGAGCAAGAAGATAATAAAGAGAGGAATTCGAGGAAGAAGCTTTTTTTTTTTTTTTCTTTCAGAGAAGAAACTGGAGCTAGGCAAGATGATGCAGACTGAGCAACAGCCTCAGCAGCAAAACCAGTTGATGGTTCAAAACTCTGGGAGTCTCAGCTTTAGCAGCCACATGTCTAAGGAAGAGGAAGAGATCTCAAGGTCTGCACTTTCCACTTTCAGGGCCAAAGAAGAAGAGATTGAGAGGAAGAAGATGGAGGTTAGAGAAAAGGTTCAGCTTCAGTTAGGCCGTGTTGAAGAGGAAACAAAGCGTTTGGCCGTCATTCGTGAGGTATGTTCAAAGAAAGTTTGCTTCTTTTTTTCTTTTGGCTTGTACCCATGTTACCTTACAGGCTAAGCTATTTTTTTCTCTTGATTTTGACTTGTATATTTTTTTTCTAGCTTGACTTGGAAATGTGAAATTTGTAATGTTTAAAGGCTCTTTATTTCAAATAAGTTCCTTTTTTTTTGTTTTCTTTTTGGTCAATTTCTGCAAAATATTGAGTTCAGAGGTTGACATAGTGATAAAAATTCATGATCTGGGCATGGATTTGAAATTCTGAAAGAGGGTGTTCGGGTTTAGCCTTTTGATGTCTATTCCTTGTGAAAAATGAGTTTGTTTCCCCATCAATTGTTTAGTAGAAAGAAAAAGATGTATTTATAATGCATTTCTTTAAGAAATTATAAGAATTTTATCTGTCAGATTTGCAGTTAAAGGTTTTAATACAAAAAAGAAATTGTCAGTTAATTTTGGGGTTTACATCTTTTTGCAAAAAACAATACTCAAGTTAATTAATAGCTCATATATCTTACTATTTTGTAATTTTAGAACATACAAAAAGTTTTTGTTTTGACTTTTATAATTTCAGCCCGAGGGCTGTAATTGCAAATGATAATAATATTACTACTGTTTCTCATTTCAAATAAAACTATGTAAATCTATCAGGAGCTTGAAGCACTTGCAGATCCAATGAGGAAGGAAGTTTCTTTGGTCAGAAAGAAGATTGATGTAGTTAACAAAGAATTGAAGCCACTTGGGCAAACCTGCCAGAAAAAGGTACAACTTTACCTAACTTTGAAGCTATTGAAAGTTTCAATCAATTTTGATTGTATATTATCAATTACCTGGAAGCTATAATATCATCTGTGAAGGATTGCATCAGGCCGCTAAGTTCAGGTTATTGAAATATGTTACAGGAAAGGGAGTACAAGGAAGCCCTTGATGCATTTAACGAAAAGAACAAGGAAAAAGTACAGCTAATTACAAAACTGATGGAGGTTAGTTTTTATATTGTAATGTCAAAACGAACTTAAAGCTACAAAGCAAGTAAATTTCTTGTTTCTTGTGACTGATCTCACCTTGTTGTTATCTGTTTTTATCGATTGAACAGCTGGTGAGTGAAAGTGAGAGGTTGAGGATGAAGAAGCTGGAGGAGCTCAGTAAGAACATAGATTCCATACACTGATATAATTTAGCTCTGCTTAACTGGTTAGGTTTGTGTGATGTATGTAAGGTTGACTTTGATATTTATAAATTCATGTTACCGTTTCTTGTTTTGGTGTAATGTATGGTAACTTTGTTTGTTTCATTAGCATTTGATGAACATTCGCTGATTTAGAAAGGGAAATATCCTATAAACAGGTTTGTAACTAGATGAAATCCCGATTGCATTTTCTTCTCGGATTTCTCATGCTCATCTTTTGTAACCCGTTTTGTTTTCTTTTATGTTTAATGTAATTTAAAGTTCTTTTGAAAACGAAAAGGTTGGAAGGGTCTAAATTTCCATTCTATAAATTATACGGTGTTCATGAAATTAATCCACAATACCCATTAGCAGTTCCTTGAGATTTCTGGTAGCAACTGCTTCAAAGAAGATATATTTGCTGTTGAAAAGTGTTGAAATTTGTATGCATTTACAGTTATGGCAGTTACCTGTTGAAGAAAGTCATCGTTCAAAAGAAACTATTGATGTAACGGTGATTGTGAATCATAAATTTGATGCTTGTTAAAGTTTTCTTCCTTTAAGTTTCTTGTGAATGAATTCTTGGTAGATGTTGCAGTAGCTGTAACTTTTAGGTGGTCAATGTAGTGGTTTTCACTCTATCTAAGATTCTTCAGATGGAACGTTCATCATCGTTTCCGATTTAGAATATGGTCAATATTCAATATTCTGGCAGATTAGTAAATGATTTTCAAACCCCAATAAATCCTTGGAACACATCCATCTAAGACAAGTGAAATTTGCTCACGCGGAGAGGTGCATGCCTTGTTCCAACTACACAAGCAGGATTGAGTTCAATCGATTCATCGGTGGGGCAGTGGGCTGTTTGTTTGTGCGACTAGGGTTCTTTGACAATGTACATTGCATCAGGTTTCAAGCGTCTCCATTCAATTTTCATGGATTTGCAAACATTTGGGGATTTCTGATGGAGATTAACATAGAAAATCATCCAAATCATTTTAGATTCTGTTTATAATGTTCAATACATTGAAAACACTAATCATATTGATAATCAAATATTGCATTTAACATGAAAAGATTGTTAGAAATTCATTTCAAATCTTTTGAGAACAAGCTTTACAAACAAATGTGCAAAGTAAAAACTACAATTTTTTGTTCTTAAGATGTTTGTCAGCATTTGCAATATAGGTCATATCAAACGTCAGTGAGTGAGGCTCGTTTTTTTAGGTATTGAGTTTAAGTTTTACGGTGATCATTTATTAGGATTATTTTGAATGGATTCAGAGTTTTATTGGTGATCATTTATTGAAATTATTTTGAATGCATGACCTGCAATGATCTGTAGGTTATTAAGATATATATCTGAAATGAAGAGTTGAACAATCTATTTATTTTTGAATTTTTTTAAATAAAAAAAATGCCAGTGAGGGAACAACTGAATCTGCCAATTTACACATGGTTTCATGAAATATTGCCAGGGGAATAAATCACCCAAAAGAGGTGGCCTTTTAGTTTGCCGACACCCGACTCAAAGTCATCTGTGAAATTCAGAAACTTTGTGCCCACATGATCGTGTTTAATTGGAGCAATGACAACATTCTCAGACAAGTTTTTTTTTTTTTTGGGCCATTGCTCAAAAGCAAAAGATACTTCGGGCAGATGCTGCATTTTTAAGTGCAGAGCACCTTATGATCTTGTAGCTTCTCCATTTCTTGGTTCAATTATCTTCATTGACCCTAATGGAACTTACCTGTCAACCTGACAAAGTAGAACCGCCTGGCATTTTGGCGTCTTTGTTAACTGCAGCTGATTATTAGTGCAAATTTGGCTGTTGGATTCAATGGGGGTACGAGACCAAACGTTCTCGGTCAATGTTCAATCTTCTGATGCAGGAAACAGTGAACCTGCATGTTCAATAATGAGCAATATTACTAAAATTATGTTCATATTCATGGATTGAACTTGAGATTTAGCCTGGTAGATCAAGTACAATCCGTAAAGGTTTTTGACTTCCAACGTTTTAAGATATATCTGCCTGTTAGAGTTGGGGGTTAAGGGAAGGAAGGGGAAAGAAAGCCATTTCTATTGGGCTCAGATTCGGTATGAGAGTTTAGTCTGTATCTACCTAAGGGCATGCTATAGTTTGATACTTTCAATGGATCTTGGGCTGAAGTTTCATGCCCGTTGAACTGTCGGCTTTTCTGTTCGAAGAAGATGATAATTTTTCTGACAAAGGACAACGAAAGTGTTTGATCCAATGACATCTTACATAGCTAAGCTGCATCGTAGACATTAGATGGGAGAAGAATGAGAAAAAGAAAAAGGAAAATTTGACGAAAATTTGTTCCATTGAGGTCATCAGAGTGCTACTTAAAACCAAAGCTTCCTTGTTGATTTGTCTAATTGTCTTGCCTTTACTGCCGGCCACGGGGACGGTTTGCACAATTTCTTTAGCATTGTGAATAGAAAACGAAGTTGCCTAGGTTTTTCTAGGGCAACCATTCAAAGGGGACAACCCCTGACTTCGGCAGGAGCCCTTCAGGCCCTGCACCCATATGTTATTCAACCGAGCCAAACCCCCTTTACGCCATGAAAGTTTGAAGTAATTTGAACTATAAATCTCAACTCTCCAGAACAAAAGAGCTTTCATGCCTTGGATTTAATTTCGTGATAACTTTTATTGAACCGAGTTTATGATCAAAACTCGAAACAAAATTGAAGTCTAAAGTTTCTCATTTTCTTTGAAAAGAAAAATTAATCCCCTAGCTAATTAAGTTGCGTATCATATAGTCAGGGCTATAACTTTTTGCTTTCCTGAATCTTTCTTTCGGATCATAACGAGAAATTTTATTAATTCCGAGTGTTTGATACTCCATAAACTACTTAGAATAAATTTTAATTCCATGACATTTCCTTCAAATAGATGTGACAATTTAAAATACGATATAAATATGATACATAAATAAAATATAAAATTGATACAATTTAACATTTTAACAATATTTATATATATATTTAATAAAATTAAAAAAAAATATTTTATATTTTTTGTCGATATAAATTATAACATATAATTTTCATATAAAATATAATACGAATACAAAAATTTTAATATTTTATATGACGTAAATATATTAATTATTAAATCTATTTTCAAGTACTGAATATGCATGAACCCGAAATGAATGTTGTAACTAAACCACATGTTTTCTCTTTGCACTTAACCTAATAAGTTGAAAACATTGAAGCTAAAAACAAAAATTCACTTGATCAGAAAGATTGATGACGATTGACGACAAAGTTCTCTAACGTTTTTAATTTCTTTGCATGCGTGGAGGAACATTTTGAACTTGATCCAAAACAAAATCATGAAGCCACATAACTTTGTAATTATTGTTCTATATAAAACTGAAATGGTCAATCGCATTTTGTTAAATTAAAATACGATTTTAATTTATATGATTGAAAATTTTTATTTCTCTTTACAAAAACGAGCTGAGAATCTATCTACCCATTCCATGTCTAGGCTTGATTTATGTTGGCAATATCCATTTGCCATGGGGCATGCATGCACCGCATGACTAGATCAAGAGAACCCCTTTGAGACAAAGAAAAAAAGAAGTTAATATTTCCTTCAAATAGGAAGATTTGGATGAGACATATTGGGATGGAATAATAACACGTACGTATGAGTTAGTGTTTTTTTCAGAATTCCAAGGGATATGCATTGAGAAAAATGGGATTAGAAACCAAACAACATCACAATACTATATTATATATATACTCAATAGAATACTACATATTCTTTCTTTTCTGATCTGTCAGCCTATGGTGAATTAATTTGAGCCAAACTGTTCCGTTTTCGATTAACATAAATTGGATGAGAAAAATAATTTTGGAAAATTTTTTTAACGAGTGTCCTATGTTAAGATGAATTTATAACTTTCTAGTAATATCTTTTTGGTATTTGTATAATTTTTATAATTAATGTACTCATTTCTTCAAATATATATAAATTCATTAGAGATAAAAATTTTTTTATGTAAATTCCATTGTATTACGGGTAATAACATTTTCTAAATGGTAAGATTGACAAGAATTCAATGATTTTTTTTGAAGGATGAAATTACAACTTATACAATTTTTTTAATACAACAGGGATAGATGATAAAAAAAAATTTTAAGTAATCAGAATTTAAATTTTAAATTTGTTGAATGTTTTTTTTTTAAAGTTGATTGTATAAATCATCAATTGAATTATATTCCGGATTTATATCAAATTTTTTTATCTTATTGAAATGTGATCCCTTTTTGAAAAATATTTATTAAATTATTAATAAAAATTAAAAATAAGACTACATACATATAAAATTTTCCATTTTTATTAGGGAAAAAATTCAAACAACGATTATAATTTTACCACATAATTGATAAAATAAAAATGACACAAAAAGTTACAAAAAAGCTAAAATAATAAAAAAGTTCTTAAACTTTATAATTTTACTTAAATAAACTCTTATATTTTTATTATATTTAAATAAAATTTTAAATTTTAATTTACACTTAAATAAATTTTTCATTTTTCATTTATATATAAATAAATTTTTAAATTTTAATTTGTATCTAAATAAAATTTAACAAAAATTATTCTTTTATTTAAAATAAAATTTATTTAAATAAAAATTAAAATATAAAAATTTATTAAAACATCAGAATAATTCAGGGATTTTAAAAAAAAATATTTTAGCTTGCAAAAACAATAGAATCCAATGGAATTTGTGGCAAAGGGAAAGCAAATTGTTGTTCAACTTGGAGGGGGGCTGCTAGGGTCCATTAACAAGGTACGGAAAAAATCCGACCATCTCTGACACGTGTATGAGGCGGATCCGCGAACACGTGTGAAATCGACAAGCTTAAAATTGGACGGACGCATCGAATGATGTTGCATTTATAAGGCACTGTCACCTTTCTTGTCTTCACTGAAAATGTTTGTAAAGTTTAAGGGCCCATTTTGATTTGGTGTGTGAATTTTGCCCGGATTGCTATGTATTTTTATTTTAAATGAAAAGAAAATTGTTGAAGCCAAGTGGGAAAGTATAAACGGGTTAATTTTGAGGCATGTTTTATGAATATTGTAATAAATAAAAATAGATTGCAAGCGAGAAATTGATCAACACAAAATCATGGTATTTTCTAGATCATTGGAAAGAATTTCTCACATACAATTGGATGATCACAAAATTGTTTTTAATGATTATTGCTTAAAATTTTTTTAGATATTTTAAAATATAAGTCTTTATCATTGATTTGCCACACAATAAACTATTTTTTCTTTGAAACAAAAGAAAATTGTTATATATATATATGTATATATATACACATGGATTTGGCTTCTCTATTATTTTTTAGGATTATTTATAACCATTATATATTTTTATTTAGAGTATTTAGTGATTAAAAAATCATTATGATTTTTTTTATTAGAGGCTGTCAATAGATATCATGACATTTTGGATATTTGAGTTGACCTGACACCTGATATGTTTAGTGTCACATCAGTTCGGTCATATTATTGTTGTTTTCTTCAAGTTCCTTGCTTCCTATCACTACAAAAAAATGGTGTATTAGCGGCAATTTTATAACGACTTTTCACTTATAAATATCGTCAATTTCTGTGATTTTATAAAATTTAAGGCGTTTATTATTAAAACGTCATTAAATATTGAAATAGTATCGTTATTACTTATAAACGTCACTAAAGATAAAAATTAGCAGCGCTTATCGACTAAAATACCTTGAATAATCATTTTTAAAAAATTGAAGTGATTATTAAATGTATTTTTTTTTTACAAAAAATACCTTAAATAATCCTCTCATAAAAAATGGATAAGAGATTATTGAAGGTATTTTTTATAGACAACGCTTTGAATAGTCTTCTCATAAAAAATAGAAGAATTATTGAAGGCATTTTCTCAATAATTCTCCTAAAAAATTGTAGAGGATGATTAAATACGTTTTTTGCACAAAATACCTTCAATAATCCCCTCATAAGGGATTATTAAAAGCGTTCCAGGCAAAAAACGTATTGAATAATTTGCTCATAAAAAATAAAAACGATTATTAAAGGCGTTTTTTATAAAAAAAAATACTTTTAATAATTTTTCTAAAAAATTGTAGAAGATTATTGAAGGCGTTTTTAGTCAAAAACACCTTCAATAAATCTCCTTGTCAATAAATTTATTAAAAATGGAGTAGCGTTGTTGGTTAGAGTATATAGTCATAAATTCGATCCTTCTTTTTAGTATTTTATGAATTTTTTAAGGGATTATTGAAAGTATTTTTGGCCAGAAATGCCAACGCCTTTAATAATCATTCAAAAAACCTAAAAAATGCTGAAGAGAAAGAGCAAACTTACAACCTTATGATTAATAATCGTATATTCTAATCGACAATGCTACTTTATTTTTGGCAAATTCATTGATAAAAAGATTTATTGAAGGTATTTTTTATCAAAAATACCTTTAATAATCCTCCACAATTTTTTAAGAGAATTATTAAAGGTATTTTTTGGTAAAAAATATCTTCAATAGTCGTATCTATTTTTTATGAGCAGATTATTTAAGGTATTTTTTGTCCAAAACGCCTTCAATAATCTCTCATAAAAAATTGAAAGGAATTATTGAAGGCGTTTTCTACACAAAATACCTTCAATAATTCTCTAAAAAAGATGAAGGAAATTATTGAAGGTAGTTTTTTTACAAAAAATTTCTTCAATAATCCTTTTTAAAAAATTGGATGAGATTATTGAATGTATTTTTTGTTAAAAAATGCCATCAATAATCTTCTCTAAAAAATTGAAAGGGATTATTGAAGGTATTTTTGATCAAAAATACTTTCAATAATCTCTTCATCAAAATTTAAAGGGATTATTGAAGGCGCTTTTTTGTAAAAAAATCTTCAATAATCTCCTTAAATTTTGATAAGTAGATTATTGTAAAAAATTTGAGAGAATTATTGAAGGCGTTTTTTACCTAAAACGCCTTCAATAATCTTTTTTATAAATAGTGACATTTTTTTTAAGTAAACGTTGCTATCGTGAAAAAATGATGCAGCTAAAATTTTTTCTCAAAATTTAAACCCCTTATTTCTTCTTTATAATTTTTTTTTTCAGCTTTCTTCTTGAAAGAGAATGACGAGAAAAAAAATTCAAATCAAGAAGATTGACAATGTAGCAACAAGGTAAGTGACTTTCTCAAATAAGAGATGAAAACTTTTTAAGAAAGCTCATGAGCTTTCCACTCTTTACAATGCTGAGATAGCTCTCTTAGTCTTTTCAGCCATTGGAAAGCTCTTTGAGTACTCCAGCATAAGGTTGCTCTCACTTATCTTATATCTATATGTGAATGCTTTACCTTGATTCATGCTCTATCTCTGTTGGTTTAATATAGAAATCTTTGCTTGCTGTTCGATTTAATGTGTTGAATGTGCATGGGTGAGTGTGAAAGGAAGTGAGAAACGTAATTGTTTTGAAAAAAAATCTTTCGAATCAAGAGAACTGTATAAAAGTATAAATCCATGATAATTGAATGTACTTGAATCTTGTATTCTATTACAAAAAGAACTTCTTTTAATAATTTGTCAAAAGCTGAAGGGTTTTGGGGTGAGAGGCCATGGTTTCACATGAATATCTATATGATATTTGTTGATGCTTGTTTGTACTTTCCTTAACCTTGTTTAAGCCATATTTTATGACTAATCAGCTGTCTTATAAGAAGTTTATACTTTCCATATATCTTTCTTTATGCAACTTAGAGCACAAACTAATATTTTACTTTTCATTTTTCTTGTTAGAACCCGATCTGCTATCATTTTCATTTTTTCTCCAACCAAACAGCTTTTAATTTCAGCTTTCTTAAATGAATCTTGGTACAATTTTAGGTTTCCTACACACTTTTTGAATGTTCTTTAAGATTTTCATAATGAAATTTACAAATTCTTATGATTTTCTTTTCAAATTCTATAAAATTCACATTAAACTCAAATCTGGTTTCAAAATTGCACACTTGACCTATCTTTAGTCTTTTGATCAAAACTCATTGAATTCTACCTTGATTTATTTCAAAATTTTTTTCTAGATTTCTAGTTCATAAGCTATAATCTAGTAAAAATTTAGCCTCAAATTTCATTTGTACAAGTACAGTTAAATCTTCAAAATTAAGGTTGAATCCAGAAGACAAAAATAATTCATGCATGAGAACTTAATGAATGATGATCCTCTCTCTTTCTAGGCATTTGATTTGATTCTCTCATACTTTACATTCTTAGTTTTACATATTTACTCATTATTTTTTAATTGATTGCATTTATTTTCATGAATTCATTTGGTGTTTGGATAGATTTAGTTGTTAATGCTTTATTTTTCTCTATTTTAAGTATCACTTAAGTTACTAGTTCATTAAGTTGGTTTTTCTTTATTTTGCTACCATTTTCTTGTTGAATTTTATAGCAAACTTAATTGATGAATTGTAGCAGTTGAAAGGTGCATACTATAGACCTATAAACTTGGATTGATCTTCTATATTTTTTTCAATTACTTTCTAATGATTCCATGATGCAGTTTTTGCTACTGCTAAGTTTAAAAAAGCATTTATCTCTATAAACACAGTTGTACCATTAGTTCAAGGTGCAGCATAGTTAATTTATCCATTATACAATTTGTATTTCCCTTTTAAAACTCTGTTGCGTGATCATTTTATTTTGAATGATTGATTTATTTTCCTCTTGAAGCATTTGAATCCATTTATTTCTATGAATTTATTTACAAGCTGAAAATATGATTTGAAATGGTTTATCTTATAAAATTCATGAAATCAAATAATCTTTATATTTTTTCAATGCAATCAAACATGAACTTGATTGAAGATTTATCTTTCAGCCTTTCATATATTCTCATTCCTTCAAATTATATGGCACTGCATTTCATGTTTAACAATTTCATAATGATATATGCAAAATGGAAGAACTATAATTATGAAAGGCATTTTCGTGAAATGTACTCAAAGAAGGAGTGTACATCTTTTTGCTTTATGCATTTATCATGATCATTGGCCAAAAAATATATCTTAGTTTGTTGCTTTGGTTAAATTTGTTTCTCTGTTATTATGTAAGTAACAATGAGATCCTGTATATATTTCTTGATTTTATCTTACATTACAAATTTTATGATACTTTTTATAGCTTATCCAGTGATATTTTTCAATTAGGATGAAACATGAAGTTGTGGAGAAGATAAATGAAATGTATTGTGATGCATTTCTAACAGCATATTTTGAGATTCCTGGAGAAATGTTCTTTTTAGTAATGGAAGCCAAGAGGAGAAATAGGCGTTGTAGGCTCCATTCAAAGCAAGTGTGACTCCTTTCATAGAGTCTGTTGATGGGTAAAAGGAAAACAAATGCAAAGTGAAATGTTATTGTATGTATTAAATTTTATGTTACATGCATATTGAAATAAATTATGTATTTAGATATTTAAATATTTATAATATTCAGTTTATAAATTTAAATTCATTTTTATTTCTTTTGACAGTTTTTATTTATTATAATAAATATTAAAAGAAAATTTAAAAAAAATAAAATTTTTATTTAGCGGCATTTGTATTTAAAAATGCCACTAAATGTTGAATTTAGTGACGTTTATATTAGAAACACCGTTAAATTTAGTGGCGTCTTTACTACAAATGCCGTATTTTCAACATTTAGCAATGCTTTTAAACACAAATGCTGTTAAATTAGTCAGCATTTTTTTATACAAACGTCACCAATTTAACGGTATTTTATATAAAAATATCACTAAATTAGCGGCGTCTCAAAGATTCAAACGCCACTAATATAGTTGTGTTTTCCATATGCAAATGTCGCTAATAAAGCGATATTTTTAGATACAAACGTCACTAATATAGTGAATTTTTTAGAAAATGTCATTATTTTTCGCGATGCGTGTATAACCGTTATTCCGAGTGACGTTTTTCACGAATGCCACAAATCTTTTAGTGACGTTTATTAATACCGTTAAACATTATAAAAATGTCACTAAAAACCTAAATCCTTATAGTGTATCTATAAATATAAACGTCCAAGTATTATTATTATTATAAGTTTCACCTTATTTTGATTGTTTTTTTTTTTTCTCTTATTCCAACATTCTTTATCCTGATCTCTAACTTACGCATCAGAATGCAGATGTAGAAAATCCTCTCTACTTTTGGATCTAGCCGCTTTCTTTTTTTTCTTATCTTTTTAGGAAGAATCTCAGGTCGAAGTTCAACACAAACAATTTTAATGCAAAAAAAATAAAAATGTAAAAATTTATATTTCATATTTATTAAATATATATATTACATCTAGAACAACAATGTTATATATGCAATATTTGCATTTAGATAATTTTTCGGTACCATTTGTGATGTTAATGCCATTGGCCCAAATACCATATCCTTCTGTTGCATTTCGAACTGATTTAACGTATCAGTATCAGGTGTCAGTGATACAAAGGCTAGTAGTAGTGTTAGTGAAGCAAACATTTTATCATGGAACAGTTTTCTGAAGTATGCTCATTTGCATGACACAGCTTGTTGAATTGCATGTAACAGCGTTTCCTCTGCAAAACCATTTTTTACCTCTTTCACCTAATTTTATCTTCTTTCATGAACACTATATATTGAGTACTTCGTTTTTATATACTGAATTCACCCATTTTTTTATTCTCTTTTGGTAAAGTCAATTTCACTTTTGGTTTAACAGCATGGTACAATTTACACATGCATGTGGAAAATGATTGAACTTCGTATAGAATTGTGATCCTTATATAACCCATCTGAGCCACCGCAGAAGGTAAAAAACAATATGCACGTTTTGACAAAGTTATTATTTTCCTTTTGTTGACCAAGCTATCATTCTAGCTTTGGTTCTACCTTGGCTGCTAGTATTTGCTTTACTCTTATAATTGATGGGTTCTACCCAAAATGCCATGGTCAAGTAAATTTTACCTAGCAAAGAATTTTCTTTTGGATTAGTGATTATGATTTATTTTTTGTCCTATTACAATTTACAAGTAAGTCTTTTTACTTTCAATAATGGATTGACCAAACTTGTTTGATCACTGTTCTTTTGCAAAGAGAGACTTTTTATCTTATTTTTAAGATTTGAAATAATCTGCCTTCGAATATTATTAAAGAAAAAAAAAAAAGAAATTAGTATGTGACATGACATAAATTAAGGTTTTATCCATGATGATGAAGGAAGAATGATTGAAATTCCTTTTTTTCAGAGAAAAAAAGACAAATAAAATATATAAAGCTTGAGATAAGCACTAGAATAAACTTATTTTTGTGGGTTCTTGTAAGATATTAATATACAAATGCATTATGGAACAACTGGTTTTGCAATAATTAATCAAGCCAGTTAGAAGCACTATTGATTGCTAATGAAGAAATCACTTAATAATTTATGATCGCAATATTAGCCACTAATTAACCAAAATCATATCCAATTGTCAACAATGAGTGATTTTTTGAAAGAATACTAAATTCTAAATTTTAATGATAAGAATTCAAATTTTGTCAATTTTATGAAAAATAGATTATTTTATCTTTTAAATCAAAACAAAATGTATCGTATTAATAACTTAAAATAAGTGATTAAAGATTATGCATTTAAAATGATATCAACAAACTATTACCATTTGAACTCAAATCTCAAACCTTTGCATCAAGGAAGAGGATCCTTGAGTAGGTAAAATGTTTTTGTTGTGGTTGGATTGCCACTACTACAATTCTCAGCAACAAACAAAACCAAAAATATATAAATAACAATTTTGAGTTACCGTTTTTTCTTTTCAGAGCTTACCTTTCCTTATCCCAAAGGCTGAAATTAATTTACCAATTTGAGTCAGAACAATTGTTATTTTTGAGAGAATTTTTGCAAGAACTGACGATCAGCTGCATCTGCAGATGAACTGTATAGAAAATCGAGCACCACTATTTCCTTTTCCTTACCTAACTTCAATAATGGAGGTTTTCTGTGAGTTTTATAAGACAAAGCCAAGAACGTGTTTAATCGTAGCTAATACAGTTTTTCCTGGGGAAGGAAGCCTATGTCTTTCTGTAACTGCTACCTAACAGTGCTTAAAAAACCAGAGAGCTTTATATATATATATTACATAGAGAGAGAGCTTTACTAATATAATACTTGGGAATTTTGCCACAGAGGAAAGTGAAAATTTACCATATTATTATTATTTTTTAGATATGATATTTAATAAATTTAGGTCATGTTTGGTACATAAGATATGATAAGATAAAATAATATTATAAATATTATTTTAAATTAAATAATATTATTTTATTTTTTGTTTGATATATATATATATATAAAGATTATGATAGGATAATTTATTTATTTATCAAAATTATCTTTTCTCAAATTTATACAATTTAAATTATTCATATAATTTTTAAATGTATAATTGAATATATAAGTTTAATTTTATGAATTAAAAATAATTCTTCCACTTGAGGAGGATTGAATAATCTTATGCCAAAAGAATATTAATTCTCATTATAATTTCTATCTATTTTTTTAAATACAAATAAAATACGATAAAATTATTATTATCTTATCCTATCAGTAATTTTATGCATCAAACATGATTTTAAAATTTAGAATTTAATATTTATAATCCCATTTCATCATATCTTCATGTTTCCAGTCTTTTTTATAAAGATAATAAATAAATAAATAACAAATGTTTCACCCAAAAAAGGAAAATTAAACATAGCCAAATTTCATATGTATGCGTACCCATAGTTTTCTAACCGATTCAACAATTTTTTTGTTGTGACCTCTTGCCATTTAACATTTTGAAGCTGTTTAAATATATATAACATTAAGCAAAACATTTATAATAATATTAACCAAATATATATATATATATATATATAATATGAGGTGAATTGTGCCGAGTCAGCATAAAATAAATAGTAAAATTAAATTAAATTAATCTTAAATTTTAATTTCAAGCGTCGCTATCATTAAAATGGTTTCCACTTTCCAGCAAAAAAATGAAATGAAAAGAAAATTATTAATCAACTTTCAAATAAATAAAGTTGAAGGGCCGCTTATGATCATGAGTGCTTTCGCCACAGAATTTATACCTTAATTTCCCTAATGTTGGTTTGATATTATCTTCTTCCACTAATTACTTAATTATGTTTAAATAAAAAAATTAAACATTACTCTTATCAACAAGTAATCATATATTTATAAGCTTAGAAAAAAAAAGTAATCATATAAAAGACAATGATGTGAATCCATGTAGCCGAAGATTCTCAACCAAAAAAAAAAAAATGGAAAGAAAATTATGAGTTAGAAAATGAAGAAGCTAGCTAAAAGGCAAAAGCACACTAGGTGAATTTAATTATGATAATTTTGTCGCTAATTATGGATTGTGCATGAATTATTTAGCTTGGCTTGTTCCCCGACAAGTTGAAGTGATTGAAATTATAATAACATAAAAAGACAACGGACGTGAAGTTATGTGGAAGAGCAAGGCAAAGGCATGCATGAACACTTCATATATATAATAATATAATTTGTTTTTATAGGCTTTGGTTTGCTTGTCTTTTAAGGATTCTTGAGCCTGGTAAAATTTTGCCTGGTTTATTATTACTATTTTTTTTCAAATAACTTCTCAAATTAGGTGATGAGCTTTGCATATTCCTAATTTGTTATGAATAAAATGAATAACTATAAATCCATTTCTCCCACCCCCCATGCAGCAGGTATCCAATGCTGTATAATGAGGGACATATAGCAATTATTTGTCAATTAATATTTACATAAAACATTTGTATAGTTGTTGCTGATTGTCTCAAACTATAAATGTTTTAGATATAGACTAGCTATCACTATTAAATTATCAATTTTCAAAAAAGCTAATCGTAAGCCTTTTTAATTATTAGGTTATATAAAATATTAGATGAAATTATACACGCCTTGATCATTAATATTTTTCAACTGCTTTATTAAATTTAAAATCCATGAAGATTTTTTTACTCTTGAGATCGTAGAAGGATTGAACTTTATTAATAAAATTAAAATTTTAATATTTTATAAATAAATTACATAATTATTGATTGTAATAAAAAATATTATCATAATTGATAAATGGGGGGTTGGTGAGCAAAATTGTACATTTGGTTTTAAGGATAATTATACTTTTAAATTTACGATGTAATTTAAAATTTGAATCAGTACCAACTTATCAAATGGAATTGTACTGTCTCATGTACCATTTATGATGTTCTATAGTTATGAAACTTTTTTTAAAAAATTAATATTTAGTTAAGTAGTTATCATTCAACATCATAACATGCGTCTCCTCTCCCCCCTAAAAAAAAGCACATTAATGCAATATTATGACGATAAAAAAAATGAAAATTAAAATATCAAGATTAGAGATGGTAATGGATCGGGTCAAAGCGAGTTTTTATTCGTCTTGAACTCAACTTGATTTTATACCGGTTAAATTTGAACCGAATTTGATTTGACCTAAATTTTTTTATTTTTTTAATATTCGAATCTGACTCAACATTGTATAAATCATACTCGATCCAACCCGACTCGATCCGAAATTAATAAAATATTATTTTTTAAAATATAAAATATTATTTTTTAAATATAAATATTTAAATATATAATTATATAAATATATATAAATAAAAAATTAATTTAAAAATTATTTTTATATAATATCAGGTTGGATTGAGTTTGTCTAAAACTCGAACTTGACCTGACCTTTTTCAACGTTACTTGACCTGATCAAACTTGAAATCTGATTTTCAAAAAAAAAAAATCAATCTTATAAAATCGGATCGAGTCGAAACCCATCGAAAACGGATTGGATTGCCTACCCTAATCAAGATGTTGACATCTAGTATTTAACTTTGCTCCATAAACCTTTAAGTTAGGATAATTATTGAAACATATAATTTTCTCAAACATTTAACAATTATTTATGTAAGCAATGAAATTTGGACACTATCGTTATGATAAAATATATAAAAAAGATAATATATTATTAAACAAAAAATGAAATAAATATCTTTAGAAAGTTTAGTTATAATTACAAGAAAGTGAAACCCACTTGCTAAACAAAATGAAAGGCAAGCCCCATGGGAAACTTTATTATTATTATTATTATTACATATCTTTATTTAGTGAATTTTTTTTTTTTACAAAAAAAATTTATTGACAGGAAATTGGTGTAGCAGAGGAAATTTTAAGAGTCATGAATCAAATTCTATCTTTGCGAGAATTTATATGTAAAAAATAATTGGTAACCAGTTTAGATTAAACCTTAAATTCTATTTTAGTTAAATTGTATAAATGAAAAAAAAAATAGAAAGAGATTCAATTGTTAACTTCTCTTTTTAATGATTAAGAAAAGTGTATCGATTTTTATTTTCTCTAAGGAAAGATTTAAAATTTTGAATGAATGTTGTGTTAATCTTGTTTTTTTTAGAAAGGCATAGCCTTATAAAGCAAAATGGCAACTCCCAACCATATATCCAAGGCATGAGGATTAAATTAGATTAATTTTTGTTTTACCTAATGAATGTTTAGATCTCTTTGAACAACTAAACTAATTATTAGTGCATGTGTAAGAAATCTGAGTATATCAATTAGCATTGGATGAGATATATACTTGTATTTTGGCATTGCTCAAACCCAATAACGATAAGCCATCGATTATATTATCAACTAAAGGCAAATGAAAAGTTGGAATTTAGACTTGGAGATATCAAATTCGGGTCTTATAATATGAAATGGATGAGACTTTTAGATGAGAAACCCTAATTAGCTCTCAATTTTGGGTCAAAACTCAATCAATCTCCACATAAAAGAAAAAAAAAATTGAAAAACGAGTATCTAAAGAGAAGGAAAGCAATTACTTCAGAAAGTGATAAAACATCAACATATTTCTTCGTTTAAAGTGTTGAGGGGTAATGTGGCAGGCAGGACTGGGTTCCTGGCTGTCAAACATTCATTCTTTTTCTTAAGTTCAATTTCATTTCATCATAGCTACAAAAAAGTAGCCACAAAAACCCACTCAAAATGGAGTGGGTCACTCTTATCGAAACGACTTGTTTTTGTTTTTTGTTTTTTTTTAACAGTGCCGATAAATAAAAGAAAAATCAAATCCCATTTTCAAAATCTAATTTTTTTTTTTTTTTGGCTTTTAAATTAAAGTTGATTGTGAAAATGATTCGTCACGTTAAAAGAAAAAAAGGTGAAGGGTACGAATAGGATTACGACCAATGGACTCGTAACTGGGACGTGGTGGTTACATTTTAGCAGTAAAAAATATATATAAACTATAAACTTTTTTTAAAAAATCATCTTACTTAATATAAATATAGATTAATTATCTTTTTTAATTTAAAATAATAGAAATCCATAAGGATTAATTCAATTGATAAATAAAAAATTCTATTTTTTGTAAACCAAAATTTAATTTTTATGAAAAATATTTGTACAAATAAAATTTCAAAAAATCGAATCAATGTAAAAAGTACATTTTTAGGGATTTTGAACAAAGAATTAGATTCAAGTGAAATTTGAAGATGCCAATATTATTAAAAAAAATTATCATTATGCCCTTATTGGTGGAAAAATAAAAACTCCAGTTAGGATAGTTTATTTTAGTAATTATCAAATCAACCAATTTTCAGCTGTGGTAAAAAATCAGTGGTAACTAGTAAATATTTATAAAAAAAAAAAAGGAACATTTATTATTGGGCAGTAAAAAACAAACAGAAAGAGATAAAAAGGCAATTAAGCTGAAAGGCATTGGATAGGAGCGTCAAAGATCGGGTTAAGATCCGTCTCTGTAACTTAGTTGGCACGCGCGGTCTTCTCCTTTTTTGTCCTTCTCTTCTCGTTTCGCCTTTCGAGAATTTCTCCTTTTCTACGTGAGATACTCAAGCGTTGACGATATTTTGATCTGGTCAACGCTACTTGCTTCAATTAAGAAGATTATGATTATGGACCACACAAAGAACTCGCTTTCTAAGACGGACATCTGTCAAAAGAACTTGATGCCACGTGGCAGATATTCAAAGGTGAGTATTATGAGTTTTTTTTTAACGAGTTTAAGGAACAATTTTTGAGGAATAGCATCTTTATTAATAAGTTATTAGTTCAATTTATTGAAATTAAATTTTTTATATAAAAATTTTGTATTCAAATTTAATCAATAATTATTTATTAAAGTTATTTAAATTTTTTTTATTTTAATATTAAATTATTAAATATAATATATTTTATTTAATTTGAGGAATTCGATAATTTATTTATCTTAATTTTTTTAAATAAGTATATTATATTTATTTTATATTAAATATATAATATAAAAATTATTATATTATAATTTATTAATATTAAATATAAATTTTTTATTAAATTTATATATAATATTTTAATAAAATTTTAAAATATATTATTTTTATATGGTATTACCTTGTTTAAGATTAGAAAGAATGTTTAAGTCACTTCCATTATGATTACTTATATATTGGGTACCTTTTTTTTTTTTAAGTGGATTGGGTTTGAAGAAGAAAGCAAGGACCATGCCCAAAGTTGTACCACAGGTAGTTCCTAGTGTGCTTTAATTATGTGAAAGTACTCTTGCATCTAGCTGTAAAGTTTAAATTTTTTTGGCTTACATGGTTCTAAGACAAAATTTAATGATGATTAAGTTTTAATGACTCAACCTATTACCATGTGTTGGACACCTCATTGAAACATTGATCCTTCCTCTATGTTTCCAGTGTTGTCTTGTAATGAGTTGTAAAAATAGAGTAACTGTTTTAAGCTAAAGCTTAGTCAAAATAATATATTGCTTTCTTTCAAGGATAAAACAAGGTGTTTCATATTTTATTAGAGCATTTAAATATTTGAATTAGTAATTAATACATGATATTTTATAAAAAAATAAATTCCAAAATTTTCTTTTAAAATAAAAACTATATATTAAATATGGTTAAAATAATAACAAGTTTTTAAATTTTATCATTTTATTTAGATAAATTTTTATATTTTTATTATATTAAAATAAACTTTCAGCCTATAATTTACACTTAAATAAAATTAGATCTGATAATTTATATATTTATATCGTGTAAAATATTAAAATTTATGAATTCGTACTGTATTTTACACGAAAATTATGTGTTATAATTCTTATTGATATCAAAATATAAATATATTTTTTTAATTTTGTTACACATATATATATATAATTATTGCTAAATTTTAAATCATATCATTTTCATGTCTTATATTTATATTGTATTTATTTCGTGTCACCGTGTTGTGTTTTAAATTATCAAATCTAAATAAATCTTTCATCTCTGTTTTGTATATAAATAAATTTTAATTTTTTTATAGGTATTTAAATGAACTCTTAATATAATATATGATACATGTAAGACATCAATTTCTTACGATCATAAATGCTTAAAGTAAAACATTTACTCATTAAAATAGTCAATTTGTACAAGATTAAAGAGAATTAAAAATAATTAAATAATTAATTTAAATAATAATTTATTTAGATACAAATTAAAGTAGAAAATTTTATTTGAGTGAACTAAAAGTATAAAAATTTATGTAGGTAAAGGAATAAAATTCGAAAATTTTTTTTTAGCTAAGTGATAGTAAAATTAGTTTTTTTTTTTTTTTAATTAAAAGCGATGAGTTAAAATTTTAAACCTAATTCAAAAGATAAAAAAAAATATTGAAGATATTAATTAGAAATCGCCACATTCTCATGAAAAAAATATTAAAATATAATTCCATACTAAATACTAATTTCAAAGAGCAATTAGCATTTGCCTCGTTACCATGCTACCTTATATATCAAAAAATGACAAAGTGAGTGCAATTTGGCTTTAAAAAAATGGACAATTTAAGCATGGTAAACAAAAGAAAGAGAGCCTCAACTAATAGCCACGATGAAAACGAGCCAACCACGGCCATGGCTGGTTCTTAAAATCTCGGGAAAGGTGTTAAGGACGTGGAAAGATCCTTTCGGTTCTAGCCAGCCAGCCGGCCAGCCGGCCAGCCAGCCAAGCAGCGCAGATCCCTCAAGTCCTGTGACAAACCCTGTCTCTCCCCTGTTTCTTTTTGCATTCACATATTAACCCAGTAATTGTTATCATAGAGAAAAGACAATGTCACTAATATTTTTTTTCTTTTACACTGCCAGCAATCAAACACTGTATTTTGCAGTCTGTAAGACAAAAACAAATCCAAATTTTACTTACTTTTATCTCTTTCTCTGTTAAAACACGTCGACAATGGAGAGAGATATGAGGAGACACCAGATCCTGTCCTATATAACTTAAAAGTACTGCCTTAAGAACACCTATAATATGCTGGTTTTGCTGTTTTATTGTAAATCTTAGGAGTATTGTTTTATAATAATTTCTTTATCATCATCTTGCCTCGATATTGTAAACCTCAAGATTTGAATCGGGAACTCTCCTCATTCCTTCCTTTCTTTCTCTATATTTCTTTATGTTTTGTTCTTCCCTGGCTAACTATATTTGTATGCCGACTTGTTCTGCTTCAAAATCTTCTCTTTTGCTTTTGCACTACATTTTTCTGGTTAAAAGTTGAAACTCCTTCAAATCTTTCATGGTGCTGAAATCCATAGCTTGTTGAGATTGTTCTTTTTTATTGTTTTTTTAAATTTCTTTTGATGATGGGTCAAAAGCATTTGCACGAGTTACTTCAAGAGGATCAAGAGCCATTTCTTCTGAAGAAGTACATTGCTGACAGGCGTTGTCAATGGAAGAAACCATCACCTAAAACTCTTCTTCAAATCAAGAAACGAAAACCCATCTCTCAAAACTCAAACTTTCCTTCAAATTTCTGCAAAAACGCTTGCTTTTTCTCGTTCCATGACTCACCCGACCCGAGAAAGTCTCCATTGTTTGAATTTCCATCCCCAGCTAAAAGCCCTTGTAAAAGCCCCAATGCCATATTTCTTCACATCCCAGCAAGAACAGCAGCTCTTCTTCTTGAAGCTGCTCTCAGAATTCAAAAACATTCTTCATCAAAAACCAAACCGCAGAACAAAAACAATGGCAGTACTTTTGGCTTATTTGGTTCCATTCTAAAGAGGCTAACTCACCGTAACAGAAACCGAAAGCATGAAATAGCTAATGTTGGAGCTAAAGTTTCAATCAAGGACATTTTAAGGTGGGATTCAACTGTGGGCAAAAACAATCTAAGTCAAAGGAAAATATCTTCGGCAGTGGAAGAGAAAAGTGGTTCTGTAATGGGGTTTTCTTGTTCTTACGCTGGTAGGCCAAGCAGTGCTCATTGGTCAGAAAGCAACGAAGAAAAATCCTTGGATATGGATTTGGATACTTCCAGTAGCTATAGCCAGTCCGAGGATTTTGAAGAGATTTTCATGGCCAAAGATGTTTTACATGATAGCCGAGCTTTTGCTTCTTGTGATAAGCAATTTTGTGAAAGCCCTTTTCACTTTGTCCTTCAAAGAAGCCCTTCTTTTGGTCACCGGACACCTCTCTTCTCTTCCCCGGCTACATCCCCAAGTCGCCACCATAAAGAGGTTAGTACATTTAATTGAGAGATTAGTGATAATAAATGAATTAATCAATTGTTTAATTAAAAAAGCAACTCTTTGTTTAAACCTTCTTCCTTTTGGGAGTATTTGAGTGAACTCGTGACTAAGGTGACCGAGTTCTCTAACATGCTTGAACTGTCGGCGATCGCAATTAACTTCGCTGCAAATTTTGGCCCGAATTTGATTTGAATTGACAGATATACCCATTCTAGTCTTGGCTCTTTCTGTTTGGAAGGTTTCCATTAGTTTGACAAGTTTTGAGGGTAATATGTCATTTAGTCTTTTATCATGAACACTTTCTTGCAATGTTTGTTAAGTGTACTTTATGATCATGCGTCTGCCATGCAAACCTTTTTTTTATTAAGCGTCTGTCCAGTAATTAATTTCCCAGAAAGGACAAGCCCGTTTTTGTTTTTTCTGTTGGATCCCATCAACAAAATCAGACAACTGTTTCTAAGTTACTATATTCAGCGGCATTTTTTTTTAACAATTACCATATTGAAAAATGTTGTCTGAAGAATAACATGTCTTAATCAGAGGTTTTTGTTCTGGACTGTAACAGGACAAAGAAAATTATGCAGTAGAGAGCTTAAAAAAATTTCAAGTAGAAGAAGAGGAAGAAGAGAAAGAACAATGCAGTCCTGTTTCTGTTTTGGATCCTCCATTCGAGGATGATGACGGTGGACGTGTGGATGATGATGATGAGAACAATTTCGATCTTGAATGCAGCTATGCAATAGTACAAAGTATGTACCATTCCTTCTGGTTTTGTGAGGTCTTTATCAGTCAGCTTAGCTGTTATTACATATTCATGCATTTGCTCAGCTGAGGAATGGTTTAATTGATAGCTAAATATAAACATCTTAAATATCCATATAAAAAGCTGTTGATCAAATATTTTGGCGAGATAAGATTTCGCAAATGAATACAGCTTTTGATGATGATGACGATGACATATATGTGGGATCCATGGAAATTTTGTTGCCATATAGAGTTGATTGTGTACATTCAAGTTAGGTTAAAGTGACCTGTCGATGAAGCAGATATTAGTGTTTGTCATAACTTCAAGTGTGACCCACATACCAAAGTTAGGAGATCTGTCTTAATTGTGATCTTACCCTTGAAAATTTTCAGGGTTTATTTTGAAAACTTCATGCTTTTGATGATTCAAGCCATTTGTTTCTTCTGTTGGAAAACTTAAAAAATTTGGCAAAGACAAGTTAATTTTAAGCTGATTGCTTCATGAGGCAAAAGGCATTTAAGCCATCCCTTTTGCAACTAGAAGGAAGTATTACATATACATCAGTCACTTCTACTTTCAAAATTGAAGGCTTGGGCAGTTTGAATTGAATTCAGATGCAAATATAGGCCTGAAACCAGAAGAGTCTGGTCACTCCTTGTCACTGTCATAACTTTGCTTATGCCCTTCTCTTTAATGGTGGAACCCATTGTCACAGTTAACTCGGATTCATGAATATGGCAATCATCGTGCCCTTATTCATTTCCTTTTTTTATCTATTCCTCTCTGGATTTATCTTTGTTGTTTTGAAATATTGTCAGCATTCTTCATTCTGATGGAACCCATTGAATTTTAAATCCTTTCTTGATTAAAGCTCTAAAACATTAATGACTGGTGATTATCCTCTCTCAACTGTTATTTCAAATAGATGGAAAAACCAATAGTGTAAAAAAATCAAAACCATTGCTTATCTTAATTATTGTAGGAGCGCTTTATCAGTATATTCATGTCCTTTTTGATTTTCCTCGTTTTATCACCAGAAGCAAAGCAGCAGCTACTGCACAAACTTGGTAGATTTGAGAAACTGGCTCAACTGGATCCAATTGAACTTGAGAAAAGAATGTTAGAACAAGAACAAGATGATGATAATGATGACAATAGTATATGTGACCTAGAGGAAGAAGAGGAGTTCGAGCACGAGTCAGCTTCATCAGATAGTGAAATGAATGTCAACGGCTTTCTCAAACGAGTGCTTAAATCAAGTTTCCACAATCTAAGACATACACCAGAAGGCATGAAGAGGCTAGTATCAGATCTCATTGCTGAGGAAAAGACACAGCAGAACTGCTACATTGATAGAGAAGTGGTGGCCAAAAGGGTTTGTAAAAGGCTGGAGTCATGGAAGGAGGTGGAATCAAACACCATTGACATGATGGTGGAACAAGATTTCAGAAGAGAGCTAGTTGGTTGGAAGAGAAATCAAGAGCAGATCGGAGAGACAGCATTAGAAATTGAATATGCCATCTTTGGATTACTGATAGAAGAATTGTCAGAAGAACTAGTTTGTTTAACCGGGGTTTGATGGGGAAAAATTTTGAAAAAACTAAGTTGTCAAAAATGAATTGTATTTGGTTTCACTTTCTTTCATTTTTTTTTCCTCTCAAAATCATATATTAATTAGAGGAGTACAGTCTGACTTGCTTTGAAATGATAGGCTAAGTAGAAAGATGTATGGAGGTGAAAGCAAGAAGGATGTCAAATAGCAGGTACTATGTATATGCAATCATCTATTTACTGGGTGTAATGGTGTAATATGGATCCTGTTTTTAATGAGATATGAACAATTCCTAGCTCTATATATTTAATAACATATTTTTCTACATCAACATTATTCTTTACTGTCCACTGATGTTTGGATCAGTTGACATAAGATTTTTGCTGGCACTTGGAGTTAGCAGGTTCGAATGAGTTCACGTGCCTAAAGGGATTTGAGGTTTAAGGTAAATTAAGAGATTTAAAAAACATTGTTTTAATTTTCTCTATCAACAGATCGCACGGGTGTGGATATAAACAAAATTTTGCATGTTTGAATTTCCCTTACCTTAAATATTAGGTTACCCTTTGGTCTTAATATGCAGAACATATCTGCTTGCTAAAATGTCTGAAACTGTAAAGTTATTATTTCTTCTTATTTTTACAGTAGTATCATTACAACAGAATCCTCTCAGCAATTAGTGATCAGGGTTTGATCAAACAATGAGGAAAGGCAAAGCTTGTGGCTGCCTTGTACTGAAATGAACAGCAACATTGAAGAAAGGAATATGACAAGAATTTAGCTATTTTGAAGAATCATTTTCAGAATTTTGTAATTTTGCAAAATCACTTGTCCCCTGGTAAGGGAAAACGCTGATAATAATTCTGGAGAAAGATCCAAAGCATTGGCAAAGAAATTTCAACCAAAATTGAATAAAAAGATTCATAATTCCTTCAATAATTAATGGTTACAATACAAGCAATATCACTTCACCAATCTGATTAAATACTTCAGCCAAAGGTGGCAGTCTCTCAATGAAGTTCCCCTCCAATACTTCATATGGTCATGTCTTGGCTCAACTGCAATGTAAATTTCTTGATTGTACTTTGTCTATTGTCTAGTCACATCTGGCACATTGCCAAATGAACATGATTTTGAGTGACTGGACATGAAAACCTATTACTAAAATCTTGCAGCTTGACCCATTACTGAGGAAAGCATCGAAAAGAACCAATAGTGGGCTTAAAAATAGTGGAAGCCGCCCACTTGGAGGGCCCAACTAATTATAAAACCACTACAAGTTTGATCTTGTTAATTTTTATATGCATTTTTTTACTACAAGTTAGAATAATTTTTCTTTTGAAATTACAAAAATAAAAAATTACAATCATAATTATTATATTTATACATAAAAATTATTAAACCAATCAATAAGTAAAAATTTAACCAAATAAATTCGATAACAAATTAAATCAAATCTACACAAAGTAAAATTTAATTCAAGATCTTAGAGTTTTAAGTTGAACTTTTTTTTAGATAAAATTTCGTTAATTAGTCCTATATTTCATATTCTTTGCCCATTTCTTTAGATTGCAAGATTATTCTTTTTTTTATAAATGCATGAACATCGTCTTTTTTTAACTTAATAAAAGTAAAAAAAAAATAAATGGAAGAAATGTATATTATATAATAAAAAGTAATTTTCTTCTATCTAATAAATTTCGCTGTGTCTATATTCAAATTTAAACATGAAATTTCAAAAATGAAATGTTAAGTTTAAATGTTGTGAGGTTCCTTTGAAGACTTTTTAAGTTAGACATGTAACTTTTGTCACTGTTTATAAAAATAACAAAAGCTTGACCAATTGACTAGGAAGAAATAGCGTAGGTCCAAAGGGGTGGTCCAAGTTTTCAACAGCATGTGATTTAATCAAAATGCAATTAATGGATTTTTTTTTTGGGGGGGGGGGGGGTGTTCTTTTTCAATTTTTGACCATGTCAATTCTTTGGAAATGGCTGATGACATGGATGATGACGTGGCTGGGTTGAGTATGCATGTATGATGTTTGTAAATTGTGGGGTTGGATCAAAAAGAATGCTTCTCCCCTTGTGGAAAATTGAAAAATACAAAATGAAATTCTTTGTCACTTTTGAATTTTGATGCTCTCCTTGTCAATTTGTCATTTCTTATCCCAATAGACAAATGAAATAACGTTGAATATGGTCCACAAAAATAGTATTTTAGTCTAAATAACTTTGCCAACTAACATGATCGATTTAACAATTTCCTCTAACCAAAATAATAATTTAAAATTTAATTTAATTAATTCATACAACTACTCAAAGATGATATTTAATGAAGGTTTTAAGTTAAAAAGTTAAAATTCAATCTTTTAATTTTTATTTTTAGATTACGATATTTTTCTAACAAAATGAAATGCAAAAAAAAATAAGACAAATGAAATTGAATTGATATAAAAAATTCAATTTATTTGAAAATTTAATCATATTATGCAAATGATTACTCTCTCATTTTTCACTTCATTCACTCTACGTGGAAACATGAAAAAAAAGGTTAGAAGATATACTGATAATTAATTGTCATTAAAGATCATTCAATAATAAACCATGACTTACTAAAAAATGTGTTTTACCATTAGGGTTTGATTCAAATTGTAAAAATAAAGTAAAATTTAGGAAAATATTTTAAGTTTAAACTTACTACTTTTTTCTTCAATTATAAAACTATTTTGAAAATGTTTTAATTGTGATTCTAACATCTAGCCTAATACTATAAAATTACATAGAGATTGTATATTCATGAGGTTTAATCCGGTTTGACAGAGAAAAAAATTTTTTTTTATCGTTTAGAATTTAATCTTCATAAAACACGATTTAATTTTTTAGGGTAAAACTTTAAAAGTATTAAATTGTAAAAAAACATTTTTTAAAATTATTTGAAAAATTAAATTCAAATAAAATTCGAAGATATCCGAATAATATTATAAAAAAGTGTATAATCCAATTATTTAGATAAAATATTTTCGTCAACACATGCACTGTTTCTTCTAACTTTCCAAATTAATAAAAAAAGTAAAAAGGTGTGAAAAAGAAGCCGCCATATAATACTTGCACATTCCATACGTTCCTTTTGTGGTTTTCATTTTTTAATTCATAAAATGGCAAAAGTTCTTGCTAAAAGGAACAGAGTGACGGGACTAGAACGCACACGTTACATGTTTTTATCAAAATTTCTAAACCATCAGATTAAGAATCAGAATGCACCTTTTGCGGTTTTGCCAATATAACAAATTATTCTTTCTAGCTTTTGAATTTTAATTACCTATATACAGACACGGTTGTAATACTAAGCGTCCTAGCATGTACGAACCCTAAATTTCTTTATTTATTTCATGTTGCGAACATGCTCTCACGAATAATTTCATTGTTTCAACTTAAAATTTGTTGTTTTAAGTTTTTCGAATATGGGGTTTTTGAATGCTTCCGTCTTGTTTCGTACGAAGAATCATTTCCTTTAAAAATGCAATTTCAATTCAATGAATTTGTCGGAAAAAGAAAGAAATTTATTGTGAATAATATCAATATTCAATATTTCAACATTCATGAGTACAACTTTTGTAACAAAGTATATAACTATATACTTATCATTAGACATAAATTTTAAGAGTTGTTATTAATTTTTTTATTTAAATATGATTGATTATTTGATTGAATTTATCTCACTTTAAAGAGATGTCTCAAACTTGATTTGGATATTTTTAAAAGGTATATTCTAATTTATAAAATCAGATTTTAGGTTTGAGAGTACAATTACGTGTGAGAAAAGTTATAACATTCTCAATACATCTATCTAAAAGATGGTACCGATTTAATTTTAAATTATCCAAGCCATGAAGTCTCTTTATAATTCTACTATATAATTTAATTATTAAAAATTAATCTTAAAATTACTCTAATAATTTGATAGTAATTTAAGATAATTTTTTCACTTCAAAAGTATTTATGGTGATTAGTATTTTACATTGAAGAGTTTTTATTGTTGGATTCATTAAAATTTTTTGTAAAAAACTTTAATTTGTGAAAACAATTTATTCTCGAAAATATATTCTAATATGTTTGTAAGATTTTTTTATAAAGAATTATCATCTAATCTGTTAGTAAAATTTTTAAAAAATATTTTTTGAAAAATTTATTAAGTCTTTTAATAGTTTGGTAAGACTTAATTTAAAATTTAAATCTTTCAATAATTTGATAAGATTAAAAAATACTTTTTAAAAACTTTTTTTAAAATTTGAAAGAAAAAAATTAAAATAAACAAAAATTATCATGCAATGCAATTATGTAATATATTTACTAAAACACACAATAAGTATAAAAACATGCAATTGTATATTTAAAAAAATTGTGCAAATATATTAAATTCATGCTAAAATAATATATTATTATCACATTAATTAAAACAAACATAACAAAAATATAAATATAAAAATAATATATATATACATAAAAAAAATCAAAAATCAAACTAGAAAAGAAAAAAAAAAGACAAACCTGATGCCAGTGTCAAAAAATTCAAAAAGGTGCCAAAAAGTTCAAACCTCCTAGAAACAATTAACAAACCCAAAAAAAGGTCGTCATGGTATCCCTTTAACCATCGTTACTCCACCGAAAAACTAATAAAAAAATCCAAAAATATTAAGAGAAACCATAAAAAAATTCTAGAAATTCAAACTTCTTAAAAAAAACCTCAAAAATTAAAAGTTCCCTAGAAATACAAAACAAATCACCAAATAACCAAAATCAAAACTCAGAAATTAATTTCCAACAAAATCCAAATTTCCTAAAATTATTCTCAACTTTTCAAAAGAATTCCCAACTGCTAAAAAAACCCTAAACTCAAAATAATCCCCAAAATTCTAAAAAAAACCAACTCAGAACAAAGTTCAGAACATCAAAACCCAAAATCTAGAAATCCAAATCAGACGTTCCCTAAAATTAAAACCTAAACCTCGAAAACTATTATTGCTTGGAATTTTTTTCCTTCATTTTTTGTGTCATTGATTTTCTGTGTCTTATAGGAATTTAATGCCTCTCCAAGTTGGAAACATATCAAAAAAGGATTTTATTGTGATTCTGTGATTTGATTTTGAGTTTCTTTTTTTACAAGATTTGGTCTTGCATGAATCAAGTCAAAATCCCTTTTTTTTTTTTTTTTTTACTTTTTTGAGAAAAAAGTAAAATTTAATTAAAAAATTGAATAAAACCAAATTAAAATTAAAATTTTTCTATTGAGCTCGAAGCTTTCCAATTGGGCCCAATTTATGGTCGAAAGCCTATTTTTTATCTCAAAAAAATTCTTTGCACAATTTTTGTGAAATAGGAATTGCACAAAGACATAAATACCTATTACGTCCTAGCCTAAATTAATAAAAAAAATTCTCTAAATAGAGGCATGTGGCTTTCAGAAAAAAAAAAACTTCAAATAATTCCTTTAAACAGAGGCTCAACTATTTAAACTAAGAAATAGACTCTTCTATACAGAGACTAAACAACTTTAGAATCTTTAAAAAAGAAATGTTAAAAGACATCCATTTTGCTTGGGTCTAGAAAAATTAAAAAAATTTTAGCTTGAAATCTAAAGATTCACAATTTGAAAATTCAATGGTTTACAAAACTGCAAAGATTCGTAAGGTTCTATAGACACTTTTTTCATCCAGGCTTATTTTTGATTTCTTTGTTATCAAACTTTTGAGATGTCTATTAGGCCTTTCAAGCTTCGAATAGGCCTACCCTAGTTGGTATTTGGGTTTTGAGCCTAGCAGAGAGCTTTATCTTGTTTGTGCTTTAAGCCCAATATATGGCTTACTCTGGTGTGGGCTATAGCTCAGTAAGTATTTTATTTTTATTGTGTTTATTTATTTTATAAAAACTAAACTTAAAAAAATAAAAAAGGAAATGAAATGTAATTAGAAAACTTTTGGAATCCAATCCAAAAATTAGGGTTTTGTGGTATTGGAAAACAAATCAGAATATTGACCATAATCGTATTAAGGCCTAAAATCAAGCTTTGATTACGATCAAATCTGTAGGTTCAATCTTAAATGAGGATCCCTAAAATTTTTATGAAAAAGCCTTATAAAGGATGCTAGGATGGACAAAAAGAAAGAAGAGGAAACATCATTCAAAAATCATAAAATAGTGCTTGTTTTGGCAGTAGGGTTTTTAAGGGATTTTTTAAAAAAGAATTTAAGAATTATGAAATTTAGTTTAGTTTAGGCAAGGGTTTGAAGGATTCCTAGAGCTTAAGTGAATTGATTTTGGCATTGTCTTGCAATTTTTTAGATTTTTTTGGAATTTCCAAATTGTGTTAAATTTTTCGATGACCTTTTTAGCAAAAAACCTAGTTATCGGTGGCTTTTTTAAAATTCGAAGAAAAAGTCAATTGACATTCTTTAACAAGCTAGAGAGAAGCAAAAGAAAAAATGGAAGAGAGAGAAAGAGAAAAAGAAAATTTGAAGGAAAAGACATTTTTTTTCTTTTATATTGCCATGACCCAACCTGAATCGTACTGCATAACCCGACGACCTGAGTTTCACTTGAGCCAAGTGAGTTTTTGAGTTAAGCCCCTAAGCCATGCCACAGCTAGCCACCTTTTATGCTTAGAGCTGAGTCGTACGCCTCAGCCACCTTTTGAGCTGACTTCAAGTATTTTTTTATTTTATATATTTATTTATTTATTCATCTATTATTTCAAAAAATATATTTTTTTATAAAAAAATATTTAAGTAAAAGCCTTACCAATACATTGGAAGGCAATCTTTTTTTAAAAAAATAAGGTTTTAGGAATATATTAAAAAATATTATAATTTTATTTACTTCAAAAAATATAAAAATAAAAATCCTTACCAATAGATTGAGGGCTAATGTTTTTCAAAATAAGATTTTATCAATATATTGGAGAGCCTCATAATTTTTAAAAAATCAAGTTTTTTTTAAAAATAAATTAATAAAGTAAGATTTCTTGTTTTAGTTTGTATAAAATCCTACCAATAGATTAGAGGATAATTTTCAACAAAAAGTCTTACCAAATAGATTTTAGGGCATTTTTTACTCTAAACTCTGCTTATAAATATTTATTTATATATGCAAAATTAAATGAATCTAACGACAGAGCCTCTTTAAAGTTTGACAAATAGTCTCCTTAAAATTCATAAAGTGAGGAAATATTCTTAAATTATTACTAACATATCAAAGTAATTTAAGAAAAATTTTTAATATTAAATTATTTGATAAATTTTAAACGTGTTTTAAAGCTTGAAAAATTTAAAATTAGACTAGTACCATCTTTCGGATGGATGTTATGAGGTTGCTATAACTTTCTTCATGTATAACCGTACTCTCAGACCTAAATTTTGGTTTCATGAACTAAAATATATAATTTAAAGATACCTAAGTTAATCTTGAGACTTTTCTTTAAAAAAGACAGATTTTGTCAAGTAGCTAATGAGACCTTAACAAAAAAGATTTGTGGCAACCCCTAAAGTTTATGTCTAACGATAGGTCCATAGATCTATATGTTTTAAAATGTTCTACAACAAAAATTGAAATATTCCAAAACTCCAAGTTTCGCAAAAAAATTCACAAAGATTTCAAATTCGCTAAAGGTCAAGATTTGCAAAGATTGGCAAGAATTTCAAATTTCACAAAGATTTCAAAAGTTCATAAATGATTCAAGATTCTCAGAAGTTTTATATTCACAAAGATTCTAAGTTTTGCAAAGATTTCAGATTCACAAAATTTCAAGTTTCGCAGAGGTTCTAGATTTGTAAAGATTTTTAGATTAACAAAAATTTTCAAGTTCGCAAGAATGAAAAATTTGTAAGAAATTAAATTCATAAGAATTTTTATATTTGCAATAATTTCAATTTCGAAAGAACTCAAAGATTTGCAAGAGTTTGTAAAAGTTTTAGATTTGTAAGAATTGAATGATTTACAAAACTTTCAGATTCGCAATAATTTCAGGTTTGGAAGAAATTAAAGATTCGCAAAAGTTTTCCAAACTATAATTCACATACAAGATTCAAAAATTCACATTCAAAATATTTTGTTAATGATTCACATCCAAAATTTAAAACTTTATATTTGAAAAATTCAGGGATTCATATACAATATTTCAAGGTTCACAGTTAAAATTTAAAGATTTTTATTCAAAACATTTTTAGATTTCACATCCAAAGTTAAAAAAATTCTCATCCGAAAAATTTTGGGATTCACATTCAAAATTTCAAAAATTTACATTCAAAAAATTCATCACCAAAATTTCAAAAATCTCATTCGAAAAATTTTAGAGATTCATATCCAAAAGTAAAAGATTTTTCTTTGAAAAACTTAGAGATTCACAATGAAAAATTCAAAAATTTAAAAACTTTAATATTTCACAACCAAAATTTCAAAGATTCTCATTCGAAAAAATTTTAGGGTTTCACATCCAAAATTTCAAAGATTTCCATTCAAAAAATTCAAAGTTTCACATCCAAATTTTCAAATATTTACATTCGAAAAATTTTAAAGATTTACATCCAAAGTTTCAAAGGTTCTTTTTCAAAATTTTGTAGCTTTACATCCAAAATTTTAAAGATTCTTATTCGAATAGCTCTTTTAAACAAAGGCTCTATATTTAAAAAGTTTGAAAAGTTTTCCTTGTTAAAAAAAAAAATCTAATCATGAAAGATTTTTCTCATTCAAAGATTTAAAAGTAAAAAATTTTCTCCAATCAAAGTAAAAATTTTGTGTGCAGCAAATGTCATGATGCAAATGTCTTCTACATGTTGCAAATGTAATAATCCAAATTCTCACTAAATGACACAAATGCATGTCTTAAATAATAATGCAAATGTCATACTATAATTTAAATGTTTTCTACATGATGTAAATGCATGCCCTAATCATGATACAAATGTAATTATCAAGGATTTAAATACAATGTAAACACTATGTATGGAATACAAATATCACTAAATCAATGTCATAAAATTTCAATTGTGGTAACAAGATTTTCAAGACTCTACCATCTCATATATTCATTCTCAACTTCTCAATATTAATAATTTCATAACAAATTTCATCATTCGATCCATATCATTTTTCTTATTTGGTCATAACTCACAAGTTATATTAAGCAATCCATCATATATTCATCATTGAGTCATCTTATTTGCCTTTTTCAAACCATTTTCTCAAGCTTTTTTTACTTTTTTCATCTTAATTTCTTTCAAAAGAATGGAAAAAAACTTTTACGAACATTATCATTCATTTATTTATCATCATTTCAATTTATGACAAATATGATATATTTCTTCAATTCATTCAAGAGATGTAAACTTGGTAAAGAACAAGAAAAATTGGTATTTATTATAGAAAAGAAGTATGGTCAAGAACACTCAAAGACAAATAAAAGCAAAATGTTTTGATTGTTTAACTAGGGTATCAAAATTCAGAATAATGACTATTCAAATAATTTTGAACTACAACTCAGAATTCTTTCTAAAAAACACATTCGATTGATATTTTTGATCTTTGAGCCAAACAACATTCATATTTTTGAGATTCTCAAATGAAATTATTTTTTCGAGTCTCTATTTTTGCTTAAACCGCCCTTTTAAGTTTTAAGTTTAAGTCTTTATTTTTTCTCAATTTTTTTTAGTATTTTTTAGCATTTTTTCTTTTTTCATCTTATTTTTTCATTTTTCTTTCCCTTTGACCATCATTGATACTTTGATGAAAATCTAAAACAATCTAATGACAAATCTACCTTAGTTCAATTCACGATTCTCCAATTTGAATATTCATATTTAATTAAAATTATCTTTTAATGGATGTAACATAGGTCAGAGTGAGAGATTATGAAAAAAAATAGATAAAAATATGTCTAAAACATATTTGAAGGGTAATTAACCGAAAGATAATTTCTTTTCATATAGAACACTTTGACATTTTACCCTATCAATTCTTCTTCTTTTTTTCTTTTGCATTTTTCATCATTTTTTAAAAAAATTTTGAGTAGAAAAAGGCTTTGCCCCTAAAATCACAAAGGATCTTCACTTTTCTTTTTGTAAACAATGCTACTTAAACTTTGTCCTGAGTGTGGGGGGTGATCTTTTGTTAGGTTTTCTCAAAATAAATTTCAATAGGCTTAAATGGGATAGCAAAGACTAATTTTACTCTTTTTGTAAAAGGATAGAATAAATATGGCCATTTATCATTTCAAACATGAATATTCTTAATAGAGAACATCGATTAACTAAGAACAGACTTGTGAATGAACCATTGTAAAGATCATGTATTGCATCATTTCTAAAATTTTTTACCAAATTTATCTTTTTTCATTTAGCAGTCTCGATGAATTAATAATCTTAATTTACTAATCATATCATCATGAATGATGTTTTCAAAATTGAATCCTAAATTATTGTCATGACTATATGAACATTCATTATTTGAAATCAAAGAATGGATATGGAAAAAGATATGATAAGGTAAAAATATATAACGATGATTTACACGAAAGAGAAAATCTCATGAAAATGCATTATATTTGCCATTTTTATTAAAATGATAAAAAATAAGATGTCAAGTACATAAAAAAATACATATTATCAAAAATCTTAAGATGATAAGTAGTTTTAATTAGCCTTCCCAAAATTATGCCTCTGGATGATTAAGCAAACAATCTTTATTGACATTCAATTCCCCTAATTCGTTAAAGCTTACCAAGCCTGCTTGGATCAAATTTTGTACTTTATGTTTGAAAGCATGGCATATTTCTATAGAGTGACTCACATTTTTATTATGGTAATTATATATGGCATTAATATTGTACTATTTGAAACAGGGTGGCTTCAATGGTTCCAAAAGAATTGGAGATACTAAGTCATTTTTAACCAATTATGAGAATAACTTAGTATAAGTTATGGGGATATGATCAATTTATGCTCTCTCTTGATCGTCCTTGGATCTTTTCAAATCACTCATTTGATTGTTAAGGCCTTGAAACTGGTATAATGATAAGATTAGACCCATATATAGGTGTTTAAAAAACTAGTTGATAAGGGCTTAGGTAGATGTTATTCATAGCTGGGTAATAAGGTTGGTGAGAAAATTGTACAATATTATTAATTATAGGGTAATAAGTAAGATGAATATATGGTAGACATGGAACATAACGTTTGAATTATTACCTTCAAAACTTACTGCTTGGTTTTAGTGTTTTTTTCCTTAGGCAACCCATCTTTTTTAGTACTGTTCGCTTCTCTTTCTTCAAGTTTATCACTCTTGATGGTATTTTCAATAATCTTCTTTGAGATTACTATGTCAGTAAAGTTTTTTATTATATTTCCTATCATCTTCTCATAATAAGATGCTTTAAAGGTGCTAACAAATAGGACAATTATTTTTTTCTTAGTTAGAAGAGGTTGAACTTAATTAGTTATATATCTCTATCATTAAGCATATGCTTTGAACGATTTTGTTGCCTTCTTCTCTATGTTTTGTAAAAAAAGATGATTAAGGGCTAAGTCAATGATGTGACAATATTGGTTGATAAATGCCTAAGTGAGCTCATTCCAAGCGTAGATGTGAGTTTGATCTAGCTAAATACATTGCCTTACAGTTGAGCCAATAAGGCCATCATGGAATACATGCATAAATAGCTTTTTATTACTGGTGTAGGCAATCATTTTTCAACAATACATGATGACATGAGTTATTGGACACTTAGTATCATTGTACTTTTCAAACTTTAAAATTTTAAAATTTACAAAAATCATAATATCTGGGACTAAACAAAGGTCGGTAGTATCTATAGAGCCATAAAAAGGATCCTTTCAATAATTTATAACCTCTAATCGAGCATGTTTATCTTGTAATCAACTTTTGAATCTTTTAAAGCTTTAACCATTTTTAATTTCACTTTTGAGATGTCTAAATTAGGAATTGGACTAGGTTAACTGCCTTTTTAGTAAAGGTAGGGTTGTTGTAGCTTTGAACCTTCCTTTTACTGGGTGTAGGTGATATTTTTGAGTAAGTATACCTATCAAAAATGTAAACTATTATGATGGAAAGCTTTGAGTGGATTGGGCCTGACATGGGCCATAACCTGAAGGATAAAAAAAATTAACAACATCATGTGAAACATCTTATTCTATCATCTTTCCTTTATTCAACTTACCTAATGCCTCAATGATTTTGCTCATCTCTTTCTTAATCTCCTTTTAGGCATTTTTTAATTTCTCAACACGACTTGCATTATCTTATTCTATTCTTCTAGTTTGAGCTTAAGTATTATACAAATAGTGAATGAGTCAAGCTATCCTTAAATCTTGATTTACCATAATTATGGTCATATTTAGAGTGATATTTATGAAACCATCCAATTATGCATAAGATTAAATGTAAAATGCATGAATGTAATAAGAAGGATTTAAGAATGTAATAAGAAGGATTTAATGATGTAAATGCATGCATATACAATAAAAGAAAAAAGTTAGTAAACATGATATATATATAAAGAATAATATATACAAAAAATAACATAAAGGGTTAGTATGTAAATAATATATACAAAAAGAAATATAAATTTACACACAGAATAAATGTCCTATCATGTGTCATATTGAGGATTTTCTAGCATAAGAGAAGACATGGCTTTAACTTAGGTTCAAACCTTTTAGAGTTTATTTACATGCTAGGTTCAAAAGTTCGACAATCTAGAGGTTCTCAAATGATTTTTTACATCATTATCTATTATAGACTAGTAAGGCACCTTAATCTTCACCCATTATTGACTATAAAACGAAAATGGTTCGATTTGAGTGAGAGTTTTTTGTTAGCTTATGCGAAGACATGAAATCTTATGAAGGCGTATGTACTTTACTTCGTCCTATGGGATAGAACTCGAGCGTAAAACTCGTGTTATACATGTGCAAATGAATAACAAATATATAAAATGAATAAATAAATAAATAAAATACAAACAAGGAGAGAAATTCTTCAATTTATTATGTTAGGCTTGGATAATAGAAAATCATTTACTGTCTGATTCTTAATCTTCTCAGTCGAGTCACCAAACTGTAAAAAATATAGATCCGTAAACCTACCGTTAGATATAGACTTTAGGAGTTGTCACCATTTTTTTTTGTTTAGATGTGATTAGTTACTTGACTAAATTTGTCTCACCTTAAAGAGAGATCCAAAACTTGATTTGGGCATTTTTAAAGGATAGATTATATTCTACAAAATTGGATTTTAGATTTGAGAGTACGGTTGTGCAGTAAAGGTGCTTTCACTATACCTATCAAAAGATGGTACCAATTTAATTTCAAATTATCTAAGCTATGAAATCTCTTTGTAATTTTATCAAATAATTTAATTATTAAAAATTGATCTTAAATTATTCTAATAGTTTGTAATAATTTAAGATAATTTTTTCACCTCAAGAGTATTTATAGAGACTAGTGTCTCAAGTTAAAGATGCTCTGTCATAAGATTTATTAAAATTTTTTGTAAAAAATTTTTATTTGTGAAAACAATTTATTCTAAAAAACATCTTTCAATCTGTTGATAAGATTTTTTGTCAAAAATTATCCTCTAATCTATTAGTATGATTTTTTTTAAAACATATATTTTTAAGAAATTCATTAAGCTTTCCACTAATTTGTGAAGACTTAATTCAAAATTTAAATCTTACAATAGTTTGGTAGAATTAAAAAATATTTTTTTTTTAATTTTTTGTAAAATTTGAAAGAAAAAAAGAAATTAAAATAAACAAAAATTATCATGCAAAGCAATTATGCAATATATTTAATAAATCATGCAATAAGTATAAAAACATGCAATTAGATATTTAAAAAAATCATGTAAATATATTAAACTCATGTTAAGATAAATACTAAAAAAATTCATGCAAAGATAAACTAATTTTCCTATTTTCTCATCTCATTAATTCAAACAAATATAACAAAAACATAAATATAAAAATAATATATATAAAAAAATAAAACAAAAATTTTTTGTAAAAATTTTTATTTGTGAAAACAATTTATTTTCAAAAACATCTTTCAATCTGTTGATAAGATTTTCTGTCAAGAATTATCCTCTATTCTATTAGTAAGATTTTTTTTAAAACATATATTTTAAAGAAATTCATTAAGTCTTCCACTAATTTGGGAAGACTTAATTCAAAATTTAAATCTTACAATGGTTTGGTAGAATTAAAAAACATATTTTTTTAATTTTTTGTAAAACTTGAAAGAAAAAAAGAAATTAAAATAAACAAAAATTATCATGCAAAGCAATTATGCAATATATTTAATAAATCATGCAATAAGTATAAAAATATGCAATTAGATATTTAAAAAAATCATGTAAATATATTAAACTCCTGTTAAGATAAATACTAAAAAAATTCATGCAAAGATAAACTAATTTTCCTATTTTCTCATCACATTAATTCAAACAAATATAACAAAAACATAAATATAAAAATAATATATATAAAAAAATAAAACAAAAAATTTTAAAAAATAAACCAAAAAATAAAAAAATGGATAAACCTACTAAATTAGAAGATCGTAGACAGGTGACGCGTAGATTCTATTTGGGTTCACGTGAATTTTGGTTCTAAAACGATGCTACACAATCTAATAATTTTTTAATCAATAATGTCTTTTAACACATCAAACTGCTTTTCTCTTTACACTTGATCACTAGTGTTGGCATCATATTTTCATTGGGAAATTTTTTTTGAAAAAGAAAAATTAAAACCCTATTTAAAGATTTAAACATATATATTAATTATTAAATCAAATATCCGAATATATACATATTTTTTCATAATTTGAAGATATAAATGAGCTCAACATTAATGTTAACCCAAATTAACATTAGAATTATTAAGGGTTGAATGCTTATAATTAAATAGGTTTCAAATTAGATGAAACTCAATTAATATTTAGATGTGTATAAGCAATATAGAGCATTACAAAATTTGTTTTAAGAATTTTATTGTATCATAGAAACATAGTAGATAAATCCACATGTTAATTTCGTTAATATGTTTAAGGTCAAATTTTTCTTTAAAAAAAGCCGACCGCTGGCCTTGTGTTTTTAACCAGTGTTTTTCTTTAGTAGACTAACCAGGGTCAAGTAGTTGAATACATGTAGTCCACAAATAACATCACGCGACGGCTTTAGTACGTCATCATCGACATCATAATCATCTAATAATAATAATAATAATAATAATAATAATAATAATATTATTATTATTATTATTATTATTATTATTAAATACTCTTTTTATATGGATAATAATGATATGCCCAATTTGACGACCACCGTTTAGATTCAAAGTCTTACTGTACATAGATTTAGGTTATATTTTATATTAATAATTTTTAATTATATTTCAATTTGTTAAATGGTTTAATAATTTTTTTATATATAAATATAATATTTAATTATGATTATAATTTTATAAAAAAAAAGAGAATACCTTTTTTACTATGGTAATACCCTGTAGATGTTAATTGAAAATTTTACATTTTTTAATAATATCTTTATGTATAATATATTTCACAATTAATTTCCTGTCATTGAAATTTTTTATAAAAAAAATTAATATACGTAAAATTATACAATAAACTATGTAAAGATTTAAATAAAGTAAAATGCAAATCAATCTATGTTACAAATTTTCAGTCAATCCAACATTCAATATTGTGAATTTTTTGTCCAAACATAATTTGATCATTGATATTGGACAATTTACAGGTTGGGATTTGGCTGAACTCCTTTTGATCTATCAACTGGAGGTCCATTTCACGGTCAGATGAAGTTTCATCTCATTTAAAAATTAATCAACGGCTACGACACATACATGCCACCAAGAAACCCCATTTGCTCTAATGTTACTGTCTTTAACAAAGATTTCCGAATAATGAGCTAAGTTAGTTGCATAATGTTTCAAATGTAACCTTTGATTCTACATTATTCCATCGTTACGGTTTGAATAGGGGTGTAGTTAAAGGACAGGCATGGGCCATAACTCTTCTAAAAAAAATTTTAACACCCATATATATGTATAGTACTTTTTCTCATGAAACTTATTATTTGATTTTTTTTTTCTGTTGAATTTACTATTTGACCCCTCTTTCTCCACTTCGTCTCAAGGTTTGAATGCAAACTAGAGATAAATCAAATCTGGTTGATTGTACTTAGATTTGAATTTGATCAGATATTCTTTGTTTTTTGAATCATTTGTTGGGCTATAAGTATAGAGACACAGCTTTAATTCAATGAATTTGTAAGTTGTTTGGATTTTTGAATTATGTCTCTATTCAATTTATAAGCGTTTTTGGTAAAAGTAAACCCAAAGGCATTATACTCGTGCTATTGATGTTGTGTATGTTTAACAAGCAACTTTTCCTGTTACGAACCTGTCTAAGTTCATGGTTCCGTCGGAGATGAGTCATTCAATTTTCTCAGCAAATTTGAAAATTACTTGAGCACTAGTTTGATCTCAATACATCCAAACATTCCTAGGTCATATTTGATGTATAAGTTGATTGATAAGATATGAGGATAATTATCTTATATTATATTTGATTTGTATCTAAAAAAATGAATAAGATTACGAGAATTAATCATTCTCTTAGTATAAGATCATTCAATGCACTCAAAGTAAAAATGATTATTTTTAATCCATAAGATTAAATTTATATACCTATTATACCCTTAAAAATAAATATAATTTAATTTAAATTATATAAATTATATAAATTTTAAGGAAAAATAATTTTGACCAATATATAAATTATCTTATTCAAATCCTTAAATACATCAAATATAAGATAAGAAAAAATTATTTAATCTAATTCTATTTATAATATTATCGTATTTTATTATATTATAATTTTATGTATCAAACATATCTCCAAATGCATTCTCACAAATTCATAATCAAACACAAACTCACAAGCACCAAATATTCACATCAAATGAACACTCACACACTCAAATCTATAAGCGTTACAATTTACTTATATTTTTCTCTCATATCTAAATTCACTAGTTTATCTATCAAGAATATTTTTTCTCTTTAAATTTTTGTTTAACATGTATTTTATACAAAGCAAATAAACTTGATCATCAAACAAATTCTTCGGACCAATAAAAAAATCTATCTAAACCTATTTGAGTCATAATTTTAGGAAAAAAAACATTTAATTGATAATAATTAATAGATTGAAACGACTCATTTATATTTAAAAGTGAATAAAATACACAAATAGTCACTCAATTTTATCATAATTTTAAAATGATAACTATAGTATTAATTTTTTCATTTTAATTACATAAATTTGAGTAGACATTTATTTTGGTCATAAAGTCATTAGTCTCTGTGATGATGTGGCACTCGTCAGATGTCAAGTGCTTCGTGGCACTGCCACTTCATCTAACAAGCTACATAGTATCATTGACATGGCATCTTGAATTTTGGGAATTAAAAATAAAAATAAATTACATTTTGATAATTTAATTCTTTACAAATTTCTATTCTAGTCACTCAACTTTGAAAATTTTATAATTTGGTCACTAACAAATAGGTCCTCAAATTTTAAAAAAATAAAAATAAGCATTTTATATTTTTTGTGGCATAGAATTAAATTATAATTTATTTTATTTATTATAATTGTACAATTTAAATTTGAAAAAATGGATGAATATTATTCATTTGCCAATTTTACTAAAATAGAATTACTCTAAATCTTTGTGATTCAACCCATTTAAATAAATTCAAGTATGTATTTCATATTTCATAATGTCAAAATTTCTGCAATGAAAGTTCATAATTTTAATTTCATACAATAAAATATTAAAGGAAATATAGATAAGATAAATTTGTTGTAACTACAATCTTGACATTATGAAATATAAAATTTATTAATATTTTGATCACTAACTTTTGTAAAATTTATTAATATTTTGATTGTTATTGTTAATGGTTTATTGTTAGTGTGAATTTATAATAATTTGATTATCAATGTTTATGAAATTCATTATAATAAATTATTTTATTATTTATATTACCTATTGAATTATATTGTGATAATGCTCAAATAAGTCATTGAATTTTTATAAAAAAATAGAAATAAACATTTAATATTTTTATTGCATGAAATTAAAACTTTTATTTTATTACAATGTTACTATTTAAATTTGAAAAATAGATGCATAATAATTAATTGTCAAAATTACTAAAATATTTACTTTAAGTATTTGGCATTCAATTAATCTAAATAAATTCTAGTAACTATTTTAAATTCTTACAATTTTATCACAAATGTTTGTGAAATTATTAATATTTGGATGTCACCCTCAATGCAATTTTATAATGATTTAATCACCAACGGTTTGTAAAATTTAATATAATAAATAATTTATTTTATTTTATTTTGTTATATATATATTTTAATATTTTTATTACATGAAATTAAAACTAAACCTTCATATTATGAAATATGAAATATTTACTTAAGTTTATTTGGATGAGTTGAATAATAAAAATTTAAAACAACATTATTTGAATAATTTTGCAACTAATAAAATAAAAAATTTAAATTTAAATTGTATAATTATAATAAAATAAAAAATTAATAAAGTAATTCTATGTAATAAAAATGTCAAATACTTATTAAAAGTTTTTTTAATTTTTAAAACTTATTTATTAGTTACAAATTATAAATTTTTAAATTTGAATGACTAAAATAAAAATTATTAAAAAGTTAAATGATTGAAATTTATTTATTTTTTTAAAATTTTATTATGGTACATCAATAGTATTATGTGACCTATCAAGTGATGCGTTATCACGATAATAATAGCATTATCACATCAACATGCTATTAATTATTAACAATTCAGTGATCAAAATAAATGCTTATTATTTAAATTTAAATAATTAAATTAAAAAAATTAATATTTTAATGTGACCATTTTAAAATGATCCCTAAAATGGGATGTCTATACGAGTGTGTCACCTTTTTAAACAAAATTCTAGATTTGAAATTTCTTCACAATTATTAAAAAATGAGATTAAATAGTAGTTATATTTCTCAATGCTTTTCAGTGCCACACGTAGACGTCGTTTTTCATGGGGGATACTTATCAACAAATCTTTTGCATTAGATTCGCTTATCTTCTTGTTATAACGACACTTTTCATGCTTTAGTAGTTCATGTGGTTCTAAATTAGAGACAACTTCTGGAGGATCTGTCCTTTTATCAGTAACCTAACTAGACTTTGCCTTGCCCACTACCGAAACCAAACTCGACAATTTTCATACGGGTTTGCAACTGCATATGCCTCGCGAGAAGCCATTTTTTAGAGCCACGTGAAACTGCAAAGGACAATAAGACAACGGTCAAAACCTGTTTTTGTCTTTTTTTTTCCCATTACATTACACAAATATATGTAGGTCAAAAGTTTTGTCCCTGACCGAGATATGGAACTATCAGCTTCATTTTATGCCGGAAAAGTTAAGACTCATAAACTGTGTTTTCCTTTTTTTTTTTTTTCTTTTATTATGAGAAAATTTTGACAATAAATAAATATATGATTTTAGTTTCAAAATTAAGAAAAAAGATTCTCAAAGGAGTTAAGGGCAATTTTAAAAGACATTTATTTGCTCTCAATCGCATTCACAACATAAGTTTTCTGTAATTTATCCATATTTTAATCACTTTCTGAATGTTTTTTCTTTCAGTTAGCAATTTTTTCTTCTTTTCCTTTTGAAATCTACAAATGGTTAATTACTATTCATTAAACTTTCCATTGTTTGTCGAGCACTTCTTGATTTTCCTATGTCAAATAATTATATATTTAATGCTTGGTGCTCTGTCTTTAAATGGTGGGGCTTGGTTTGGGTCATTCCAGTTAACAACTTTATATTCCAATGTGAATGCGTTCCGTTTGGTAGAGTCATGAAGGACAGATGGCTATCAGTTTGTGGGGCTACATTTTGGCTGAAATCCTTGATCTTATGAAATTAAGGGCCATGAGTTGGGTGAAAGCCATTCAGGGTCTGTTTAAACCTCGCATGGGAATAACTCGGATTAATCCTGTTGGGAATGTAATTCTGAAATTTAACGTAGATGGATCATCAAGAGAGCTGGATATGGCGGAGTTCTGAGAAATAATGCAGGTGTTGTTCTTGGTCTCTTTTATGGACTGCTTGGCTGAGGTTTTGGCTATCAATACTGCTTTAAACACATTTTCAATGTCTCCTTTTACCAGAAATCATGAGCTTATTGTTGAAACAGATTCAAAGAATGCCATTGCGTGGGTGTGTCATTCAGAGATATAATAAGGCCGTGGGAAGACTGGGCTATCTTCAATGAAATTGACAAACTATGATAAGAAATAGGGAATGTAACTTTTTCTCATTCTTACAGAGAGGCGAATAGTTTTGCTGACTCATTGGCAAAAATGGGGATGGATCGTAATGATTTTTTTGTTGCTTGGTTCTAGAGGTGGTGAAATCTGTATTTTTGTTTTATTTTTGGCTGCTAACCTCTTTTAGGTTTTGCTGTTGTAAACTTTGTTTATGGGACTCGTATCTTTTATGACTGATTTTTTAAAAAATCTAACCTTTGGATGAGAAAAAGAAAAAAAAGAAAATTTCTCTTTTTGCATATAAAAAACAAAATTTTGCACATTTTTTTAGCAAACATGGTTAAAAAAAATGAATTTGAAGTTCAATTGCGTCATTTTCTTTAAAGATGATTTGCTTTGTTGCTTGCACGATGATCTTATAAAAATGTCCAAATCCCAGATCTGTATAGTGTAAAACGAATAATCGCTCTTGTACGTTGGGGGTTAATTTTCGCAAGTACTTTGTAAGATTCATAAAATTAGCATTAGCATTAATAATTTAGAAGTGTTCCAGGGTTTCTTGATATGGTAAACGCAAGTAGAAAAAGCATGTGGATGTTGTCGCAAAAAAAAAACTATCTTTGTCCAGAGAAATAGACTATGGAATATTTTTCCCCCACATGAATCATATTTGGATTCTCCCCAGTACCAACCTGGAGAGTGTTAAAAAGAAATAATAAAATCGACAATGAAACACGATTTTCATGCATTTCCTTTCTCCTATTTAATCATTCTTTACTTCCCTTATTTTATCAGTTAGTCGTCGTTCTTGTTCATTATTATAAAGCACATTCCCTCTCTAGCTAGTTTTTAACTCTGTCTCTCTCTCTCTCTCTCTCTCTCTCTTTTCTCCATCAATGAGACAGAGGGAAGACCAGCAATCGGTTTTAAGCTCAAAAAGCCACGAAAGTCCATGTTCGTCATCGCGGCCTGAACTAGGCAGTTCATCAGGGCAAGTTGAAGCACAATCCCAGAAGCGAAAAGCTGGAAGGAAGAAGTTTCAAGAGACTCGACACCCCGTATACAAAGGCGTTAGGAGGAGGAATGGCAAGTGGGTTAGCGAGCTGCGAGAGCCTAACAAGCAGTCCCGAATCTGGCTGGGGACATTCTTGAGCCCAGGCATGGCTGCTAGGGCTTATGATGCAGCGGCCTTGGCTCTCAAGGGAGATTCTGCTTCCTTAAACTTTCCCGAGTCTGCATATACATTACCACGTGCTAGGTCATCCTCCATAAGGGATATTCAATGTGCTGCTATGGAGGCTGCGGAGGCGTTTGGTGATATCAAAACGTCATCAGCTTCGCCTTCATTGTTGTCGTCTCTGCCGCCATTGCCATGCTTGGAGAACTTGGGTAATGTTGAAGGGAGTTCGAAGATGTTGTTTATGGATGAAGAAGAGGTGTTTAACATGCCAGGGATACTTGACAGTATGGCAGAAGGGTTGATACTAACACCACCAGCTATACAAAAAGGGTACTATCAAGATGATGTTGTAGATGATTATGTGGAATTTACTCTGTGGGGTAATTAAGGCCTCGTTTAACATTTCTGTTAGCAATGGAAAAAATTCAATTTGAAAAAATGTGTTTGAAAAGTACTGTAAAAATATTGCTGTGAAAAATTATAATTTAAGATTTTTAAGTGTTGGACATTGATATGAAAATTTGCTGTAAAAAATTAAAATATTTAAAGAGGACATGATATTGGAAACAAAAAAATATGTTATTTTTTTCAAAAATAAATAATGGAATTAGTATTTGGTCATTTTATCTCTAAATCATAAATTTCAAATTACAACTGTAATTTTCAATAAGTTTTTCGGTTGGCTTATTTTTAATTATTAAAAAAACTTTTAACTATAATGTATTTAGCATTATTTTTGTGTTCAAAAGCTAATTTTCCGAAGCCAAATGCTAAACAATAACTAAGTTGTTCGATATATAAGCAAAATATCAGTTACATAAATATATCGTTATCAAAATGATAAATACATTATTTTAACTTGAACAAGAGAGACTTACATTCTTTTTTTTTGTCAAATTTTACAGAATATTTTATCTGTAAAGTCTTCAAATTAGGTGTTCCTTTGAGATAATAACCAACAGGCAATGTGCAACACTAATTCAACTTTTTTTCTTAATATGTGAAATCAATTGGCAAGCAACCACATGTTCAAATAGATCCTGCAACATTACAAGCTAAAATATCATGTACAATATTATGTTATTTTCTCGTGAAATATCCTTGTACTATAACCTTTGAACTATTTTTAAATTAAATTAAAAATTATATTGATAAAATTACATCCTAGTGTCCTTTTGAGAATCAAATGTCCTAGTCTTCACCAAATCCAAAAAGTCAAGTGTCCAACTAGAGTGTTACTCAGCTTGAAGTTGAATGGTCTCCCTAGCCCATCCCACTGAACCCACATTTGAAGCTAGGCGTGCTGTTGGGTATCTTGGGTTGACAATTAAGACTTGGTTGACCTTACCTGGGCCAGAAATGCCTGATCTCCAAGTAGAGTGTTGGACACAGGCCCCGAGCCCACCTTTATCGGTTTCTGATTTTTTTATAAAATTTTTTATCTACTTTTAAAATTTCCTATTTTACTATTTACTTACTTGAAAATGATATTACGCACATAAATTTTCTCGAATCAGTAACTTTCAAGTGGACATCTGTTTTCTACTTGTTTAACAATAAACAACACTTTATTTTGTCTTATCACAGTATTTTGTTCGATTCCAGCTTTTAAATTTTTAATCATAAATGGAGCCTATAGGAAAAAGAAAAGAGAAATGCTAAAGAATCCAAAAAAGTATTAATCTCACTGTTTTTTTCATTTAAAAATTCTGTCATTTATATATATTTATACTTCGGATTCGAATCATTTATAACGAAAATAATTGTTAATGTTGGATTGAAATCTCAAATTTATTAAATATTATTTTTTAAAATAATTATAAGAATTAATTAAATTAAACCTTAAATTTGATATTATACTCAATTATGGCTGATATCAACCAATCAATGAAAAAGGGGAAAACAATTGCAAGAAATTTTCATAAAATTGTATGATAATAATGAACAACTCTTAAAACTTAAAACTGCATAAAAAAGAATTTGAAGCTTGGAGCCTGTGGAAGACACCTGTGAGTATTTGATGGGATTTTTGATGGTTCAAGCCAAGATACATTTGCCAAATAAAGAGATACTCACATATATTTAATTAATAATTAATGCCTAAATCAAAACTTTTCAACTTTCTTATGTTTCATGATTAAGCTTTTCAAGGGTGACAACTCACTCCCACAAATCGATGAGACAACTTTTAACTAGAATCAACCCAAAAGCTTGGCTTGGGTTGGCAACCCCTACCTCTCCTGCCTGGGTGTTTCCGGCCAGCAATCAAGCCTTTCTTTGACTCTTTTCTTTAGTGCCCGAAATGGCCTCAAACCCTCCATTTTTTTCAATTTTCATGTCTCACAAATTCTCTCTTCTCTCAATTGTAATAATTGAAAAATCCTCTCTTCGGAGATTTTCATTATCATGCATGGGGTCGGTAGCCATCATTCGAAACCTGCCCCACTTTAGATCTCGATGAATCGTAATTTCTTATCATGGGGATGGTGAGAACGATTCATCATATGGTGCAATATCCAATATTGAAGATGAAGGCTTATATATAAATATATATCTTAAGTGGACCCTTTATAATGATAGTTGCGCAATTTTGCTCCAACGTTTTGCACCTTGCATGCCTATGGTTGGATTAAGTGTCAACTCCAAGCCAACCAATTTTTTTTATCAAAATTAAGATAGGTATCATTCTTTTGCCTGTTTTGGTTAATTAGGACCACGGTGTTAGTTTTACTGTAAAGATGTAAGATCATGAATGCAAGACAGGTCATAACTAACATCACATAACAGCAACTCTGATATCAGTTAAGCCTTTTTTGCAGTGTAATGGAAGGGATTTCCATCTGTCATAGTGTCATTTTATGGGTGGATCCGTAAAAGTTTAATAATAAAATACAACTTTGATGCGATGAAAATCTCTTTTACCTTACTGCTAAAGTATTCCTTATAAAGATTTGGTTTAATTTTTACAAGATGTTTTCTTTTGATTCAATGAATTTCATGATTTTATGTTGCAAACTCATTGTCATATATAATGAGAGATTTTATCTATGCATATTTAATGATATTCATACGGTCGGTTCGATTAATTTCAAATCAAATTATTCAAAATTAAATTAATCGAATTATATTATTTTATTTTTGAATCGAACTGAATTGAATTTATGAATTTCGAAAATTAACTAACCTAATTTAATTCGATCAGTTCGATTAATTTTTTCGATTAACTGAATAATAAATATACTTAAGTTAAATTATATTTTAAACTTTTAATTTCTTATATTTTAAACAAACTAAATAAAATTATTCAACAAAATATTCAAATATCAAAGTATTATGTTAAAGAATTTAACAACTATTAAAATTAAATGATCAATTTCATGTATTTTTCATTTTATATTTAGATTATATTATATTTTGATTAATTTGATCTTCGAATCAAATTAACCAAAAATTAAAATTTTTTAAAAATAACTTTTATTAACCATCTGAATTAATTCAATAACCACCCGATTAATCAAATTAAATAATTTAATTAATTAATTTAATTAAAATCGAATTATAAACACCCTTATGCATACTTAATATGGAGTGTGGCATTAGTAAAGTTTTTCCAATCATGCTATAGTTCATCTCATCTTTTGAACACTTATATTTTGGCTAAGGAAAAAAAATAAACTTGTGTTGCAAAGAACAACCACTTGGAATCTTGTGTTTAATTGGATGAGTTCTCTTATTGCAAAATCAGCCAGCATTGCATGGTAATTCCAGACCTGTTATGGTAAAGTACTTATTACGAACTCGAAATATATAACATATTGTCTCTCGATCCACCTTTGATCACTTTCTCCAATGCATGCTTTTTGTTTTTCTCCTTTAAATTTATCCGCTTCCATGACAGTCTTAATTAAATTCTCATGAATGCTCCAACGACTTCGATAAAGTTACATGTTTCTTGAGGAACACCCTGATCTAGAAAAAAAGAAGGAAAGACATGAATATTGTGAAGGTAATTTGGATCAACCAACAATAAGAGCAGTTGACTCAATCATGTTGATAGATTGGTGACCCACATTAGCTGGTAATTTGTAAGTCATGAATGTTGGCTGCCAAAGGGACAAGGAATTTAATTATAACAGAGTTTTAAAGTACGTAAATATGCATATACATATATATATATATATATATATACTTAATTATTTTTTTTCACATAATTTTTTCATTTATATTTTAAAAATAACATTATGAAATAATTATGTGTGTATATTTCTTATGCTTATATAGTATTGCTTTAATTAGAACCATCAATTAAGAAAACTAAATACTAGATGCTAACTATGTTATCAATTATCTCAAGATTTAAACCCATTGAAAATATTAAACTATATAATTTTTTTGATAGAATATTAAACTATATACTTAATTTATAAAATAGCCTCTCTTATTTGGTTTATGGAGTGCAAAATGAAGAGGCAACAAAAATTTAGTTATAGCAAAAAAGAATTTTAGGCATTTTATCATAAATGTCGTAACGTCTAGATCCGTAGATCTATCGTTAGACATTGATTTGAGGAATTGCTACCAATCTTTTTCTGTTTAGATGCGATTGACCACATAACTAAATTTATTCCTTTTAAGGAGGATTCCTAAGTTTGACTTAGATACCTTTAAAAGGTAAATTCAATGTTTGCAAAATCAAAATTAGGTCCGAGAGTACGATCACATGTGAAGAAGGTTATAACACCCTCACAATACCCATCGGAAGATGGTACCAACTTGATTTCATGTTATCCATTAAGCCTTAAAGATTTTATCAAGTAATTAATTATTGAAAATTATTCTTAATTGACTCCAATATTTTTGGCAAAAAATTAAAAAAATTCTCTCACTTCAAGAGTATACAAGAAAATTATTGTTTCTTTTATAGAAGCTCTGTCATTGGATTATTTAATATTAAAAAAATTCGAGAAAGGAAGAAAAGGAATGATACTTTAACTTTTGATAGAAACATTTTTATTATATTGTTTTATAAAAAATAAAAATTTATGCTTTTATACAAGGAAAATTAATACTTTCAACTTTTTCTTAAAGTATTTTAAAGTTTTATTTTTCAAGAAAAAATTAATACTTTCAACTTTTCCTTAAAATGTTTTTTAATAATTTTATTTTCAAAGAAAAATTGATATTTTCAACTTTTTCCTCAAAAATATTTTTTTTGAAAATTTTATTTTCAAGGAAAGTTAATACTTTTAACTTTTCCTTAAAAGTATTTTTTTATATTTTTGAAAATTTTATTTTCAAGGAAAATTGATACTTTCAACTTTTCCTCAAAAATATTTTTTTTTGAAAATTTTATAGTTAAGAAAAAATGATACTTTTAACTTTTCCTTAAAAATAATTTTTTTGTTTTTTTTATTTTTGAAAATTTTATTTTATATTTTTTTTTCAAAATTTATTCATGCAAAAATACTCTTAAAAAAAAACAAACACATAAATAAAAAACAAAAAAAAAATCGAAACGGCTTGGCTAGAAGGTTGGTGCGGCTTGGCTCCAGACACAGAAAATGGCTCGAAAGCTCGGCTTGGCTCAGCAGCAAGGTTTGCGAAAGTGGGTTGCATTACGGGTTGGGTCACCCAAGGTGGAAACGCATAGATCCTGGACTCTTTAGAGGCCAAAATGACATCGTTTTGCACATGTATAAAAGGCTAAAACTAATTTTTTTCTTCAGATTTCCCTTCTTCCCTCTCTCTCTTCCCTTTTCTTTTCTCTCTCCTTCTCTCTACAAACCTAGAGTTTTGTTGAATTTCAATCGAAAACTGGGAAAAGCTATTGGAAATTGGAGAATGTTGCTGAAAAATTCAAGTTTTGCCGAAAATTTCGTTGAAATCTGAAAAATTTTAAGAAATTTTACAGAAAAAAATCCAAAAAAATCTTGAAAATTTTTTACACCCCTAACTACTCTTACATGCCTTTTTCTCTAATTTTTTGTGCTTCTGATTTCTCTCTATATGTGTTTCTGATTTATCTGTTCCATTTTTTCCCTCTCATATCTCTGCTCTGTGTGATTTGTGATTTATAAGATCAGAGCAGAAGAGTTTTTGATCAGATAGAAGTCCCCATTTGACTGGGTTTTTATATTATCAAAAACTTTAAGATTTATCCCATTTCAAATTAAAACCTACAGGAACTCTACAACCACCAATTCAAGGCTAAAGATATTTTTTATTTTTTTATTTTTATTTTTATTTTTATTAATCTGTTAAAAACTAATGATAAATCCAATAAAAAATAGATAAATCAACAAAAAAACAAAGATAGATAAAAACCAAAAAATAATAAAATAAAATAAAAATGAAAAGAATAAAAAAAGCCAGTTGGGCCTGCTAACTGGATCATATTAAGTCAAGCTTCATTAATTTGGGCTTAGGCCCGGACCTTATTGAACCAGGCTCAAATGGGCTTGGGCCCGGACTGATTAGGGTGTTTATAGTTGCCCTTCGTTGCATATTTTCTGTGAAACAAAAATTGTGTAAAGACGTAGACACCCAACAAGACTCAACTTGATATTTTTTTATTAAATAAAACTTTTCTAAACAAAAGTACCATAACTTTTGAAAAAAAAATTTTTCTCGACAATCGTGTCTAGAGGAGTCATAATCAGACCTCATAAATTTGTAATGAAAACTCAAAAATTCATAATCTAAGTTCGAAAGTCAAAGGTTCAGATTCGCAAGAGCCTTTCAACTTCACAAGAATTCACTGAAATTTGATTCTCAAAACTTTAGTTTCATAAGAATTCAAATGTGCGAGATTTTAGGCACGCAAAAATTCATATTTACAAGATTCGCATTTGCAAATTGCAAGACTCATATATAACATTTCTCATTCAAAATTTAAAGGTTCACATCTAAAAGTTCAAAGTTTTTTGTTCAAGTTCAAAGGTTCACATTCAAGAAATCTTAGAGTTTCACATTTAAGTTCAAAGGTTCTCATTTAAAAATTTAGAGATTTGTATCCAAAAGTTAAGTTCAAAGCTTTTCGCTTGAATTTTGAAGATTCACATCCAAAAACTTGTCATTTTAGTTCAAAGATTCCAATCCGACAAACTTTAGGGTTTTACATCTCAAACATTCTCATTTGAAAATGTATTAAAGGTTCTTATTTAAGACTCAAATATGCTCATTTGAAAATGTCTTAAAAATTTTCACTTGAAACTCAAAGATTTTCATTTAAAAATATCTTAAAGATTCTAATTTAAGACTCAAAGATTCTCATTTGGAAATGTCTTAAATATTCTCATTTGGGACTCAAAGGTTCTCATTTGAAAACATCTTAAAGATTTTCATTTAAGATTCAAAGATTCTCATTTAAAAACGTCTTAAAGATTCTCATTTGAAATTCAAAGATTTTCATTTGAAATTCAAAGATTCTCATTTGAAAATATCTTAAAGATTCTCATTTAAGACTAAAAGAACGTCTTAAAAATTCTCATTTGAAAACGTCTTAAAGATTCTCATTTAAAACTCAAAGATTCTCATTTAAAAATGTCTTAAAGATTCTCATTTAAAACTCAAATATTCTCATTTGAAAATGTCTTAAATATTCTAATTTGAAAACGTCATAAAGATTCTCATTTGAAAACGTCTTAAAAATTTTCATTTAAAACTCAAATATTCTCATTTGAAAATGCCATAAAGATTCTCATTTAAAACTCAAATATTCTTATTTGAAAATGTCTTAAAGATTCTCATTTAAGACTCAAAACTTTATCAAAATACTCAAAATTGCTTTTCCAAATGAGCTTCAAACTTTTGCCAAAATTAAAATTTTGTATGTATTGAATGTCATGATCAATTATACAAATGCTTTTTTAATGATACAAATGCAACAATCTAGATTCTCACAATGTCATATTCTCAACCATGATTCAAATATTTACTACATAATGTAAATGTATAGCCAAACCAAAGTTTCAAATATTCTTCAAACAATAATGCAAATGCAATACATGTAATGTAGATATCTATGTTATAAAATCCTAATCAAAATGTGGTACCATGGTCCTCAAGGCCCCACTATCTCACCTTTTTACATTTTAGCTTCTCAGCACTTTAGAAAAAGTTTGTCAACTGATCCCCATTATTTTCATCACTTGATCAACATTCACAAGCTTCTCAGCATTAACTATTCCAAAATGAATTCTGTCTTCTGATCCTCATTGTCATAACGTCTAGATCCAGGGATCTATCACTAGATATTGACTTAAGGAGTCACCACCAATCTTTTTTTTATCTAGGTACGATTGGTCACCTAAGAAATCTATCCTTTCAGGGAACACCTAAGTTTAAAGGTCCCTAAAAGAGTAAGCTCGGGTCTACTAATCAGAATAGGATTTGAGAGTTTGATTACATGTGATGAAGGTTATAGCACCATCACAACGCCCATCAAAAGATGGTACCAGCTTAATTTTGTGTTATCCAATAAGCCTTAAAAATTTATCAAGTAATTAATTATTAGAAATTGTTTTCAATTGACTCTAACACTTTTAGCAAAAAATTGAGAAAATCCCCTCACCTCAAGAGTATGCAAGAAAACTACTGTTTCAGTTGCAGAGGCTCCATCGTCGGATTATCTAATATTAAAGAAAATCTAAGAAAATAAAAAAAAAAAAATGATTTCTTTTGTGCAGAAAAAATTGATACTTTCAACTTTCTTCCAAAAATATTTTTTTGAAACTTTAATTTCGAGAAAAATAGATACTTTCAACTTTTTCTCAAAAATCCATTTTTGAAAACTTATTTTTAAGAAAAATTGATACTTTCAACTTTTTTTCAAAAATATTTTTAGAAAGCTTATTTTTTAAAAAAATTGATACTTTCAACTTTTTCTCAAAAATATTTTTTAGAAAGCTTATTTTTAATGAAAATTGATACTTTCAATTTTTCCTTAAAAATATATTTTTTTGAATTTTATTTAAAGGAAAAAAGATAAAAATAAAGATGAAAATAAAAATAAAATAAAAAGTATTAAACAATTCTAATCTAATCAAATAAATAATAATAATAATAATAAAATAAATAAATAAATAAACCTAGAAACGGCTAGGCTTGAACAGCTCGGTTCGGCTCGGCTCAAGAAAAAAAGGATGACTCGAAGACGCGGCTCGGCTCGAAAAACGGTTCGTACTCGGGTTGAACGCGAGTCGAAAGCAGGTCGATGCTCAGGTCGAGTAGCCCGATTTCAAAATGCGTGGATCCTTTGGGCATAGTAACGCCAAAACGACGTCATTTTCAGTGGGTATAAAAGGTTAATTCTTTTATTTTTCAACAGATCGAGCCTTCTCTCTCTCTCTCTTCCTTTTTCTTTCCTCTCTATTCTCTCTAAATCACGAAGAACTCCAATTGAATTTTCATCGGATTCTGAAAATTTTTGTTGGAATCTAGATTTTTTGTCGAAAGTTCGTCAAAAAACTGATCGGTTTCTAGAAATAGTCGTTAAAAATTGGGAAGTTGGCCAAAAAATTCAAACTTGACCGAAAAAGTCACCGAAAAATTTAAACCTCGTCGAAAAATTCAACCGAAATCTAGAATTTTCCAGAAAAAAAATTCACCAAAAATCTTAAAAAATTTTCATCGATTCCTAGAGCTATTCTTATGCACAAAAACCTTGTTTTAGCTTTTGTTTTTTCTCTGTGTCTGCATTTTCATCTCTGTTCCCTCTTTCTGTTCTTTCAGTACCTATTTATAGGGATTAATCAGAAGAGTTTTTGATCAATCCCAACTCTTTCTGAGATTTGGATACAATATTTAAATCCAATCCCAACTCTACCAATTCTCAAATCACAATCAAATTCATTCCAATTTTTTTTTATCCTAATCCTAATCTTAACCGAAAATTAATAAAAAAAGATAAATATATTAATAGATAACAAAAAAAAATTAGATAAATAAAAAAAATAGATAAATAATAATAATAAATAAAAGTAGATAAATAATATAAATATTAATAGATAAATAAATAAAAAATAAAATAAATATATATATTAATAACTAGATAAATAATAAAAATAAAAATAAAAATAAAAATAAAAATAAAAGTAAAAGCCCATTGGGCCAGCTAATTGATCCTGAATCAGACCCAATAGGCGTAAGCCCAAATCCTATTGGACTAGACCTAATGGCCTTAGGCCCGGACCAAATAAGGTGTCTACAGCTGTCCCTCTTTGCATATTTTCTGTAAAACATGAGTTGTGCAAAGATGTAGACACCCATTCAAGACTCAACTTGACATTTTTTTTCCCCCCTCTTTTTTTTATCAAAGCTCCTATAAGTAGAGGCTCTAAAACTTTAAAAAAAAAATAAACAAAGCTCCTTTAAACAGAGGTTCCACGATCTTGAAAATAAATGGCTCCCATAATTAGAGGTTCAACGACTTTAAAAAATAAATGGCTTCTCTAATCAGAGGCTCAATGACTTCAAAAATAAATGGCTCCTCTAATCAAAGGCTCAACGACTTTAAAAATAAATGACTCATCTAATCAGAGGCTTAATGACTTTGAAAATGAATAAAGCTCCTCTAATCAGAGGCTCAACGACTTTGAAAAAAATAAATAAAGCTCCTCTAATCAGAGGCTCAACGACTTTGAAAATGAATAAAGCTCCTATAATAAGAGGCTCAATGATTTTGAAAAAATAAATAAAGCTCCTCTAATCAGAGGCTCAACGACTTTGAAAAGTAAATTGTTCCTCTAAACAGAGGCACTACAACTTTGGAAAGTAAATTGCTCCTCTAAACAAAGGCACCACAACTTTAAAAAGTAAATTGCTCCTTAACAATCATGTTCAAAGGAGTTATAGATTGTGACTGAAGGAATTTTGTAATGGGAACTCAAGGATTCACAATTTGAGTTTGACATTTAGAGGTTTAGATTCGCACGAATCTTTCAACTTCGTAAGAATTTACTGAAATTTGATTCTCAAAATTTCAGTTTCATTCAAATTTGTAATATCTCGAGATTTGCATTTGCAACTTGCAAGACTCGCATCCAACATTTAAAGATCTTTTTGAATTTTGGAGATTCACATCCAAAAGTTCAAGGCTTTTCAAAGGTTCTCATTTGGCAAACTTGGAATTCATATCCAAAAGTCTAAAGCTTTTCATTTAAATTTTGGAGATTCACATCCCAAAATTCAAAGCTTCTCATTTGAGTTCAAAGGCTCACATGCAATAAAACTTAGAGTTTCACATCTAAGTTCAAAGGTTCTTATTTAAAACATTAGAAATTCATATCCAAAAAGCTAAAGCTTTGTATTTTGGAGATTCACATCCAAAAGTTCTGAACTTTTCATTTGTTCGAAAATTCATATTCGATGAACTTTAGGGTTTCACTCTTCAAAGATTCTCATTTGAGTTCTCAAAAATTCTCATCAAAATATTCACAATTTGTTTTTCAAGTGACTAAAAAATTTACAAGAATAATTGTTATGACCAAAAATACAAATGCCTTTTTAATGATGCAAATGCGACAACCTATATTCTCATAGTGCCATGCATGTCCAAACAAAGTTTAATTCATCAAATTATGTGTATGTACTATTCAAGCAATGATGCCACCATGATGCATGTAATGCAGACATCTATGTCATAAAATTCTAAATAATTATGGTAATATAGCTCTCAAAACTTCACCATTTCGTATATCTTCCTTGTTCAGTTTCTCAATACTTTGGAACAAGTTTCATCAATCGATCATCACTTGATCACCATTCATGGACTTCTCAGCACTAACAAATTTTAGAAAAAGTTTCATCCACCATCACTAGGTCATTATTCATAGGTGTCTCAGCATTAACCATTCCAAAACAAACTTTATCCACTGATTATTTTCATCATTCAATCATAACTTGTAAGTCATATCGACCAATTCATCCTTGTACTCATCACTTGATTATACCACTTTTCAATATTTGCCCTATCTTTATTTTATTGTCCAATCCATCATCATATTCTTCATTTGGTCACATCATATATCCTTCCAAATCATCTCTTTTAGGTTTCTACCATTTCTTCATTTTGTTACTACCATCATCTTAGATTTTTTTTTAAAGAATGCAAGACTTTTTTATGCACATTGTCATTCGTTCATCATCATTTCAATTCTTGACAATTATAATGCACTCATACATTTTTTTGATTTATTCTAGGGATGTAACAATAAGAGAACACAAGATGAATTATGGTAACGATAATCAATGAAGATCTATTTTGGTACAAAACAAATGGGAAAAGAAATAAATTGGATACATGTCATTGGGATGAATGGTATGTCTAAACAATGAATATTCAAACAATTCTCAACATTAATCTAGGATTCTTTTTCAAAAACTCATTCCATTTACTGTTGAAGTCATTTTGAGCTTGGCGAACTTTGCCCCAGTCTTTGAGAGATCTTCAGATGTCTTTGATCTTCCATCCATGTGAACCATTTGACCTAGATCTTTTTCTATCCAAATCACCCTTTCAAGTTTTCAATTTGAATTTTTTTTCTTTTTTTCTCTATTTTTTCTTTTTTTTTTCATCATCTTCTTTTCTTTTTTCTCATTTTTCATCCATTGTTGATATCTTCCACACATCAAACTTTAGAGCAATGTAGCATGATTCCATTATTTCATCATGAGCATGTTTTTGCCAATATATGATCATTCAATTTGAGCATTCACACTTGATCTAAATAAACTTTTCAAGGTTATAATGTAAGTCAAGGTGAGGGGTCATAAAAGAAATGGATATAATAGGCTCAAAACATATATTAAAAAGGTTCAAAACCAAAGGATCATTTGATGCAACTTGGCATTTTACCCTCACATCATTTCATTATTTTTTTCTCACACAAAAGATTCTTATTACTTTGCCTTAAATCATGTGTGGCATTTTTTTTTCTTTTGCTTTTCTTTCTTTTTCCATCTTTGAGACCTTTTATGATTTTTTTTCAAAAATTACCCTCCAGTGTAGAGGGTGATCCTTGGTTGGGGTTCTTTAGAAAAAAAAATCATAATAGGCTCAAAGGGGTAGCAATGAATGATTTTTCGAGTGGTAAAAGAAAGATGGTCATTTTTATCTCAATTGTGAATACTTTTCTTGAACATCATCTATTGAACAAAGCTCATGAACCTGTATAAAAGATTACACATCTTCAAGACATATCTATTTTACCTCTAGTAACAGCTTACTTTTTTTGCTCAAATCATCTCCTCATATTAATGTGGATGAGTTCTCAAAATTAAATCTCAAAATTATTGTTATCATTGTCTAAATATTCATCATCTGAAATTTGAGAATAAAAATATAAATTTATGAAAGGTAGCAGAGCATGGAGTAATGGTCAAATAAAAGAGAAAATGTAATGAAATGCATTAACTTGCCTTTATTAAAATGATAACAAGTGAAATCATATTGCAAAAAAAAAAAAACCTAACATTACTCTAAAAAAAATCCTAAAATGACAAAAAAAAACTTTCAACTAGCTTTATCTCCATTTTCTAAAATTGTCCCCCTATGCAATCAGGTGAAGAATCTTTATTGACATCATGTCCTTCAATTCATTGTGACTCTCCGGACCCTTTTTGACTAATGTGTTCTTGATTTTCACTCAAAGTATTAACATTGTGATTTGGTAGTAGATTGCCACTAACATTAGGTGTTATTGCTTTTCCTTGATCAAAACTTACTATTCCATCATTGATCAATTGTTGCACCTTATGCTTTAAAGCAGTGTAATTTTTAGTAGAATGGCCAGTAATTCCATAGTGAAAGTCGCAGTGGACTGTAGGATCATACCACTTAGGATAGGGTGGCTTAAGTGGCTTCACATGACTGGGGGCAATCAAATGGCTATTATAGAGTTCTCGATATAACTTCGTATAAGTCATGGGGATTAGATCAAATACAAGTTTTTCTTGAGTAATCCGTTGCTCTCGTGAACCACTTGCTGGGTTAGTAGGGCGAATTTGAGTTTTTACAGGAGCTTGAATGTTAAGGCTATATGTAAGATCTTGAGGGCTAAAATTTGATCGGTATGTGGATGAATAAGGTGGTTGTGAAACTAGCTGATATGGATAGGATAAGTTATTATTCACAGTAAGATAATACGGAGAGTAACCTTGGGGTGGATAGGGTTGATAACCCCTGAATTGTTGTCTATCAAAACTCACAGCTTGAGCTTCAATTTTTTTCTTTTCTGATGCTTCTTGGTTTCTCCTCCTTTCAACTTGTCATTTTTTATGGAACTTTCAATAATTTCTCCAGAGATCACCATGTCGGTGAAATTTTTTGTTACATTTTCTATCATCTTTTCATAATAAAGAGATTTCAAAGTGTTGATAAATAACATTGTAATTTTTTTCTCAGTCAGAGGAGGCTGTACTTAAGAAGCAATATCCCTCCACCTTTGGGCATACTCTTTAACAGTTTCGTTGGCCTTTTTTCCAGGTTTTGTAAAAACAAACGATCAGAGGTCAAATCCATGATATATCGATATTGACTGATAAAATCATGGGTCATGTCACTTCAGGAATGGATGTGAGTTATATCTAACTGGATATACCACCTACCAGCAGAATCAGTAAGACTATCTTGGAAAACATGCATTAGTAACTTTTCGTCATGAGCATAGGCTACCATCTTTCGATAATACATGGTAAAATGAGTTTTTGGGTACTTTGTGTCATCATATTTTTTAAATTCTGGTACTTTGAACTTAGGAGGAATGATCACATCAGGGACTAAGCAAAGCCCAACAGCATCAACTGAACCATAAAAACCAATTTCTTCCACAGCCCGTAGCCTTTGTTCTAGCAATACTAATTTTGAAGTTTTTTTGAGCTTTCACTTTTATCTTTTCCTTGTCTTTTCCTTTCAATTCATCCAAATTAGGGATTTGAATTGGTTCAACTGCCTTTTCAGTAAAGACAGAATTCACATAGCTATGGTAATGCCTTGGATTAAAAGCTGATGGTATTCCAGGATATGTAAGATATATGAAGTGTTATGGTAAAACTTCTTGTATAGACTAGGCTTGAGGTGGATCAAAACTAGGTGGATATAAGGGGTCAATCACTTTTTGTAATACAGAGCCTTGTTGGCTTATGTTCTCTTCTACTCCTTTCCCTTTATTTAATTTGTTGAGAGCATCCAAAATTTTACTTAACTCATTCTCAATCTTTTCCTGAGCTTTTTCCAGTTTTTTAAATCGATGAGAATTTTTTTGCTCTATTTGTCTAGCTCTGAATCTTGTGTTGTATCAATGGATAGGGTTCTTGCTAGATGAAGCTATCCTTGAACTTTTAGCACCACAATTATGATTAAAAATGCTATGCTATGCTGTATGATACGTTGATGCATGAATGAAATGTACATTTTCATGGATGAAATCTAATATGAAATGGATGCAAATGATAATGTTAAAATATGATCATGAAAATAATACAGATGCACAAAATCAGACAAACAACATAGTTTCACAAATAAACTGAAAGTGATATCGATGCATAATGTTACATATGATAATGAAAATGATGCACAAAGTCAGACTATCAAAATGATAAGGTAGACACCCTCTTTGTGTCTTAGTTTTAAAGTATATCTATTATTGGGTAAAAATGGCTCTATCTTAGGGTTAGGCACTTCTAAAGTTCACTTATATATAGTTCAAAGCTAAAGTCTAAAGGTTCTCAAATTGCTCCTTACATCATTGTCCATCACAAACTAGTAAGGCACCTTAATCCTCACCTATTACAGGCTACAAGCGAAAAAGGTTCAATTTGAGTGGGAGTATTTCGCTAGCTACTGCGAAGACATTAAACCTTACGAAAGCAATAGGTATTTTACTTCCTCCTAGAGGGATGGAGCTCGGGTATAGAGCTCATGTTATGCATATGCATATGAATGACATAATTAATAAAGTAAATAAACATGAATGAATAATAACATATATATACAAAAATGTTTAATTTTATTAGGCTTTTGGATAACACAAATTTATTTACTGGCCTGACTCTTAGAGGTCCCCAACAGAGTCGTCAAGCTGTCATAATGTTTAGATCCAGAGATCTATTGCTAGACGTTGACTTAAGGAGTCGCCACCAATCTTTTTTTTATCTAGGTGCGATTGGTCACCTAAGGAATCTATCCTTTCAGGGAACACCTAAGTTTAAAGGTCTCTAAAAGAGTAGGTTCGGGTCTACTAACCAGAACAAGGTTCGGGAGTTCAGTTACGTGTGAGAAAGGTTATAGCACCCTTATAACGCCCATCAAAAGATGGTACCAGCTTAATTTTGTGTTATCCAATAAGCTTTAAAAATTTATCAAGTAATTAATTTTTAGAAATTATTCTCAATTGACTCTAATACTTTTAGTAAAAAATTAAAAAA